>CM060313.1:65227816-65240316 GCA_030674185.1 Monoplex corrugatus
GAGAGAGAGAGAGAGAGAGAGAGAGAGAGAGAGAGAGAGAGAGAGAGAGAGAGAGAGGAGAGAGAGAGAGAGAAGACTGAAACTGAAAACTGAAACTGAAACTGTTTATTGTCATTACCCGAAAAGGTCTTTTGACAAGGGGGATAACAATTTTCCAGTAGTGCGACACATAATCCACTCTTTGTATGTGCGCAAATTCTTCACACATAATCAAAAAAAATATCGAACATCCATTCCTTGAACAGTCGAACATATTCAAATCATATATAATGAACAATCATCCATTTTACCACTACTACATAATACAAAGAAAACAACAACAAAAAATATCAGAACAGTGTTCCCACATTCAGGCCAATAATTTGTCTAGGTTTAGACAAACCAAAATCTTTTTCACACACCCACACCCACTCACACGCATCCATATACGCTCACACGCGGGCGCGCGCTCGTGCGCACACACACACACACATCAAAACTGTAATATGATGAAACATCTGGGCTAAACCACCCAAACCTTACATTTAGTGATAATAATATAATCTTCACATAACTGCCCCAAAATACTCTGTTAACAAGGGACATCACTGTGCCTTTTATTTATTTGTTTTTTGGTTTGTTTGTTTTTTTTGTTTTTGTTAACATGTATAGTAGACCCTTAAGTGTCTATATACCCTTTCAATATCCACTTCTAACATATTCTACAAATATACCATTATTTTCATATTATTAGCTACTCTTAAATTATCGGCAAACAAAGCAAAATAAAGCAAATGAAAACAGCTCTTTACAAAACAGAGTCTATAATAAAGCGGCTTCTTTTGGAGTTAACGTGATATAGCCCACATCAGTCAAAAGAGATTAAATTAATCCCAGTATGATATTGTCTAGCACTATTGTCGGGCTTGTAAGTGTTTATGTCTTATTTTTTGTGCTTCCGCAATGTATAGTGCCACTGATTTGATTATGACTTCGTCATCAGATGACAAAATAGATACAACATCTTGTCTTTTGGCCATGTCGGATTCAAAAACTTTGCATTTTCCACGTATTGTGTCAAAAATTTGGCATTGGAATAAAAAGTATTTTTCATTATCGACATTGTTTCCACATAAGGGGCAAGGATATACTGTGGACGTCCCAGGTTGAAACCAATTTTTATTTGCATTGAAACCAAGTGTTCTTAATCTAAATCTTGCGTAATTAGTTCTTTGCCATTTATCCGTAACAACACTGAGATATTTTTCGGTTTGAAAAACATCTTTAAATGAGAAGAACCAACTATATTTTTCTTTGTTTTCCATATCTGAGTGCCAATTTTGTTTAAACGAACAAATAAGCCTGTCTTTAAATTCATTAATAAACTGACACTCATTTCCTACTCCCTGGGACAACCACACGATTCCAAACCCAAGTTCTGATAAAGCCTTTTTTACCTGATAGGCCCAGTTCTGTTTTCCTATTTCCATTTGAGTAACCATCATTTCATATGCCTGTTTACATAACCGAGATTGTGGAAGCCTTAACAATTTCAACCAGTATTTAATACTCTTCACAAAGGTTCTAATGTATAAAGGATATCTTCCAGTTTCTCCATATAAAACAGTATTAGAAGAGTGAATTGGTACAGCCAAAAAACGTTTTATAGCATATGTATGCACTTTTTCCATATGTGGATTTACAGTAAGACCCCATACTTCAGCTGCATATGTAAGTAAAGGTTCTATCTGTGTATCAAACATTTTCCAATATAAATTACAATCAATAGAATTGAGCTTCCGTAAGGATTTTAGAATTTCAATAACACCTTTTTTTCCTTTATTACAAAATTCTTCCCATGCATAATTTAAACTTAATTTTGTCGAAAATATTATTCCTAAGTATTTATAAGAATTAACAACTTTAACCTCGTTAATTCCATAGAACCATTTTTCGTGTTTTGATAAATGTCCACCCTTCCTGAAAATCATAATATTAGTTTTATCCATGTTAACTGTTAAAGCTAGTCGATCCGATTCTTCCTTTAAGACATTTAACTGGTTTTGTAAGCCTTTGACTGTACCAGAGAGAAGAACAACATCGTCTGCAAACAGCAATAGGAATATCTCAATAACCCCAGGGATAATTTGAATGCCATGCCTGCCTTTTCTTGACAGTTCCACTGCTAATTCATTAATGAAAAATGAAAACAATTGAGGACTCAATTGACACCCCTGTTTCACTCCTTTAGGGCATTCAAAATAATCTGAATATACACACTTCTCACGCACGCATGCAAACACTGAGCTTATAAACTCCTCTTAGGGCCATATATAATTTTCCATTCACACCACTTTTACGTAATATATTCCAAAGATTATTACGATTCACAGAATCGAATGCCTTCCTAAAATCCACAAATGCAACATAAAGTTTCTTATTTAAAAGTAAATGCTTCTGCACAAGGGAGTAAAGTGTGAAAATATGATCAATTGTACTGTATTTTGCTCTAAATCCAGCTTGTTCTTCAACTATTTTCTCTTCTTTTTCTGCCCACTTTGTTAATCTCTTATTCAAAATATATGTATAAACTTTACTCACTATACTTGTTAGAGCGACTCCTCTATAATTATCTGGATTATTCACATCTCCTTTTTTATGAATTGGGATTATTATGGACTTTGCCCATTCTGACGGAAAAATGCCATTATCAAAAAGCTTGTTACATAAATGGACAAGGAAATCAATTACATTAGCATTTGCATGTTTTAACATTTCGCTGATTATTTGATCTGGTCCTGCGCTCTTTCCTGCTTTCAAATGCCTGATACTCGCAGTCACTTCTTCTTTAGTTATAGGCTCATTGAAAAGGGGCTCAAAATTATTTTCTTCCTCTACTATATTACTCTCTTGTGCAGTATTTCCCCCGATATCATTGAAAACACTGCAGAAATGATTGTACCATTGTTCAATAGAGATTTCATTGTACACAAAGGCCTTTCTATTAACAGATCTTATTATTGACCAGAATGTCCTGGAGTCATTGATGGAATCTTTGAGTGTTCTTATTTTCTTATCTTCGTATTCCCTTTCTTTCGTTTTCCTTAGTTTAACATACTCTTTTCGTGATATGACATATGCTTCTCTTTTTTCTTTTTTTTCTTTTTCTGTTTTGCATCTCTGGAATCTTTTCAGTAGCCTCTTAACTTCTTGTTTCTTTCTTTCACATTCCTTATCAAACCAATCATTCTGTTTCTTTTGTCCTTGTCTCACTGTTCGTACCATACACGCAGCTGCCCCGCATAAAGCCTTAGTAAACTGCTCCGAACTGTCATTCACATTATAATCTAACAAACCGAAAGCTGTCTGTAGACAATTGTTGAACTCAGAACCATCAAGCTCTTGTACAAATAAACTTGCTAATTCTTCAGACCATACAATTTTTTCTTCCCCTTGTTGTCTTGCACTTTCTACATATGTATGATTATTTCCCCTTTTCCATATTACCTCAACAGGTAGATGCCATGAATCAACACAGTTACCTACCCGTAAATCAAAGCATGAGACCAGATTATATGGAACAAGAAAATAGTCAATCACACTACACCCGTTTGGAGACACAAAAGTGTATTCACCCTCTGTATCTCCATCACAAAAACCATTCAAAATAACCATATCCAACATGAAACATAAGTTCAACAATGTTTTGCCAAAACTATTCACAGTTTCATCTTTAGAACAACGTACATCACATTCATTATACATCCTGTCATACTCAATGTCTTCCAAATAAGTAGTCATGTCTTCAGGCGCAAACTGTTCGTGACCTGTTCTAGCATTGAGATCTCCCATAATTATAAAATGTGTTTTTTCTTTTTCAAACTGTTGTAGCATTAATTCTTCCAGCATCAAGATCCCATCTTTAATTAATGTTTCGTTATATCTAGGGCTTCCTTCTGGCGCAACATAGCATGCAATCAAAATCAGATCTTTGTCTAAATCAAATACATTTTTGTTTACTCTGATGGCAATGGTGTTATCATAATCTAACATTATTTCTTTCACACAATTTTCTAAAGTTTTTTTCACCAACAATAAAACTCCACCCGAATTCCTGCCATGGTGTGACAATTTCTTAGCTGGAGCGTAAAACTTCAAATAATCAGTGAACAAACAGCTGAAATCAAACGAAGTATCAAGAAAACATTCAGTAAGACAAACAAAATCAAATTTTGTTACATAATTTATGAAGGAAACGTTCTTCAATTTACTGTACAAATTTTCAACGTTGTAATTCAAAAAGGACCACTGGTTTGGATGGCCATGCCTGTCCTATGGCTTTCTGGAAGTACCGGAACGCAAGCTCCTGTTGCCAAGGTTACCGCCTGCTCCTCTGCCGCGGGCCGTGCTTGTTGACGTCCGTCGCGGTTGGCTGCCCATGCTCACCCTCTCACCCGTCTGTCGGTCTGCCGCAGGACTGCCGCGTGATGCACGTGCGTCCGTGTCTGTAAGACGCCCGGTGTCATGCCCCTGGGAACTCCTGTTGGCGTCACGCTGAAGCTCGGCCCGGTTTGCACGTGAGATGACAGGCGGGGAAGAGGAGGAGGAAGGGGAACCACCACTCGCGACTCTGCCCCCGTTAGAGGTGACAACTCCTCTCGTCATCTCCCCATCTTGAGGGGGGTCCCCACCAGCGACTTCATCCCGCCGATTGGTGAAGGTGGGCGTGTCTCTCACGTCGGAAGAGGAGGTGTGTTTAGGTTGTAAGTCTGAAACTGTGTCACCACTCACAATCTGAGCATAAGATCGCTGTTCTGGTGGTCTTGGTCCAATCACCAATTGTCCCTTTTGGAAGTATGCTCTTTTGCCTTCACTACGTGCTCTTGCAACGATTTGTGCCTGTGTTCTTGTTAGGTCGTTTGCGACCCTGATACCTTTCACATCTAGTTTTCGTCGTATGTCTCTGTTTGTAATAATCAGCATTTTGTCTCTCCACCTGGTGAATTTGACTATCATTTGTTTGGGTTGCCCTTGTCTTGTCTGTCCAGTTCGATGTGCTCGTACGATGTCATCAGTAGTCCAGACTTTAGGGTCGTCAATACTATTGAGAACGTCAATAACTGCGGTAGCACATGAGTCAAACGTTTCCCTAGATTCTTGCTGAGAAATCCCGAAAAAACGTAAATTATCTCTTCGTGAAAAATCTTCTAACCTGTCTGTGTCTGACTTTAATTGGGCAACATCGTGTCTCATATCCCTGATTGTCTCTGTGAGTTGTTGTATTTCCTCTTTCTCATCATTAATTCCTGGAACAGTTGTTGTATGTCGCCACTCATATCTGTCACTGTCTCCGTCAGGTTTCTGTGATCTTTCTCCAGTCTGTTGCACCTGTTGTTGATTTCCTCACATCGTTCTTTCACTTGACGTAGCTCGTCTTTGATCTCTCCAAGATCATTCCTTATCAATTTGGTTTGCTCAGAGAACTGTTGCTGCATCACTTGCATGAGTCTGTCAACCATGTTATCATTTCCGTCCTCTGTGTGTGTGGTACTGTCAGTGATAGGGCCGGGATTTGTCTCTATGTCACCGCAGAGGAGCAGCCTTCTCACGCAAAACACGATGTGCTGCACGCACACGGCCGAGAAAAGCAATGGCACGTGCATGGCTACCTGACATACACCGTCGGTGACACATATCTCCTCTTCTGCCCCCAGTCTTGTTCCTTTTATTTTTTCTTGTTCAGCTTGTCTTGCCATTTTAAATGACAACATTTCATGTGCATTACAAAAGAAACTGTCAATGAATGTCACAAATGCAATAAATACCACAAAGGCGACAAGAATATCCAAAGATGACCAGACTGTGTTATTGACACTGGCCTTGCTCACCTGTACGCACCTCAAACTTTTTCGAGCACACCTTCTTGACCCAGATTTGAAATGTCCACAGAAAATGCCGATAGCAGCTCTCCACACTTCAATGCCCACCATTTTCCTGCACTGTCTCTCACATGGGACTATCACTGAAGCACTTCACAGGATAGCTGTTTGATACAGATCATCAAAACACTGTCATGGAGAAAAGTATACACAGCAACTCAAAACAGCTGCTATTCGCCGCCATTACCCAGCATGAGAGAGAGAGAGAGGGAGACAAACAGACAGTCAGAGAGAGAGAAAGAGAGAGAGAGACAGAAAGACAGACACAGAGACAGAGAGAAAGACATAGAGAGAAAGAAAGAGAGAGAGACAGAGAGAGAGTGTGTGCGCGCGCGCGTCTGTATGTATGTATGTATGTATGTATGTATGTATGTATGTATGTATGTATGTATGCATGTATGTATGTGTGTGTGTATGCGTGCGTGTGTGTATGTGTGTGTATAAGTGTATGTGTATGTGTATGTGTGTGTGCGTATTCGTGCGTGTGTGTGCGTGTGTGTATGTGTGTGTGTGTGTGTGTGTGTGTGTGTGTGTGTGTGTGTGTGTGTGTGTGTGTTCAAAGTGGGGTGTGTTTCTATTTAACAGGAGTTTCATTGGTTATGGCTGGAAACCTGAAAGCGGGCATTATTACTGAGCCATTGGGCTCATGAATCAACGACAAATGATCTGTTTGTCTGTCAATTTATCATTCAATCCTCTCTCTCCCCTCTCTCTCTCTCTCTCTCTCTCTCTCTCTCTCTCTCTGTGTGTGTGTCTCTCTCTCTCTTCTGTCTCTCTGTCTCTCTGTCTCTCTTCTGTCTCTGTGTCTCTCTGTCTCTGTCTGTCTGTCTGTCTCTCTCTCTCTCTTTCTGTCTGTCTATCTATCTCTCTTTCTCTCTGTCTCTGTCTGTCTGTCTGTCTGTATCTCCCTTTCTCTCCCTTTCTCTGTCTGTCTCTGTCAGTTAGACTGTCTGTCTGTCTGTCTGTCTAATGACAATAATAATAGGATGATGAAAATGAATCAAAATACATTTTTGCAAAGGAACTGTGATATGAAATACGAACGTATGAAAAAAAATCGAACGGACAAGGATGTCTGTAGGGGTGTGTGTGTGTGTGTGTGTGTGTGTGTGTGTGTGTGTGTGTGTGTGTGTGTGTGTGTGTGTGTGTGTGTGTGTGTGTGTAGTGTGTGTGTGTGTGTGTGTGTGTGTTGTGTTTGTGTGTGTGTGTGTGTGTGTGTGTGTGTGTGTGTGTGTGTGTTTGTCTGTGTGTGTGTTTGTCTGTGTGTGTGTGTGTGTGTGTGTGTGTGTGTGTGTGTATGTGTGTCTGTGTGTTCGCGTGTGTGTATCTGTGTGTCTGTGAATCTGTCAGTTTTGCCTGTGTGTCTGTGTCTGTGTCTGTGTGTCTGCGGCAGAAGTGTCTCAGTAATATTTTCTCCGTTTGAATGTCAGTTTCACTTTCATTTCAGTTTCAGTTTTTCAATATGAGGTATCCGCGCTCGGAATGAATTTTGTATCCGTTAACGTCGCTGACGCCATGTGATGGAGAAGATCCAAAATGATCATGGCACAAGCCTTCAGCCTGCACATAAACGCATGCGCTGCCCAAGTCCTGAAGTCATACCTGGCCTATGGGTTTTATATCGTATTGTATCTTCTTAGATGTTTCTGGAAGAATGTTTATCAAATTTGGTGTCCAGGTTAAGCAATGGAGTAGTTGGGAACGCCTAAAGATGAATGAGTGTGAAGGGAAAAGAATGACCAAAATGGTTCAGACGTTCACGTGCAATTCATTAATCAAACTCTAAAGTTCCAAGGTTCGTTTCCCGTTGAGGCTTCAACTTTTCTCTTCAATTTGAACTGGGAAATGGAACTAACGTTTAATTCAAAACGAGTCGCACCCGTGCGTCTTCTGACCTTTGCACGTTAAAGATCTCACGGCAATTGAAAATGGTGAAGAGCAGGGCATTCACCCGGCTGCCCTGGTATATACATGTACTATTGGAGGGATAGGTTCATTTCCCAGATTCTCCCCTTGAAGCTCAATTAGCTCCCATGCCTTTCTGAAGTCTTGGTAAAAAAAAAAAAAATTAAAAAAAGCAAGGAAGAAAGAAAGAATGAGCGGCGCTGCACTGCGGCGACGCGCTTGCACTCTCAAAGGGGAGAGCAGCCAGCCAGCCAGACAGACAGTCAGATAGATAGAGACAGACAGACAGAGGAACCAAAAGAGTTTTATAAATTATGGTAAATCCATTATGAGAAAAAAGCAATGAATAATAAGAATAAGAGTAATAACAGTTTAATAGTCATGGTGCCATGGGCAGCGTTGAAAAAAGTGTCTAGTATCAGTACATTTCCATAAAGCTTGGTGGACAGCGTTTTCTTATGAACCACTCACCTTATGTACGTCATTGTGTGTCCATTGTTGCTCCTGTCGCGGACTTAACTTTATATAACATGTTATATAATGCATACATAAAATGTTATATATTGTGATTCTTCTTGAAGGTCGGAGGAATCAAAAAGAATAGTATATAGATTTTTTTGTTATGATTTTGAATTAAAAGGAAGACTATTGGGAGGGCTTGATCATTTGAAATGAATTATTATCTATTTATTGAAAACTCACAGATTTCAAAAAAAAAAAAAGAAAGAAAATAAAAACACCTGTGATGTGTGTTTTTTGTTCGTGTTAGGAAAACCAACATAGAGATAATGAACGGCTGAAATGAGATGTCATATTGCATAGCAACGTGATTTGTCTGGGTTTACACACACACGCGCACACACGCACGCACAGGCACACACACAAACGCACACACACACACACACACACCCGCACACACACACACACACACACACACACACACACACACACACACACACACACATGCAGTAAACACACACACACACACACACACACACACACACACACACACACACACACACATACATATATATATATATATATATATATATATATATATATATATATATGTGTGTGTGTGTGTGTGTGTGTGTGTGTATGTGTGTGTGTACATAAGAAAACAAATATAAGTAGTTATCTACACACACACACACACACACACACACACACACACACATATATATATATATATATATATATATATATATATATATATATATGTATATGTATGTATAATTATGTATATATAGATACAGAGTTAGATAGTGAGATAGATAGATAGATGTATATACATACATATATATATATATTCATATATATATATATATATATATATATGCATCTATGTACATGTATATATATATATATATACATACATATACATAATATATATATATATATATATATATATATATATATATATATATATACATGTATGTATGTACACATATATAACTTATTAACTTCAAAATCACCAAAGGACAAACATGCACACAACAAATTGTTTTAGAGAGGACAGCAAGGAAATAACGTGGTGTGTTTTTGATTGGTTGACATGAAATGTCTACAATTTACATAATATATGACGTGTCAAAGAAAATGACGTGCTGCGTTTTTGACTGGTTGACATGAAACAATGTCTACGAATTGCTTAATGTATGACGCGTTATAGAAAATGACCTACTGCGTTTTTGAATGGTTGACATAAAACGTCTTCACATTGCATAATATGTGACGTGTTTTTTGATTGGTTGACAACACATGTTATCATATTGGGGAACATGTTACGCGTTTTTTGATTGGTTGACAAGAAATACCATATTGATGTGTATAAGCCTGATCAGGAAGTATCTCTCTGTGGAAACAACTGTAAAACTCGTTCTCTCCTTCGTAATGTCTCGCATTGACTATTGCAATTCACTCCTGTCCGGTCTTCCTGCCTCCACCACTCATATCCTACAGCGCATTCAAAACAATGCTGCACGCCTTGTACTCAAAAAGAAAAAAGCTGACCACATATCTCCTCTCCTGGCACAACTTCACTGGCTCCCTGTATCAAAGCGCATACAGTACAAACTAGACACCATGTGCTATAAAAGCCTCAATAACGCAGCCCCCGATTACCTGTCAAGCCTACTTGAGATCTATGTTCCCTCACGTACCCTCCGCTCTGCATCCGATCCTCTGACTTTTCGCTTTCCACGCACTAAGCTCAATACCTATGGTCCACGAGCCTTCTCTGTTTCTGGTCCGCTCTTCTGGAACAAACTTCCTCTCTCAGTCCGTCAGCAACCTACTTTTGTCTCCTTCAAGTCCGCTCTCAAAACTCACCTTTTCTCCTCTGCATAAAATCCTGACCTCACTCAATCCCCTCTGCAGCCTGTCTCCACTCGGAGGGGAATCACATTGCAATATATAATTGTATATAATATGCTCTCTATAATTTTCCATTGCTTTTATTCTTTCTCCCCATTTATAGCCGTGTGCGTGTGTGTGTGGTGTTGTGTGTGTGTGTGTGTGTGTGTGTGTGTGTGTGTGCGTGAGTGCGTGTGTTTGCGTGCGTGCGTGCGTGTGTGTGCGTGCGTGCGTGTGTGTGTGTCTGTTTCAGTGCTTAGATTTTGCACTATATAAATATTGTAATTATTAAAAATATTGTAATTATAATTAGGCTTCTTGTTGTTTTTGTTGTTGATTTGAATGGTTGTCAAGAAATGTCATTATATTGTGACCCATTTTTTGATTGGTTGACAAAAACTTTCATCATTTTAGATAAAATGTGAAACGTTTTCTGTGTTTTTCTTTTTTCCTTCCTTCCTTTCTTTCTCTGTAATCTGTATTTTTGTGTGTGTGTGTGCAATCATATAGCACACACGTCTGACTTGATCGTAGAACTTGTTTATGATGGATTTATCGTGCACAGACAATTTCATATGCGCATCATCCATATCTGCCTGTGATGATATGCCAGACTCCTTGACAAAGAGAGAGAGAGAGAGAGAGAGAGAGAGAGAGAGAGAGAGAGAGAGAGAGAAGAGGACAGAGAGGGAAAGACAGGGGCAGAGAGAGAGAGAGAGAAAGAGAGAGACAGAGAGAGACAGAGAGAGAGACAGAGAGAGAGACAGAGAGAGAGACAGAGAGAGACAGAGAGGTCATAGTATATAGAAAGTGACACGTTTTATGACTGGTTATGACGATTAGCAGGAATATTTTGATTGGACTATATACATTTATCAGTTCAGGGTAGGCCTACCGACAATATTACATTTGATTCATCATCTTCATCGTGTACTCTGCCGCATGGCGTTGGCGATTATGGCCCTCCATATGTATCTACATTGTGTTGCCGCAAGCACATCTTCCACCCTCTCTGTCCTCAGCCACCCTGCAAGTCCGTCCTATATTTTCTCCCTGGGTCTACATGGTGCTCTCTTCCCCTCCAGCTTTCCTGTTGTGACAAGGTGCTCTAATTCCCCTTTCCTCATAAAATGGCCTGTACATGCTGATTGCCTTTTCCTAGTCTTCCTTATGAATGATCTTCTTACGTTTGCCTCCATCAAGACTGTCTCGTTTGTTTTCTTTGCTGTCCATGGAACTCTCAACATTCTTCCTAGAAACCACATCTCGGCTGCCACAATCTTGTTCTGGCTTTGCTCGTTGAGTGTCCACGCATCACAACCGTATAACATTATTGGTTCTATATAACATTCAAGGACTCTCTTCCTGATGTTAATCGATAGGCATTTGTTGGTAAGAATGCTTTTCATCTTCTTCAATGCTGTTTTGGCTCTGCCGATTCTGCCGGCGATTTCTGATGTGCGTCTGCCGTCTGGTGATATGATCGTTCCCAGATATTTAAACTTATCAATCTGTCTCTAAGTTGTGCCGTTTGCTGTTATTTTGCATGATGGGATTGCATGGTTGTTTTTTGTTGTTGTTTGTTTGTTTGTTTTTTACTGGTAACCATGACTTTAGTCTTCTTGTTATGTAGCTCCAAACCTTTATTTTTCATTTCTATTTCTATTATATTCTCAAGGTTTTGTAGATCCCTTTTATTTTCTGCAGTTAGCACGGAATACACTTGATTTACCATGGGAAACGGGATTTTCCGATTTTCCTTTCACTGATCAATTAATTGTTTCAAAGTGTTATACTCCGTTATGGTATGACACAGTTGTTGCCCTTTCTCCTTTGAAACCTGTTTCTGGCTAGAAAACCAAATACAGTGTGTTAAGGGGGACAACTGTGAAAACTTTTAAAGCAGATTTGTTGAGAGACCCATGGAGAGTTACGTAACTTGCCAGTTAGTGGCGCTAGTAGAGTGGGGATAGTGCAGACGCACTTGTAGCCCATCATTAAACTTCAGCCCACATATTAACCCTTTGACACCAGCACCCTATCCACAAGCACCTTGAATTGTCAACTATGCTAGTAAAAACAAAAAGCAACAACAACAACAAAATTAACCCTTTGATTCTCTCACCCTATTCCTATGGTAGATAGCGTGAGGGAGTCAATGGGTAAGTTTTTTAATTTTTTTTTACAAAAACATGTTTATTCATTTGTTTGTTATTATTATTATTATTATTATTTTATTATTATTATTATTATTATTATTATTATTATTATTATTATTATTATTATATTATTATTATTATTATTATTATTATCATTATTATC
>CM060313.1:65247816-65250316 GCA_030674185.1 Monoplex corrugatus
TAGAAGATTGAAAACATTTGTTCGTAGAAGGTTGAAAAGATTCGAATGATTTTTCAGAGGATCTTTATGTAGAAGGTTGAAAACATTTGTGCATAGAAGATTGAAAAGATTCGCATGATTTTTCAGAGGATCTTTATGTAGAAGGTTGAAAACATTTGCATGATTTTTTTTCAGAAGTTTTTGTGTAGTAGGTTGAAAAAGATTGGCAAGATTTTCAGAAGTTCTGTTTCCGAAAGATTGAAAGGAATTGCATGACTTTTTCCAGAAGTGTTTTTGTTTGGAAAGATGTGCATGACTTTTTCAGGAGTTTTTTTTTTTTCTTTCTTTTTTTCTATTTTTTTAGAAAGTTGAAAAGATTTGCAAGATATTTTTTTAGAAATTCTTTGTTTATAAGTTGAAAAGATTTCCATGATTTATATTCAGAAGTTCTTTGTGTATAAGGTGGAAAAGATCTGCATGATTGTCAGAGGTTCTCAGTCTTGAAGGTTGAAAATATTTGTATGATTTTGTCAGAGGTCCTTTGTGTGAAAGGTTGAACAAATTGCTTGTTTTTCAGACGTTCTTTGTGTGGAAAGTTGAAAAGATTTGCGTGATTTTTAAGAGATTCTTTGTGTGTAAGGTTGAAAAGAGTTGCATGCTTTTTTTCAGAGGCTCTTTGTACAGAAGCCTGAACATATTTGTGCGATTTTCAGAAGTTCTTTGTGCAGAAATTTGAAACGATTTGCATGATTTTTCTCAGAAGTTCTTTGTCTGGAAGGTTGAACAGATTTGCATGATTTCTCAGCAGTGTGTGTGTGTGTGTGTGTGTGTGTGTGTGTGCGTGCGTGCGTGCGTGCGTGCGTGTGTGTGTGTGTGCGTGTGCGTGTGCGTGTGTGTGTGTGTGTGGTGTGTGTGTGTGTGCGTGCATGCGTACGTGCGTGTGTGTGCGTGTGTGTGTGTGTGTGTGTGTGTGTGTGTGTGTGTGTGTGCGGGTGTGTGTGCGTGTGTGTACGCGCGTGTTAGTGTGTTTGTGAAAGGTTGATAGTTTGGGAAAGGTCGCTATCTGTCATCCTCCAGCTTTCTCAGTCGTAAAGTGAAGTTGATTGATGCCACTGCCTGATTCTTCAAGCTTCTCCATCACGCCTGACAGTATTGTGGAGGTAAGTGAACTCTTTAGTTGTGGGTCGTGTTATGCATGCATGGTTACGTTTTTAATTTTCTTTACTGAACTTTAACCGTCTGTACTATCACTTGCCTCTTAACAATATGTATGAAGTATATTGCTTTCTTTCTTTCTTTCTTTCTTTCTTTCTTTCTTTCTTTCTTTCTTTCTTTTTTCATTCTTTCTTCTTTCTTCTTTCTTTCTGTTTTTCTTTATTCATTCATTCGTTCATTTATTCGTCTATATATCTATTTATCTATTTATTGTATCTCCTTATATTTTCTTGAGCAATTCGTTTATCCACTGCCGGCCACTGCCTGAAGCCATCCATGTGTGCTGTGAAACAGGAATTCAGTGGCTCACCACTATCTTTCAGAAAGCTTGGGAGGAGAGAAAAGTACCAGAAGACTGGCAAAATGCAATAGTGGTGCCAATATGGAAGAAGAAGGGCAGCAAGAAAGACTGCAGTACATACAGAGGCATATCACTACTCAGTCATGTAGGGAAAATGTACGCAAAGATCCTGGAGCAGCGCACTCGAGCGAAAACAGAACATCTCCTCAGTGACGCCCAATTTGGCTTCAGAAAAGGAAGAGGGTGCACCGAAGCAATCTTTGCACTACGACAACTGTGCGAGAGGGCGATCGAATACGACCGAGATCTCCATCTTGTATTCGTTGATCAAGAAAAGGCCTTTGATCGAGTCAACAGAGACAAGCTATGGAAGGTCCTCGAGCAGTACGACGTCAAGGGCCAGCTGCTAGACAACATTCGGGCCATCTACGCCAACAGCAGGAGTGCAGTCCGCACCGCCAATGGAACATCTGACTGGTTCCCAGTGACATCGGGAGTAAGGCAGGGCTGTAATCTCTCCCCTCTTCTCTTCGTGATCTATATGGATCAGATTACGAAGGAGGCAAACCCAGACCCTGAGGCACTCAATGAACTCATGTTTGCGGACGACCAGGCAATGGTGAACAATGACAAAATACAGCTACAGGAGCACACAGACCAGCTCAGTAAAAGCTGCGAGACATACGGCATGAAGATCAGCGTCAGCAAGACCGAGGTCATGACTGTCAGTAAGAGACCAAACAAACTGGATATCAACATCAACGGAACCCAGTTAAAGCAAGCCAGTGAATTTAAATACCTGGGCAGCATCTTCACTGAAAATGGCAAACTAGACAGAGAAATCGAGATCAGATGCCAGCAAGCCAACGCAGTCAGCTACCAACTTGCCCCTCTCCTGAAACACCCCAGCATTCCCACCAGCACTAAGGCGAAACTCATCAACACCATTTTTCTACCAACGCTGACATACCAGTGCCAGACATGGTCCCTAACTAAAGTCCTCGA
>CM060313.1:65267816-65280316 GCA_030674185.1 Monoplex corrugatus
AAAAGGAATTGTGGCGTCAGCCATTGGCCTGCACTTAAGTTCTTTGCACTGATAAGGTTTTGAGGTCCTACATGGCGTATGGGTTTTTATATATCATGTGTATCAGTATGTCATTTGGTCCTCATAAATATACTGATGGAAGATTGAGGTTGACAGATGGTGGTTGTGATGGCTGATAGTACCGATATTAGTGTTGTCGCTGTTGTTGTTTTCGTGTTGTTTTTTTTATGTTATTTTTGTTCACCAATATCACAATCTGTGTGATGTTTACCATTGCAATTTACCGTTTATTATTAGCAGTTTGTTTATAATGTATGATCATGTCCAAAACAAGTGCGACTGCCTGTATCAGAAAAAAAATAGGAAAAAAAGACTGAAACTTCCTTGCTGCTTCGTCCAGTGGGAGAAAAGGAGTTTCAGTCTTTTTCTCCTAATTTTTGTATTTGGTGTTTGTTAGTTTGTGATCTTACATTTATGCTTTCCAAAGGCCGAAATTTTGCCCCTGTCTTGTCTGGTGGTATTGAATACGCGTTCTATTCCTATTTTCGTATGATCATGTGTTCAGTGTGAAGAAGCTTTACTGGTTTGTTTTGTTGTTTTGTTCGATTTTTTTGTCTATTTTCATTTGTGAAAGCTTCGTCATAGCTGAGGTTACAGTTGCTGGTGCTGCTGTTGTTAGTTCTCGTACCTTCAATTTTGGATACTTGTAGAAAGTGAATGGCGTTTCGTGAGCAGACATATGGATTTAGAATAACCTTCTGTCTTTCTGTGTGTGACTCTCTGTCTCCGTCTTTTTGTCTGTTGTCTCTCTTTCTCTTGTCTGTGTGTCTGTGCTGTGTTTCTGTCTGTCTTTGTGTCTGTCTGTTTGTGTGTCTGTCTATCCGTCTGTCTGTCTATCTGTCTCTCTGTCTCTGTCTGTCTATCTGTCTCTCTGTCTCTGTCTGTCTATTTGTCTCTTACTCAGTCACTCTGCCTCTGTCTATTTGTCTGTCTATCTTTCTGTCTGACTGTCTCTCTCTCTCTCTCTATCTTTGTCTCTCTCTCTCTTTCTCTCTCTATCTCCCTCCTCTCTCTCTCTCTCTCTCTCTCTCTCTCTCTCTCCTCACCCTCACTGTCTTTTCCTCTCTATCTCAGAGAGAGTGAGTACACACACACACACATACACACACACACACACACACATAACACATACACACACACACACACACACACACACACACACACACACACACACACACACACACACACACACACACACACACAACACAACACACACACACACACACATCACATCCTCCCTGTACATAAAACGACCGTATGTTTGAGTGATCACCACGATTGACTAAACACAAAGCTCCCTGATGCAGAACAGACCATCCACCTTACCCCTTCCCTCCCTCCCCCGTCCCCCCTCCCTCTCCCCAACCCATCCCTTCAAAACCTATGCCTCTTCCTAATGTCAAAGTGTTACTGCTTGCCGCCTGAGGGCGTTGATCTGTCGTCTGCTTGCTTGTCTTTTCGCGTTACTGACTAAATTGATGGCTGTCGGTGGGAGATGTACTTGCAGCAACTAGGGACATGTATATATGGAGGGTCCTGATCGTCAACGCCATGCGGCAGGGCGCTTGATGATGATGATGATGATGATGATGTAGTTGCCATGACCTGGATGCGCCCCCCCCCCCCCCTTAGAATGTAAGGAGTTTAGGGCCGAAACACTTGCTTAAAAGGGAGGGGTAGGTTTGGTGGGTGGGGCTGGTGATGGGTGCTTCTCCTCTGAGGATTTTCTGCTGTCCATCTCTTCCTCGAGTTTCTTGCTACTTTCGTCGTCGTAGTCGTCGTCATCATCATCATCATCATCATCATCATCATCATCATCATCTTCGTCGTCGTCGTCATCGTCGTCGTCGTCGTCGACATCGTCATCATCATCATTGTCGTCGTCGTCGTCGTCGTCGTCGTCATCATCATCATCATCATCTTCATGTGCCCTGCCCACATGCGTTGGTGATCATGGCCCTCCACGAATCTATATAGCCTTGATGCTGCAAGTACATCTCCCACCCTCTCTCTGTCCTCAGCCACCCTGAAAGTCCGTTCAATAATATCTTGCTACTTTACCGCACACACATACAACACGACGCACACACACACCTACGCACGCACGCACACACACACACCACACCTCACACTACACACACACACACACACACACAACACACCCACACACACCACACACACACCACACACACACACACACACACACACACAACACACACACCACACACACACACACACACACACACACACACACACACAAACACACACACACAACACCTTCAACACACACACACAACAACACACAACACCACACCACTCAAAAGTCAAACAACGAAAAGAACGACAACAAAAATCAAGGAAAAAAAAAACACCCTTCCCTGCTGCTTTGTTCAATAGGGAAAAAAAAATACGCTTTCAGATTCTAGATTCATAATTTTTGTTTGTTTGTTTGTTTTTTTTTTGTTTGTTTTGTTTTTTTTTTGTTTGTTAGTTTTTAATGTTGCAGACTGGGACTGAATCGAAATATCATAATTTCCAGTCTACCTCTCTCTCTTTATGAAAAGAACCAACCACACGTAAAAACAGACGTACAGATTACTGTGAAAGGGTGACAGTGGAGGATGGAAGCAGAGATGGCGATAGTGAAGAAGAGTGTAATGACAAAGGGAGGATTACAGGGAGGGACAGAAGGACGCTCCTCTTTTCCTCCCACTATCTGTAATCAGCGTAACCTGTCTGCCCAACTCCCAGGGAAGTTGTGCGTCCCGCTCTGAAGTCTGGCATTGGTAGGGATCCTTTGATCCAGCTGAGAAAGAATTTCGACATGAGAGAAAACGATGACTGCCGGGACTGAGTAATCATTTTGATTTTGTTGTCTTTGTGCGTGTGTGTGTGTGTGTGTGTGTGTGTGTGTGTGTGTTGTTTGTGTGTGTTTGTGTGTGGTGTGTGTGTTGTGTGTGGTGTGGGTGGTGTGTGTGTGTGTGTGTGTGTGGTGTGTGTGTGTGTGTGTGTGTGTGTGTGTGTGTGTGTGTGTGTGTGTGTGTGTGTGTTGTGTGTGTGTGTGTGTGGGTGTGTGTGTCTAATTTAGGACTTTATAGTTATTTGATGTGGTGTGTTGTCATGTGGTGTGTGTGTTGTTGTGTGTGGTGTTTGTTTGTGTGTGTGTGTGTGTGTGGTGTGTTGTGTGTGTGTGTGTGCTGTGTGTGTGTGTGTGTGTGTGTATGGTGTTGTAGTTTATTTGACTTTGTGTGTGTGTTTGTGATGTGTGTGTGTGTTGTGTGTGTGTGTGTGTGTGTGTGTGATGTGTGTGTGTGTTGTGTGTGTGTATGTGTGTGTGTTATGTGGTAGTGTAGTGTGTTTGTTTGCGTGCTGTGTGTGTGTGTGTGTGTGTGTGTGTGTTGTGGTTGGTGTATTATTTAGATTATGTCATGTTGATTTGTGTTGTTGTTATTTGTAGTATGTGTGTGTGTGTGTGTGGTGTGTGGTTGTATGTGTTGAGTGGTGTGTGTGTGTGATGTTGTTTTGGTGATGCGTGCGTGCGTGTATGTATGTATGTATTGTGTGTGTATGCGTTCGTGCGATTTTTATGATGGATTGAGTTAATGGAAATTGATGGTCTATAGTAAGTGGGGGGTAGGGTTAGTGGATACAACGTCGTACGTTAGGCAGGAGGATACAGGACTTTGACAACATGTGGTTAGTTATGTGGGATGATGGATGTGCGCCTGGAGCTGTGTGTTGTGTGGGAAGTAGGAATTCACCGACATGCTGGTAGAGAAAAAACAAATTTTATTCTTGAGAGGTGGATGGAGGAAAGATAACAAATAAAGAAAGAAATAAACAAAGACAAAGAAACAAGCAAACAAACAAACCAAGCAAAGAAACAAACAAAACAAACAAACGAACGAACGAAGAAACAAACCAAGAGACCTATCAACCAACCAACCAACCAACCAACCAACCAACCAACCGACCAATCAACCAAACAAACAACCAACTAACTAACCAACCAACACCAACCAACCAACCAACAACCAACCAACCAAACCAACCAACCATCCAACGAACGAAAACCAACCAATCAACCAAACAAACAACCAACTAACTAACCAACCACCAACCAACCAACCAACAACCAACCAACCAACACAAACCAACCAACCAACCAGCCAACGAAACCAACCAACCAACCACCAACCAAACCAACCAACCAACCAACCAACCAACCAAACAACCAATCATCCAACCAACCAACCAACCAACCAACCAACCAACCAACCAACCAACCAACCAACCAACCAACCACCACCAACCAACCAAACAACATCAACCGACCAACCAACCAATCAACCAACCAACAGCATTAACAAATGATTAGACCTCATCATTGTGGAATGGACTCTTTGGAAACAACTGTGTGTTGGACCAGCGACGTAAGAACATGAACAGGGAATTACGGACAGGCAATATGTTGGACAGGTGTTACAGATTAGTGATGTAACCTCCAATCAGTTGCTTGTGATTATACCTTGCCATGGGCTTTGTGCTGTTCATTAACTTTCTCTGCCTCTTCCCCACTTCCCACTCTCTGTCTCTGTCTCTCTCTGTTTCTGTCTCTCTGTCTTTGTCTTTGTCTATCAGTCTCTGTCTCTCTCTGTCTGTATCTATTCTGTCTCACTCTGTCTCTGTCACTGCCTGTCTGTCTCTGTCTCTGTCTGTCTGTCTGTCTCTCTCTCTCTCTCGCTGTTTCTGTCTCTGTCTATTTGCGTGCGTGCATGCGTGTATGTGTGTGTGTGTGTGTGTGTGTGTGTGTGTTTATGTGTGTGTGTGAGTGTGTGTGTGTGTGTGTGTTTGTGTGTGTGTGTGTGAGAGTGTGTATGTCTGTGTGTCTGTGTCTGTGTTGTAAGTGTGTGTGAATATGTGTATGTGTGCTTGCGTGTTTGTGTGAGCGTGAGAGAGAAAGAGAGAGAGAGAGAGAGAGAGAGAGAGAGAGAGAGAGAGAGAGAGAGAGCGTGTGTGTGTGTGTGTCTGTGTGTGTGTTTGTGTTTGTGTGGATGTGTGTCTGTTTGTGTGTGTGTGTATGAATGAGTGAGAGAGAGAGAGAGAGCTAGAGAGGCCTCTGTGTGTGTGTGTGTGTATGTGTGTGTGTGTGTGTGTGTGTGTGTGTGTGTGTGTGTGTGTGTGTGTGTGTGTGTGTGTGTGTGTGTGTGATGCATGTGGGTGAGAGAGAGAGAAGAGAGAGAGAAATAGACAGAGAGAAGAAGAAGAAGAGAGAGAGAAAAGTGTGTTCGTTCGTTACTTGATTTAACGTCTTTTCACTATAAGTGATATTAGACGTGTAAAAATGGCATGGAGGATGATTTTTTTTCGGGGGGGGGGGGGGGGGGAGGAGGGGAAAGAAGGGAACAGAGTAAGAGACGGAAAAAAATTAGAAGGAATCGGCAAGGTCTTTAGAAAAAGGATATGGATGAACAGAGAAATGAAACTAGAACAACGCTAACATCAAATGTAAAAGAAAAATCGTCATAAAAAGCAAAAACAAAACAAAATAAGATAATGATAATTAAAATAATAACCTTAAAGTAACGCATTAACAGGACTGTGAACCAATGATTGTAACATTTTAACTAACAGAACTTGATCTGATATCACTTCTTTAAAATGCTTTTCAAGATAGTTTCCTTGTGTAAACATCTTTGGTAAAAAATAACGAAGCTTTCTGCAGTAAAACAAACAGTGATACAATGTGAATTGTTCACCGCAAATACATAAAACGTTTTTACAATATTTTGTTTTCAAAGCGTTCAGTTGAATACGAAAATATGTGGTAACAATTAATCTCAAATGATATAATGAAGAATACTGCATTTTTTATAGATATTTTGAACTGAAAGTTTGATTCTTTTTTGAGACACAAATTTTTCATTTAAATGTTCATGAAATCGAATCCATGATGCTAATTCTAGCGAGTTGTAAGCTTCTTTTACCGAGGTGTTAACATGTAATTCTATGGAATTTTCAAAACGGAGTGCACCGGATTTAGCTGCTCTGTCAACTACGTTGTTGCCGTGAAGACCAACGTGAGAAGGCACCCAGCATAAACTGATTTCCGAGCCATTTATCTTTAAACAGTGTATTAGATGATTTGCCTCAATTATTAAATCAGATCTTGTGTCTGTATCAAAAGACTGTAAGGCATATAATACAGATTTTGAATCAACAAACAGAACTACTTTGAAAAGCACAGGCCGAAGGCTTATTAAATAATGCAACGCTTGGACAACAGCAACCAATTCTGCTGTATATATAGATACATTTGCCCCAATGAAAAAAGACTTTTTAATGTTACATTTTGGAACATAAAACGCTGCTCCAGCGCTCTGATTTGCTAAGACTGACCCATCAGTAAAAATGTGGAGGTGGGTACGGTACTTTTCATCGATGTGTTCACAAGCTGTGGATAGCGTAATGTTGACATTATCATCTTTTTTAACGTCTGTATAATCGAGATCAAACGTGGCCTTTAGCATTTCCCATGTAGGGATAGGCGTTAACGTTGGTTTTTCGGCTATTTCATCCATAGTTATGCTGGATTGTTTGATCAGGTCAGATAGGTAATAAGTGAGTAGATGTCGCGCCAGCAGGCAGCAAAAGTGTGTGTGGTGTTTTACAGTGATTTTATCGTGGTTCTATTTGATTTTATGCATTGAATTTTGTATCAGCTTGTTGCTTTTAAATCCCGACACACGGTGATGTAAATATTTTTTTAAAATTTTGAATATTTTACCAGATAATCTGATTTCAAAGTTTTTACACCTCTTTTTATCATTTTAATTCAGCCGCTCAAGTCGGACATTTTATCTGTGAACTGTGTTTACATTTTAGCCTACTGTGTTCGCCCAACGCTACAGCTTTCCCAAACCTTTGTGTTCTCTGCAAGTATCTTGCTCTCCTGACTGGCTCGCAATTATGGACCCTTCTTTTATAAAACAAATTGGACTGACACTTTTTAAACACAGCAAGTGCTACCTCGGTGGAGGCGTCTACCAGCGCATACGAACACTGGGGCTGTGTCCTAAGCCCCGCACTGCGCGATCCTGTCGTGGTGGACGTCTCCACCGACTTTGGCACAATCTGCCTCCTGCTGTGCCAGTCCGACACCACTCTTCTGCTTCTTCGTCTCCTCCACTGCCCCTGCACTCGACCTTGCTGCTGCAAACTTCGTCTCCTCCTCTGCCGTCTTCGCCTTCGTCTTCTGTCCCGCCGGTGCCGCCTTCGCCTTCTGTCCCGCCGGTGCCGCTTTCGTCTTCTGTCCCGCCGGCGCTGCCCTCGTCTTCTGTCCCGCTGGTGCTGCCTTTGTCTTCTGTCCCGCTGGTGCCTCCTTCGTCTTCTGTCCCGTCGTTGCTGCCTTCGTCTTCTGCCCCGCTGGTGTCTCCTTCGTCTTCTGTCCCGTCGGTGCTGCCTTCGTCTCCACCTCGGACGCCGCATTGTGATAAACTAAAACTATGCCTTTTTAACGCTCAGTCAGCATGCACTGATGGCAAAGCTGATGTCATTGCTGACTTTATCGCAGATGAACATGTTGACATTGCTTTTATCACCGAAACATGGCTTAACCCCCTTGGTCATGAACCTATACATGTGAGTCTCACTCCGAGTGGTTACAGGCTTGCTTCTTTCCATCGCTCATCCCGAGGTGGTGGTATCGCCATCCTCTACAACGACTCACTCCATTCCCGCCTGTCTTTCTCGCAGTCTCTGCCTTTCTCCCATCCTTCTTTCGAGCACGTTGAAGTATCCTTCCAATCCACCCCTCACCCCATCACCTTCTCCTGTGTCTATCGACCTCCACCTAGTTCTGCCAACAAGCTCACCACATCCATGTTTCTCTCAGACTTTGATCAACTTCTTGATTACTACTGTCTCTTACCTGGAAATCTCATCATTCTAGGTGACATCAATGTCCACTATGACAACACTCACCGTTATGACACAAGACATATCATCAACTCTCTGTCCAATCACAATATGACTCAACACATTTCTGAACCAACCCATCAAAAAGGTCACATTCTTGACTGGATCATTTCTCGTGATCACCACAATTCCGCTACTGACAACTGCTTAGTTCTTTCTACCCGTCTAACTTCAGCCCTTCCATCTGACCACTCTGCAATTCTCTGTTCTCTCGACATTTCTCCTCCTTCCCGTACCATGCGCACAGTGACTCGACGCAATCTCAAATCTATCGACCTCTCCACATTTTCATCTGATGCCTCCCGTCTCCTTTCTGAAAAGTCACATAACCTTGCGATGAATTCTATACTACTCTCCACCATCTTCTGGACACTCATGCTCCAGCCACAACCCGTCCTTTACCTGACCGCCCCCCTACCCCCTGGCTCACTCATGAGATCGCCTGTGCAAAACGTGCCCGCCGCAGAGCAGAGCGCCGCTGGCGCAAATCCAAACTCACTGTACACAGGCAACTTTTCCAAGCCTCTAAAACAAAAGTATCCACCCTCATTGCATCAGCAAAAACAAGTTATTTCCAAACCAAAATCCTGAATGCCTCTTCTTCAAAAGAACTCTTTACAACCATGAATCATCTCCTTGGCACACGAAAAGATTTACCTCTCCCAACAAAACATACAAATGAAGAACTCCCATCTGTATTCTCCAACTATTTCACCACCAAAATACAAACTCTTCGTGACAGGCTTGACAGGACACCCTGTCAACCATGCCCACCTGACCCTTCCTTCTCTGGCACACCTCTTACTACTTTTAACCCAGTCTCACAAGAAGAAATTCTCAACACAATCAGATCCATGTCGTTCAAAACCTGCGAGCTGGATCCTCTTCCAGGTTCTCTCTACGCCGACTGTCTCCCTACTCTCCTCCCATTCATCACTGACATCATCAACACTTCTCTTCAAACTGGAACTGTCCCTGATTCTTTCAAGTCTGCTATTGTTCACCCTCTCCTCAAGAAACACAATTTAGATCCAAATGAACTGAAAAATTACCGGCCTATCTCTAATCTCTCTTTCTTGTCAAAACTCCTTGAAAAAGTCGTCCTCAACCAGCTGAACTCTCACCTGTCTGCCAACAATCTCCTCAATCCTTTCCAGTCAGCCTACCGCCAGTGCCATAGCACTGAAACTGCCCTACTACACATTCTCAACAATCTCCTCCTTGCAACTGATACTGGCAAAGTCTCTCTCCTCACACTCCTTGATCTGTCTGCAGCCTTTGATACCATTGATCATGGTATTCTCCTTTCTAGACTTCATCATACTTTTGGCATCTCTGACATTGCTCTGTCTTGGTTCACTTCATACCTATCCAACAGAAAACAAACCGTTCTCATCAATGGCACTTACTCTCAACCTGCATACCTGACCTGTGGTGTTCCACAAGGATCTGTCCTTGGCCCTGTTCTTTTCACTCTTTACACCTCCCCCCTGTCCACCATCATCAACTCCCATTCTATAAAACACCACTTCTATGCTGATGACACCCAACTTCAAGACAGTGACTCACCTGATAATATACAGCGCCTGTTGACTCGCACCACTGAGTGTTACTCGGACATTAAGAACTGGATGACACACAATAGACTTCAGCTTAATGACGACAAAACAGAAGCTATCCTCATTGGCACCCGTCAGAAACTTTCTCAGCTGCCTCCTCTTTCTCTCCCATTATGTAACACATCAGTCCCAATTTCTGATTCAGCTAAAAACCTTGGTGTCTGCATTGACTCTACCCTCTCCATGAACAACTTTGTTTCTCAAACTGCCAGATCATGCTACTATCATCTCCATCGTATAAGGCTGATCAGGAAGTATCTCTCTGTCGAAACAACTGCAAAACTCGTTCTCTCCTTCATAATATCTCGCATTGACTATTGCAATTCACTCCTGTCTGGTCTTCCTGCCTCCACCATTCACATCCTACAGCGCATTCAAAACAATGCTGCACGCCTTGTACTCAAAAAGAAAAAAGCTGACCACATATCTCCTCTCCTGGCACAACTTCACTGGCTCCCTGTATCAAAGCGCATACAGTACAAACTAGACACCATGTGCTACAAAAGCCTCAATAACGCAGCCCCCGATTACCTGTCAAGCCTACTTGAGATCTATCTTCCCTCACGTACCCTCCGCTCTGCCTCCGATCCTCTGACTTTTCGCTTTCCACGCACTAAGCTCAATACCTATGGTCTACGAGCCTTCTCTGTTTCTGGTCCACTCTCCTGGAACAAACTTCCTCTCTCAGTCCGTCAGCAACCTACTTTTGTCTCCTTCAAGTCCGCTCTCAAAACTCACCTTTTCTCTTCCGCATAAAATCCTAACCTCACTCAACACCCCCCCCCCCCCCCCCCCCCCTCTGCAGCCTGTCTCCGCTCGGAGGGAATCACATGGTTATAATATATAATTGTATATGCTATGCTCTCTATAATTTTCCATTGGTTTTATTCTTGCTTTTATTGCTTTTATTCTTTCTCCCCATTTATAGCCATGCGTGTGTGTGTGTGTGTGTGTGTGTGTGTGTGTGTGTGTGCGTGCGTGTGTGTGCGTGCGTGCGTGCGTGCGTGCTTGCGTGTGTGTCTGCTTCAGCGCTTAGATTTGATTTTATCAAGATTTTGCGCTATATAAATATTGTAATTATTATTATAATTATATGTAAGTTGCGGTTGTAATTTGTGATGAAATGTTTTTTGCTCGTTTTGGAAAGTCAATATCAGACCTGATTTTAATTTCTTTGCTCACAAAATTATTCGCTTGTGAAGTAGTTCTAATTGCAAACTTTGCTGTAGCTAGCTCACTATGGTTGTGTAGAGATAGAATTCCAGCAACTTTGTACGTTTCCAGAGTAGAAGCATGAGTTGGTACACCTAGTGCAATTTTAAGACTTTTGCAGTCCAAGTTCTGAATCTTTTTTAGTAAATATTTAGGTGCATTGAAAAAAACTTCTTTCGCGTAGGATAATTTAGACATGACCAGCGCTGTTGACAGATGAATCAGTATATTTGTATCCATTCCCCAGGGTAATTTGCTTATTATCTTTAGAAAATTTAAGGTTTTTCGTGCTTTTGTTAAAATATAATCAAAATGAACATTCCAGCTTAATTTCGAAGTGATGTAAACTCCCAGAAATGTTACGACCTGTTTGTAATTTAACACTTCACCAAGCAATTTGAAAGTAGGCAAGTTATTTGAGTTACCACCAGGATCAAACGGCATCATGTTAGTTTTTTCTGCCGACAACGACAGACCATTTTCTAACATATAGTTTCCAAGATTATCAAGATCAATTTGATACAAATTCCTGATGTAATTCCATGTTCTCTGTGGAGTTGTCTTTTTTAAAGTGATATTCATCCAAGTGCATATATCATCAGCATACTGTACTAAAACAACACGATTTGAAAAAGCTTTAGGAAGATCCTGTAGGCCTATAAGGATATTAAATAAAATAGACGACGATTCAAGATGGCGGAGACACCTAAGTAAACATTTTCAGCTGTCGGAGAAAACGTTTAAAAGGCCCAATATGACAAGAACTAGAAGAGGCCGCCTTGCCCAAAAGAAACAAGAAAACGCATCAGAGGGCAAGGCTGATGGAGAGAGGCTATCGGTGAGCGACATGGGAGCAGATACGGAAAAGGACCCGCAATCGACAGTGGCCGAGTCTGACTCTACATCTGGTTCACTGTCCACGGCTTCCACTGACACGCAGAATGGGACAACCTGCACCGCGCCTCTTCCCAGCACGGCGGACTGCGTAAGTACGTCAGAACTCAAAAATATTATACTGGCTCTGCGGGACCAAGTCAATTCTTTGGAAAAGACTGTCCTTGCACTACTTACAACCCAGCAAAAAGAGAACGTCACCATGCCAACCCGAAACTGTCACACACAGACGGATCTACATGACACACATCCCACATATGCAGACGTACTGAAACAAAACCACACAAGCAAGCAGGACGACAAACAGGCTCCAAACATCAAGGCACCAAAACCCAGCAGCAAAACAAATCAGCAAGCAGCAAAAATGCCTGAAAAGAAAATAAAAAACAAGAAAGAACAACGTCATGACGTCACACAAACTAAAGACGTCATTTTACTTCCGAACCATACAGCATCACGCTCTGAAAATAGGTCTATTCCAAAACAACATAAGCACCATGATCTTCCGTATGTTATCACTGTCCACGACTCTGTGTTGAGGGGTGTCAACTCGAGAAGACTGGGACGATCTTACGGCTTTGAAGGAGACTCGTGCCCTGTGACCGACCCTCATGACATTCAAAGCTCATTAGACATGGCCCTTTCCAAATGTGACGATACTGCAGACTGTATTTTTTTCATTGTGGTGTGCATGATTTGAATAGCAAAGATCTCGCTACAACAACTAAACATCTCGCT
>CM060313.1:65285316-65290316 GCA_030674185.1 Monoplex corrugatus
TTGTCTCTCCGTCTCTGTCTCTGTTTCTCTGTCTGTCTCTCTCTCTCTCTCTCTCTCTCTCTCTCTTTCTGTCTGTCTGTCTTTCCGTCTGTCTGTCTCTCTCTCACTGTCCGTCTGTCTCTCTGTCTGTGTCTCTCTATTCTCTCTGTCTCTGTCTCTCTGTCTGCCTGTCTGTCTCTGTCTCTCTGTTTTTGTCCATCTCTGTCTGTCTGTCCGTCTGTCTGTCTGTCTGTCTGTCTCTCTCTCTCTCTCTCTTTCTTTTTCTCTAGACTTCTTTCCCTGTATCTGTGTATCTGTCTCTCTTGCTATTTCCTATTCTTCCTCTCCTTTGCTCGTGAATTTGTTCAAGAGGACTGCACGGCATTCACATAACTCTATAGACAATCCACTTGTAACTGCCATTGATGATTTACAAAACTTGTATAGGTGCAGAGTTTTGGGGGGCGTCTGTGAGATCATCACTATTTCCTCCTGGGGCATGCGGGGGTTCTTTCAGCATGAATAGTATGCCCACCTTGTGGACAGTCTGTGATATAGATTTCCTCTTTTCTGTCATTCTCTTTGATTCTGCCCTGTTCCTTTTTTCTTTGTTTAACTAGTATTCCCACCTAGTGAAATTCTTTGTTACATATTTCCTCTTTTCTGTCACTCTCTTTGTTTCTGTCTTGTTCCTTTGCTTTCTGTTATTTCTTTCTGTTATTTTCTGCCTTCCTGGTCCATTCACCTGTATGTGTCTTACGTACTTTCTCTTAGGACTGATCTTTTGGTTCATGTATCAAGTACACTTTGGCTCTAGGGAAATGTGATACGCGGAAGAAATTTTAGGTAAGTTAGGTCTTTTTTTCAATATATGTTTTAGTGTCATTAGATATTCTTAAATTTGTATTTAGGTGTTTTTTTTTTTAATTTCCTGTGTGATAAATTGGACGGAGTGGTCAACGCCAGAGATATCTCACTAGATTAACTCTTTGACGACGGGCTACTTCGATCGAAGTAATAGCTGAGCTCTCACTGAGGATGGGCTACTTCGATCATAGTAACAGACGGTCTAGGGTATGTAACTCCCTCTACTTTTGTTATGCTAATGATTTAGTAGTTGGCAGTTCCTTCCCTTGAGGAGGGAACTTCCGTTGAACGCTTCAGCTATGTTTTGCCGGTTTCTTGGTCTAAAATCGATGGATAAGTTCACTTGCACCTGGTTCTCAGTGATTTCACTGTGGCAGCCCTAGGCTCAGCTGTGGCAGGTGCAGTCAGAATAAAGTTAAGTGCGCTGATGCACTGATGTGTGTTCTTAATTTTCTTTTTTTTTTTTTTTTTCTTGTTGAATACTCTGTGTTTTTTTGAAATTGTTATAGCCCTGATATGACTATGTTGTTGGCTGGGCTTGAATTCTTTGACTCCCGCACCCCATCCACAAACTGCATAAACGTAACCCTTTGACTCCCTCACCCTACCCACCAGCTTCCTACAGAAAGCTGGTGGATAGGATGAGAGAGGAAAAGGTTAAGTTTTTGCTTTATTAACGTGGTTGGCAATGCAGGATGCTGGTGGACAGGGTGAGGGAAGCAGAGAGTTAAGTTTTTTGCTTTATTAACGTGGTTGGCAATGCAGGATGATGGTGGACAGGGTGCGGGGGTCAAAGGGTTAAAACAAAAACAAAAAATGACCGTAAAAATGAACAGATCATTACTACCGTTTTGGGTGTGGAACTATCTGTATGCGATGAAATCATCTTGAAGATAATTCAACGGCGTTCATAGCCGAGCTTTTGTAAGCTATCGAATTTTTTAAAACACAGCATCGAGGAGAGACATAATTTCCCCCACATCCATTATGAACTCACCTTCAAGCCTGACGACCTCACAGCTTAACCCTTCGACTCCCGCACCCTAATCACCAACTGCAAAAAATGTAACCCTCTGCTTCCCTCACCCTATCCATCAGGTTCCTGGAGAAAGCTGGTGGATAGGGTGAGGGAGAAAAATGGTCAAGATTTTGCTTATTAACATGGTTGGCAATGCAGGGTGCTGATGGACAGGGTGCGGGGATCAAAGGGTTAAAAAACAAAAATGAGCATAAAAAAAACAGATCAGTACTACAGTTTTGGGTGTGGAACTCTCTGTAGATCTATGTGATACAATCCTCTTGAAGAAAATCCAACGGATTTAATACCAGTGCTTTTGTAAACTATTGAACCTTCTTTTTTAACACTGCACGAGGAGAGACAGAAATTCCCCCACATCCATAATAGACTCACCTTTCAGCCTGACGGCCTCTCAGCTTAACCCTTCGACTCCCGCACCCTGTTCACCAACTGCAAAAACTTAACCCTCTGCTTCCCTCACCCTATCCACCAGCTTCCTGGAGAAAGCTGGTGGATAGGGTGAGGGAGGAAAAGGGTTAAGGTTTTGCTTATTAACATGGTTGGCAATGCAGGATGCTGATGGACAGGGTGAGGGAAGCAGAGAGTTAAGTTTTTGCTTTATTAACGTGGTTGACAATGCAGGATGCTGGTGGACAGGGTGCGGAGGTCAAAGGGTTAAAAACAAACAAAAAATGACCGTAAAAATGAACAGATCATTACTACCGTTTTGGGTGTGGAACTATCTGTAAGCGATGAAATCATCTTGAGGAAAATCTATGGCAGAGCTTTTGTAAGCTATCGATTTTGTTAAAACACAGCATCGAGGAGAGACATAGATTCCCTCACATCCATTATAGACTCGCCTAAAAGACTGACGGCCTCTCAGCCTTAAGGGGTTTTACTGACAAGCCATCTGTGTGCCTCTCCATCACAAGTTGAAGGCAGAGGATGGGTCAGGGAAAACATACAGGGAGAAACCTGAGAGCGTGGCTTTTGTTTCTGAAGGAGAACGAGTTGGTGAGAAGCTTAATGGGAATTGGTTTTGATTTCAAGTGCGTTATCTTCTTCTTCGTCGTCTTTGTCTTGAAGTAACGTTTTCTTGTTCTCCTTCTTGTCGTTCTTATTCTTATTCTTCATCATCATCATCTTCTTGTTTTTGTTGTTGTTGTTGTTGTTGTTGTTGTTTGTTGTTGTTGTTGTTTGTTGTTGTTGTTGTTGTTGTTGTTGTTGTTCTTCTTCTTCTTCTTCTTCTTCTTCTTTCTTGTCTTTTTCTTCTTCTTCTTCTTCTTCTTCTTCTTCTTCTTCTTCTTCTTCTTGTTCTTGTTCTTGTTCTTGTTCTTGTTCTTGTTCTTCTTCTTCTTCTTCTTCTTCTTCTTCTTCTTCTTCTTCTTCTTCTTCTTCTTTCTTGTTCTTCTTCTTGTTCTTCTTGTTCTTCTTCTTGTTCTTCTTCTTGTTCTTGTTCTTCTTCTTCTTCTTCTTGTTCTTCTTGTTCTTGTTCTTCTTCTTCTTCTTCTTCTTCTTCTTCTTCTTCTTCTTCTTCTTCTTCTTCTTCTTCTTCTTCTTCTTCTTCTTCTTCTTCTTCTTCTTCTTCTTCTTCTTCTTCTTCTTCTTCTTCTTCTTCTTCTTCTTCTTTCTTGTTCTTCTATTTCTTGTTCTTCTATTTCTTCTTCTTCTACTACTACTACTTCATTTTCTTCTTCTTCTTCTTCTTCTTCTTCTTTTTCTTCTTCCTCTTCTTCTTCTTCTTCTTCCTCCTCCTCCTCCTCCTCCTCCTCCTCCTCCTCTCTTCTTCTTTCTTTCTTCTTCTTCTTCTTCTTTTCTTCTTCTTCTTCTTCTTTTCTTCTTCTTCTTCTTTCTCGTTCTTCTATTTCTTCTTCTTTTTTTTTCTTTTATGTCTGTCTTTCTTTCTTCTTCTGCTTCCTCCTCCTCCTCCTCATCTTCTTCTTCTTTCCTCCTCCTCCTCCTGCTTCTTTCTTCTTCTTCTTCTTCTTCTTCTTTGTTATCTTCTTTCTTTCTTTCTTTCTTTCTGTCTTTCTTTCTTTCTTTCTTTCTTCTTCTTCGTCTCCCTTAATTCCATGAAGTATATTTCGGGCGCCGTAGTAAAGAACTGTTTACCAGTCATGCATGTGATGTCACCGTTTTTGACCCAGTCCCTTCTGGTTTTGCCAGCTGTTCGTCGGAGACATCTCATCTCACAAGTTGTGGAGTTTTCCCTCTAGGGCTTGGTTCAGGGTCTAAGCCTGGCACTGACAGATGAGGGTGGGAACGAAGCCAGAGATGATCAGTCTGGCTTTGGTTCCCATAACGTACACCTGGATGCTACAGGAGGGGTGCTAGTTAACAGCTTACTTGAGTTTGAAAAAGATGAATTTTACTCGCGGGACATGTGACTTGCGTTCAGATCCACACCAGTGGGTTTAGGTTGTCCCATAATCCTGAGGCCATAAGGGAGTGAGGTGGTAGAGACCTCAAGGTTTTGGGGGCCGGTGCTTATAGTTGTACAACACTTCAAATATACCTTGGGTCATACAAGTCAGCTGATGCCACATGTAGCAAAGACATCAAATCAAGAATTGCCCAAGCCAAACAAAGAAAGGCCCATCTTACTAACATTTGGAAAGACAGATATTTAGGTAATGAGCTCAAACTTAAAATACTTCGAACATTAATTTGGCCCATTGTGTTATACGGAAGTGAAGGAATGACTCTTAAAGCTGCAGATGAAACAGAATCAAAATTGCAGAGATGTGATCTACAGAAGACTCCTAAGAATATGCTGGATTGAACGACGAACAAACCAAAGCATTCTGGAAGAACTGAACAAACAACCTGAACTTTTAGGCCTGGTTAGGAAAAGGAAATATTTTGGACATGCTATGAGACATCAGAGCTGCCATGTAATGAAGACTGTGGCCCAGGGCAAAATGGAGGGCAAGAGACAAGGAAGACCGCCGACTTTCTATGTGGAGAACATAGCCAAGTGGATGAAGTTGCCGAAAGATGAAATCTACAGAAGGACTGTGGGAAGAAGGGGATGGAGACAGCTGACGGGGCATGCATCAGCGACTACCATCAAGAATGATGTCGCCGATAGGTGAACAGGTGTTATTAGGTCGAGGCTCATCTCCTCTCCCTC
>CM060313.1:65295316-65300316 GCA_030674185.1 Monoplex corrugatus
CCCCCTTTTTTAAAAAAAAAAAAAAAAATTTAAAAAAAAAAAAAAACCCCCCCCCCCCCAAATAAAACCCAAAAAACCCAAAAAACCAAAAATTTTTAAAAACCAAACAAAAAAAAACCCCGGGGAAAAAAAAAAAAAAAAAATTTCCCAATAAAAAGGGGGAAAATTTTCCCCAAAAAAAAAAAAAAAATTAAAAAAAAAAAAAAAAAAAAAAGGGGGGGGGCCCCCCTACCCCCCAAAAAAAAAAATTTTAAATTTCCCAAAAAAAAAAAAAAATTTTTTTTAAAAAAAAAAAACCCAAAAAAAAAAAATTTTTTTCCTTTTCCCCCTTTTTTTTTTGCCCCCCCTTTTAAAAAAAAACCCGGGGAAAATTTCCCCGAAAAAGGGCTTTTTCCTTCCCCCCCCTTTTTTGGGGAAAAAAAACCTTTTTGGGGAAAAAAAAAAAAATGAAAAATTTTTAAAAAAAAAAAAAACCCCCAAAACCCCCCGGAAAAAAAAAAAAAAAAAGGGGGGAAAAAACCCTTTTTCCCCCCGGGGGGAAAAACCGGGAAAACCCCCCACCCCCCCCCCCCCCAAAAAAAAAAACTTCCAAAAACCTTTAAAAAAAAGGGCCCCCCCCCCCTTTTAAAAATTCCCCAAAAAACCCCCAAAAAAAACCCCCCCAAAAAAAAAAAAACCCCCCCCCCCCAAAAAAAAAGGGGGAAAAAACCCCTTAAAAAAAAAAAAAAAGAACGCCCCCCCCTTTTTCCCCCCCCCCCCCCCAAACCCCCCCAAAAAAAAAAAAATTTTTTTTTTCCCCCCCAAAAACAAACCCCCTTTTTTAAAAAAAAAACCCCCTTTTTTGGGGGAAAAAAAACCCCCCCCCAAAAAAAAAAGGGGGGAAAAAAACCCCAAAAAAAAAAAAAAAAAAAACCCCCCAAAAAAAAAACCCCCCCCCAAAAAAAAAACCCCCCCCAAAACCCCAAAAAAAAAAAAATTTTAAAAAAGGGGAAAAATTTTTTTAAAAATTTTTCCCCGGTGGGGGGCCTTCCCCCGGGGGGGTTTTTAAAACCCCTTTTTTTTTAAATTTTTTTTTTTTTCCCCCGGGTTTTTTTGGGGGTTTAAAAATTTTTTTTTTTTTTGGGGGGGAAAAAACCCAAGCCAAAAAAATTTTTTTTTTTTTAAAAATTTTAAAACTTTTTTTTTTTTTTCCCCGGTTTTTTTTAAAAGGCTTTTTTCCCCCAAAAAAAAAATTTTTTAAAAAAAAAAAAAAATTTTAAAAAAATTTTTTTACCCGGGGTTTTTTTTAAAAAAATTTTTTAAAAAAAAAATTTGAAAAAAAAAAAAAAGGGGGGAAAATTTTTAAAAAAAAGGGGAAAATTTTTTGGAAAAATTTTTAAAAAAAAAAAAAATTTTTTAAAAAAAAAAAAAGGGGAAAAAAAAAGGGGGGGGGGAAAAGGGGGGGGAAAAAAGGAAAAAAAAAAAAAAATTAAAAAAAAAAAAAAAAAAATTAAAAAAAAAAAACCCCAAAAAAAAAAAAAAAAAAAATTTTTCCCCCTTTTCCCCAAAAGGAAAATTTTTTTTTAAAAAAAAAAAATTTAAAAAAAAAAAAAAAAAAATTTTTCCAAAAAATTTTTTCCCCTTATTTTTAAAAAAAAAGGAGGTAAAAAAAAAGGGGGAAAAATTTAAAAGGGGGAAAAAAAAAGGGGGGGGAAAAGGGGGGAAAAAATTTTTTCCAAAAAAAAAAAGAAAAAAAAAAAAGAAAAAATAAAAATTAAAAAAAAAAAAAAATTTTTATTTTAAAAAAAAAAAGGGGAAAAAAAATTTAAAAAAAAAAAAAAATTTTTTAAAAACAAAAAATTTTTTGAAAAAAAAAAAAAAAAGAAAAAAAAAGGGTTTTTTTTTAAAAAAAATTTTTTTTAAAAGCCTTTGAAAAAAAAAAAAATTTTTAAAAACGGGGTAAAAAAAAAAAAAAAAAATTAAAAAAAAAAGGGGAAAAAAAAAAAAAAAAAAAAAAAAAAGGGGAAAAAAAAAAAAAATTTAAAAAAAAAAAATTTTTTAATTTTAAAAAAAATTTAAAAAAATTTTAAAGGTTTTTGAATTTAAAAAAAATTTAAAAAAAAAAGGGGGGGGGAAAAAAAAAAGGGGAAAGGGGGGAAAAAAGAAACGGGGGGGGAAAAAAAGGGGGGGGGGTTTTTTAAGAAAAAAGGGGGGGGGGGGGGGGAAAAAAAAAAAGGGGGGGGAAAAAAAGGGGGTTTCCCCAAAAGGGGGGGAAAAAAGGGGGAAAAAAGGGAAAAAAAAGGGGGGGGGAAAAAAAGGGGGGTTAAAAAATTTTTTAAAATTTGGGGGGGAAAAAAAGGGGGGGGGGGGGGAAAAAAAAGGGGGGGGGGGGGGAAAAAAAAAAGGGGGGGGAAAACCCCCCAAAAAAAAAAGGGGGGGTTTTTTTGGGGGTTTGGGGGGGTTTTTTTTTTTTTTTTGGGGGGGAAAAAAAGGGGGGGAAAGGTTAAACGGGGGGTTTTTTCCCCGGAAACCCCCAAAAAATTTTTAAAAAAATTTTTTGGGTTTTTGTTTTAAAAAAGTTTTTTTTTTTTTTTGGGGGGGGCCCAAATTTTTTTAAAACCCGGCCCCAAAATTGGGGGGGGAAAAAATTTTGGGGGGGGGGCCCTTTTAAGGGGGTTTTTTCCCCCCCCTTTTTTTTAAAAAAAAAAATTTTTTAAAAAAAATTTTTTAAAATTTTAAAAAAAAAAAAAAAAAAAGGGGGGGGGGGGAAAAAAAACCCCAAAAAATTTAAAAAAAAAAACCCCCAAGGGGGGGCCAAAAACCCCCCCCAAAAAAAGAAAAAAAAACCCCAAAAAAAATTTGGGAAAAAAAAAAAAAAAGGGAAAAAAACCCCCGGGGAAAAGGAAAAGGGGGGGGGAAAAAAAAAAAAAACCCAAAAAAGGGGGGAAAAAAAAAGGGGGGGTGGGGAAAAAAAAAAAGAGAAAAAAGGGGGGAGAAAAAAAAAAAGAAGACGGCCCCGGGGGAAAAAGGGGGGAAAAGAAAACCCGGGCTTGGGGGGGCCCAAAAGGGGGGGGGCTTCTTTTTTTGGGGGGGTTTTTTTAAAAAAATTTTTTTTCCCTTTTAAAGGGAAAAAAAATTTTAAAATTTGGGGGGTTGTTTTTTTGGGTTTTTTTGGGGGTTTTTTTTTTAAAAAAAAAAAAAAAATTTTTTCATTTTAATTTCCCTTTCCCCCCCTTTTTATCTTCTTTTGGGTCCCGTCTCTCCCCTTTTTTTTGGTCGTCGTCGTCGTCGCCCTTTTTTCGTCCCTCGTTTTTTTTTTTTTTTTCCCCCCCCCCGTTCAAATCTCTTTTTTTATCATCATCATCATCCCCCCCCCCCCTTTTTTTTTTTCATTTTTTTTTTTGGGACCCCCTTTTAAAACCCCCCCCTTCTTTTCCCCCCCCAAAAACCCTTTTTTCCTTTTTTTGGGCCCCCCCCCCCCTTTTTTTTTTGGGGTGGTTTTTTTCCCCCCAAAAAGGTTTATTTTTTTTTTTTTTTTTTTAATTTTTTTTTTTTTTTTCCCCCCCGGGGGGGTTTTTTTTTTTTTTTTTTTCCCGGGAACTCTTAACATTTTTTTCCCCCAAATTTCAGCTGCTTTAAATTTTTTTTTTTTTTTTCCCCCAAAAACCCCTTTTACCATTTACACAAACAATATTACGGGAAAATTAAGGGTTTTGGTTTCAACCCCCCAAAAAAAAATTGGGGAAAAAAAAAAAAAAATTTTAAAAATTTTTAAAAAAAAGAAAAAAAAAAAATTTTTTTTGGGGGGGTTTTTTTTCCCAAAAAATTTTTTTTTTTTTTTTTTTTTTTTTTTTTTTTTTTTTTTTTAAAAAATTTTTTTTTTTTTCCCCCTTTCCTTTTTTTTTCCCCCCCCCCCCCAACCACCCTTTTGGGGGGGGGGGGGGGCCCCCCCCTTTTTTTAACCTTTCCCCCCCCCCCCCCCCCCCCCCCCCAAAAATTTTTTTTGGGGGGGGGCCCCCCCCCTTTTCCCCCCCCTTTTTGGGCCCCCCTTTTTTTAAAAACCCCTTTTTAAAAAATTTTTTTAAAATTTTTTTTTTTTCCCTTTTTGGGAAAAAAATTTGTTTTTTTTTTTTTTTTTTTTTGGGGGGAAAAAACCTTTTTTCCCCCAATTTTTCCGGGGCCCTTTTTTGGGGCTTTCCCCCCCCCCCCCCAAAAAAAATTTTTTTTAAAACCCTTTTTTTTGGGTTTTTTTTTTTTAAAAGGGTTTTTTTTTGGGTTTTTTTTTTTTTTTTTTTCCCCCCCCTTTTTTGGGGGTTTTTGGGAAAAAATTTTTTTTTTTTTTTTCCCTTTTTCCCCCAAATACGTGCAAACTGATGGGGTTTTTAAATTTTAAAAATTTTAAAAAACCCTTCCACCTCGTTTATATTACATGAAAAGAGTGGGGGTCACACAAGAGAAATTTGGGGGGTTCAGGAGGTGGTTTTTACCCCACTTTAAAACCACACACCAATATGGGAAATGAGAATTTCATCAGCATGAACTTTTGACAGGAAAGACTTCAAAAAATTTTACGTTAAGGGGGTTTTTCCCGGCCCGTGCATTCACAACGGTTTTGGGAAAAAAAAAAAGGGAACGGGGCTCAAGTATGGGACAGGGGTTTTGTGGGTGGGTTTTTGATCTTCCTTAAAAATAAACTAGAAAAGATAAACCCACCCCTTCAACATTTTTTGCCATTTACGAAAAAACATTTACAGAAAAAAAAAATGTTTTGCCATTTACCAAAAAATTTACAGAAAATTTAAAATGTTTTGCCCAAATTTTTTCAAAAACAATTTACAGAAAAAAATTTTTTTTCTTTCCATTTTTAAAAAATATTTCAGAAAATTCCCCTTTTTTTAAATTTTCACAAAAAGCAAACAGAAAAACCCTGTTTTTGCCATTTTTCCAGAAGGTTTCAGAAAAACCAAATTTTTCTGCCATTTTAAAAAAAAATTCAGAAAATTTTATGTTTTGCCATTTCA
>CM060313.1:65305316-65307816 GCA_030674185.1 Monoplex corrugatus
CATCGACAGATCGATGAAAGATGTTTATATACTTATTCATTTCACATATGTATTGTTGTTGTTGTTGTTGTTGTTGTCATCGTCATCATTTTATATATCATTGTTATGATTATCTTCATCATTAATTTAATGTAAAATTCTTTATAATACCAAAAAGAGCAGAGAAGTCTCGTACATTTTATCCGAAAAGGCTGCCATTCATTTTGTGCATTTATGTTACTTCTTATTTTCGTTCGGCCGCCATTCATGCTTTCAATGTCTAGTGATTTCTATGTCTTTTTTTGCAGATGGAAAATATTGAGTTGACAGGGCAGTCCGTTTGAATGTTTAGGGAACAGTGTGAAGGCTACATTATTTTGTCCCCTAGCTTGACTTTTCTTTTAGGTAAGTTTGAATCTCTGTCTGTCTGTCTGTCTGGTCTGGCTGGCTGCTGTCTGTCTGTCTGTCTGCCTTCCTGTCTGTCAGACTCCGTGTTTGTCTATGTGTCGGCGGGTGGGTGAATTCGTTTTGTCTGTCTGTCTTGCCGCTTGGCTGTCTGTCTGTTGGTTTATGTGTGTCTGATTCTGTCCTGTCTGTCTGTCTCTGTGTCTCGGTCTGTTTGATTGTCTGTCTGTCTGTTCTGGTCTGCCTGTTTGTCTGCAGTTGTCTGTCTGTCTGCATATCTGTCTGTCTGTCTGTGTCTGTCACTATGTCTTCTGTCTGTTCCTGTCTGTCTGTCTGTCTGTCTGTCTATCTCTCGCTGTCTCTGTCTCTGTCTGTCGGTCTGTCTGTCTCGTCTTTGTCTCTATCTCTGTCTCTCTCTGTCTTTGTCCTTCTGTCTGTCTCTGTCTTCTGTCTGTCCCTCTCTCTGTCTTTCTGTTGCTGTCCCTCTCTCTGTCTGTCTGTCCCCCCCCCCCTCTCTCTCTACCTCTACAACTCTACCAAAAGAATGAACGGGAAGTAAAAAAACCTTAATTTTCTATTATTATTTTTTTTTTCTTTTCTTTTTCTCTTTTTTTTCTTTCTTTTTTCTTTCTTCTTTTCTTTCTTCTTTTTTTTTTCTGTCGTTCTTTTCATTTTTTTTTTGTAAAATAGGTGTTTGTTAAAATAGGATTTTATTGAAATAGCCTAACCATCTGAGGGTGACTGTTAGAATAGGAGTTTATTAAAATAGCTTAACCATCTGAGGGAGATTGTTAGAATAGGAATTTTGCTTTTGTTAGAATAAGAGTTGGTTAGAATAGCTTGATCGGTGTTAGAATAGGAGTTTGTTTAAATAGCTTTACCCTCTTTCTCCGTCTTCCTGCGTTCTGCATTTTCTCTGTGATAATTTTGTGTTAAAAAAAACAAAAACAAAAAAACAAAAACAAAAAAACCCACACAAAAAACAAAACAAACAAAAAAGCACAAACACAACAACACACACAAAAAACCAACAAACAAAAAAAACACGTGATTGTTAGAATGGGAGATTGTCAGAAGGGCTTGACCATGTTCTTCCCTCTTCCTGTTCCACCCCCTCCCCCTTTTCCCGCCCTTTCCTGGCAAAACATTTCCTGTTTGATTTGTGTCGTGTTCTGTGTGGCAGAAAGTGCAAAGGTGAGGACGAGGCCCGGGAGGTAGGCAGGTAAATCCGATGAAAGGAACAGATAAACAGCTATGGTGTCTTAACGCCAACCTTTGAAGAGAGACAGGAAGGCAAAAAGGAGGAGGCAGGAAGGAGAGACAGAGACAGAGACAGAGACAGAGTCAAGAGACAGAGAGAGAGAGGGGGAGAGAGAGACAGAGAGACAGAGACAGAGAGATAGAGACAGAGAGAAAGAGAAGGAAGGAGAGACAGCAGACAGACAGAGAGACAGAAAAGGACACAGAGAGGGAGAGGACAGAGAGAGGAAAAGGAGACAGAGAACAAAAGCAGGGAGAGAGAGAGAGAAAGAAAGAGAGACAGAGACAAAAGAGAGAGAGACAGAGAGACAGAGGACAGAGAGAGACAGACAGAGAAAGAGAAGGAGGGGGAGACAGAGAAGAGACAAACAAGAGAGAGAGAAGACAGAAGACAGAAGAGAGAGAGAGACACAGAGAGAGACAGAGACAGAGAGACAGAGAGACAGAGGGAGAGAGAGACAGAGAACAGAAAGAGAGCGAGCAAGAGAGAGAGACAGAGACAGTGAGAGAGAGAGAGAGAGAGACAGAGACAGACGACAGAGACAAGAGACAGAGACAGAGAGAAGACAGAGAAAGACAGAGAAGAGAAAGACAGAGAAGAAGAGAAAGAAGAGAAAGACAGAGACGAGAAAGACAGAGAAAGAAGAGAAAGACAGAGACAGAGAGAGAAAGAGAGAGAAAGACAGAGGACAGAGAAGAAGAAAAGAGAAAACAGAGACAGAGAGAGAAAGAGAGAGAAAGACAGAGAAAGACAGAGAAAGAGAGAGAAAAGACAGTGAAAGAGAGAACAGAGAGAGAAAGAGAGAGAAGAGAGAGAGAGAAAGACAGAGAAAGAGAGACAGGAGAGACAAGAAGA
>CM060313.1:65312816-65315316 GCA_030674185.1 Monoplex corrugatus
TCGGCATGTTCAGCCCTATCGATACACTCAGCCCTATCGGTATGCTCAGCCCTATTGGTGTGCTCATCCCTATCGGTATGCTCAGCCCCATCGGTATGTTCAGCCCTATCGATATATTGGAATGCTCAGTCTTATCGATGCACTCAGCCCTATCAGTATGTTCAGCCCTATCGATACACTCAGCCCTATCGATACACTCAGCCCTATCGGTATGCTCAGCCCTATCGGTATGCTCAGCCCTATTGGTGTGCTCATCCCTATCGGTATGCTCAGCCCTATTGGTATGTTCAACCCTATCGATACACTCAGCCCTATCGGTATGTTCAGCCCTATTGGTATGTTCAACCCTATCGATACACTCAGCCCTATCGGTATGCTCAGCCCTATCTGTATGCTCAGCCCTATTGATACACTCAGCCCTATCAATACACTCAGCCCTATCAATACACTCAGCCCTATCGATACACTCAGCCCTATCGGTACACTCAGCCCTATTGGTACACTCAGCCCTATTGATACACTCAGCCCTATCAATACACTCAGCCCTATTGATACACTCAGCCCTATTGATACACTCAGCCCTATCAATACACTCAGCCCTATCAGTATGCTCAGCCCTATTGGTACACTCAGCCCTATCAATACACTCAGCCCTCTCGGTATGTTCAACCCTATCGATACACTCAGCCCTATTGGTACATTCAGCCCTATCGGTATGCTCAGCCCTATCGGTATACTCAGCCCTATCGGTATGTTCAGCCCTATCGGTATACTCAGCCATATCGGTATGTTCAGCTCTATCAGTATACTCAGCCCTATCGGTATGTTCACCCCTATCGGTATGTTCAGCCCTATCGGTATGTTCACCCCTATCGGTATGTTCAGCCCTATCGGTATTTTCAGCACTATCGGTATACTCAGCCCTATTGGTATGTTCAGCCCTATTGGTACACTCAGCCCTATCGGTAAACTCAGCCCTATCGGTATGCTCAGCCCTTTCGGTATTCTCAGCCTTATCGGTATACTCAGCCCTATCAGTGCACTCAGCCCTGTCTGTATATTTCGTTGAAAACAGCATACACAGCAGTGTGTTTACGAAATCTAAAACTTAACGTTTCAACATATAGCTTTGGAAGATTATACAAGCGTAAACAGTAACAAAAACAAAAACAAAACAAAAAAACAAATAAGGTCACGATTAAGTTAGAAATGCACTTATTTAAAATTCCTTGGTACTATTCGGCCTGGTATTTTATCAGCCCACCACTGCAATAATCTTGGTTACATGTAAATGACATGTGTATCTGTGTATCTTACGTTCAAAAAAGGAACATATGTAATATATATATATATATATATATATATATATATATATATATATATATATAACGTAAATAGATAAATAAATAAATAAATAATAAGTAAATAAATAAATAAATAAATTAAAAAAAATAAAAAATAAATAAATAAGTGAATAAATAATAAATTGTGAGGTCCATTAGCTCAGTTGGAAGCTACTGAGGCAGTTCAATTGGCGCGTATAAGAATATCCACCTCTCGTTGCCGTAAATAAGGATACTCACTATACGGTCTCAATACATTCCACTTTCGGAAGCGTAAGAAAGACACAGTGTTATGTAGGTTACACACGGGTCACACATCGCGCCTTATATAAAAAAAAAAAAAAATGAAGAAGCACCATGGTGTATACCGTGTGACGAGCCGTTGAGCATCAGACACCTCCTCCTTGATTGCTGGGACCTGTACGATGTGAGACAAAAGCACTCACTACACGGCGGATTCCTTAACCCTTTGACTCCCCACTGCCACAGGATAGCTGGTGGATTCAGGGTGGTGATAGGTGAGGAATCAAAGGGTTAAGTTGTTGCAGTGGGGTGGATAGGGTGCGGGAGTCAAAGGGTTAATAAAATCTCTTGAGAGACGTCCCTCCTGATGCAGTTTTCCAGTTTTTACAAGAGGTCAATTAGATTTCACCTGATATGATTTTATGTCTGTTTTTCTTTACTTTCATTTTAGATGTGCAAGGTTAAGGGTAAGCTTGGATTTTAACTGTTATCTTTTATCTTAAACCGAGTTGTCGTTTTTGACGTGGTGTTGGCCCCCCGGATGTGGCTCTAGTAGTCGGCTGGGCTATAAGCGATATGAACTTGACCTTGAGATGCAGTGATCATGACGGGAACAAAATGTGACAAAAAATAGACATTGTTTTGTTTGTTTGTTTTGTTTTGTTTGTTTGTTTGCTTTTGTTTTTGTTTTTGTTTTTATGTTTTGTGTTATTGTTTTGTTTGTTCGTTTGTTTACTTGTTTGTAGTTTTGTTTTGTTTTGTTTGTTTTTTTGTTTGTTTTTTGTTTTTATTCTTTGTTTTTGTTTTGTTTTGTTTTGCTCAGAGCAAAAAAAGGGAAGGACGAGAGTATGGCTAGATTGCCTTGTTAAACCATTACGTCACCCTTTTTACAGTTCCCTAACTACCTACCTACC
>CM060313.1:65330316-65332816 GCA_030674185.1 Monoplex corrugatus
GTCCACCTCTGTCCGCAGTCTAGGGGTCATTCTTGACCAATCCCTCTCCTTTGAGAAACAAGTTTCAAATATTTGCAAGATTGCTTATTTAGAACTAAGAAGAATCAGTTCCGTACGTCACCTTCTCTCTACAGATGCTACAAAAACTCTCATTTGTGCCTTTGTTTTATCTAGAATAGATTACTGCAACTCACTTTTGGCCGGCCTTCCGAAATACCTGATAGAAAGATTACAGCGAATCCAAAATCATGCAGCCCGGGTAGTCTGTAGAGCAGGTAAATATGATCACATTTCGCCACTACTTCACTCTCTTCACTGGTTATCTGTCTCAAACCGTATCTCGTACAAAATCTCAACTCTCACTTTCTCTTCTCTCTTTGAAAATGGACCTTCTTATCTCTCGGATCTCCTTCAAATCTATACTCCCTCTCGACAACTACGCTCCTCTGCAGACGACCGCCTTCTACGAATGACTCGCTTCAGAACTACTACTGGTGAAAGGTCTTTCTCTTTTCAAGCTCCATCGATGTGGAACAGACTGCCAGACTCTCTCAGACATTCAGATTATTTCTCTTCTTTCAAGTCTAAGCTTAAAACCCATCTATTTTCTCACAACTAGTCAATGCTGCGTAGGGGTACCACCTATGTCATAGCCGTCTAAGCCTTGTTTTGACATACTGTTTCAGGGTGTGTTTTCTATTGCATGTGTTTGTTGTATAATTGAACGTTGTTTGATTTGGTTTTGTAGCAATGCTTGAGATGAGTGAGTGTTGTGCTCGTAGGATTTGTTGGTTTCTGTAGTGGTGGTATTCGTAGTTGTTTGTGAGGTGTGTGGTTGTGTGTGTAGGAGAGGTGAATGCAGTATGTTTTTGTAAAGCGCTTAGAGAAATTATTTTGATTAAGCGTTATATAAGAAGCCATTATTATTTATTATTATTATTATTATGTGCGCGAATGCATTGATATGTTTATTTAATTTTCTATTCCTTCTTTCCCCCTCCTTTTGAAGTCGGCTGGACTTTAAACAAAAACAAGATAACAAATATCATGCGTATATACACGAAGGGAATTTAGGGACAAACACATCTGCACATCCATCAGTCTTGAACATCGGGGGGGAAAAAAAAAGGAATAGAAAAAAAAAACAAGAAGACAAAAAAATGTCCCCACCATTTTCACCATCAGGCAGGGAGGTAACTCAAGGCAGGATCGAACCACCGTACCTTCCGATTAGAAATCTGGGGTCTAATCCGTTCGGCCACCACACCTCCGGCTGACAGTCTGATCTCGTGTCTGTCTGCCGTGAGTGTTGCTAAACAGTTCCCCTGCAGTTCCTTGTGCTGTGTGTTGTTGAGTGGTTGGTTCCATCGGTCGTGCTGTGTTGTGAAATGTATAGGCTTGGGGAACAAAGGGAGGCTATGAGTGTGGTGGCTGAAGGTAAGCGGCTGCTATTTTGTGTCTTAATTGCAACATCAGTTACATTTCGTCATAAGAAAATGTCGCTCGTCATTTCGTTTTAACTTATGTTTACTTTCGGAGGGGGCGATGCAGCGAGGGTCCAGTGTGAGCCTATGTGCTGAGTGCGTGCTACATGTGAGATCTCGGTTTGTTGTCTGTTATTGATATACTGTTATTGGTTTTGCTGTTTGAAGGAGGCAGACACATGAAGAACATTGACGAAGAAGATAAGGACAAGACAAGTAACATTTTTATGATATTTTATGAGGTAAGAAAAAAAATTGCTATTGGTATTGCTGTTTGAAGGAGCAGACACATAAAGAACATCGATGAAGATTAGGAAAAGACAAGCAACATTTTTAAGGCTATTTTATGAGGTAAGAAAAATTAGAGCGCCTAGTCACAGCAGGAAAGCTGGAGGGGAAAAGAGCACTTGGTAGAACCCAGGGAAAAAAATATTGGACGGACTTGCAGAGTGGCTGAGGACAGAGAGGGTGGGAATGTACTTGCAGCGACAAGGGATATATTTGTATAGAGGGCCATGATCGCCAACGCCATGCGGCAGGGCACTTGTGATGATGTTGATGATGATGATGATGATGATGATGATGATGATGATGATGATGATTGCTGTTTTAAGCCCTGCCGACTGCGCAGAGCCATATCAGGGCTATAATAATCCCAAAGCATTCACAACACCTCAATGAAAAAAAAAGTAAATAAATAAAACTAGAAAAAGAAAATCAAATACAATATCAATGCACTCGCGCATGTAATCTGAGGATATGTCCCCGGCGTTGACCATTCCGTCCAATTTATTACCAGGGGGTTAAAGACATGAATGCAAATTAAAATATAACTAAGGACAGTAAAACATGTATCTAAAAAAAAATCACTGGCCTGTAGCAATTAAAATGGCTTCTGCGCATCACATTATCTTACAGCCAACATTCATTTGATTCATGTACCCAGTTATCAATCCGAAGAGAAAATATGTAAGCCTTTATAGAACACGTACAGGTGGGTGGACCAGCAAGGCAGC
>CM060313.1:65382816-65390316 GCA_030674185.1 Monoplex corrugatus
AAAGAAATTTAAGGAAAATGTGTAGGAGAGCACACAAAAACTTTAGAGGCCGTTTTCTCAAAATATCCGTCATACAACTTAATGACTTTAAACATACATAACTTCTACTTTTTTTTTCTTTTTGAGTACAAGCTTTATTCAAGTACCAAAATAATCAGCAGAATGTACATTTTCCAGTGATATGTATATCTCAAAATACCCAAAATGCTAGTAAAGACTGATTTCGTGGTGGGAGGTCACGTTTATTAAACATAAAACGATTCACAGGCTTACGTCGATAATCAATCATTGAGTGTAAAACAGTTAACAGGCTGTAACTGGTAATCAATCAATGTCTGCAAAGCGGTTTATTAGCCTTAATCAATAACTGATCGATCAAGTTGTTTCTAGCGCAGCTGGCCACATCACAGAGCTAAAAGCCTAATGCAACTACGAAGTGAAGCTTTATCTAAATTAACCCTTTGGCTGTCTCAGTTTATCCACCAGCCCTCTGCATCATTACTATACACGATGGCAGATCAGAAACTGAACCCTTTCAAGTCTTCATCCTCTGATCGATAGGAGTGAGGAAGTCAAAGGGTTAATGTGTGATGTGATGTGATGTGATGTGATGTGATGTGATGTGATGTGGATGTGGTGTGGTGTGGTGTGGTTGTGATGTGTGATGGTGTGGTGTGGTGTGGTGTGTGTGGTGTGTGATGTGATGTGTGTGATGTGGTGTGTGATGTGATGTGATGTGATGTGATGTGGTGTGATGTGATGTGTGTGATGTGGTGTGGTGTGTGTGGTGTTGTGATGTGATGTGATGTGGTGGTGATGTGATGTGTGATGTGATGTGGTGTGGTGTGGTGTGGTTGTGTGTGTGTGTGGTGTGTGGTGTGGTGTGTGGTGATGTGATGTGATGTGATGTGATGTGATGTGATGTGATGTGATGTGATTGATGATGTGATGTGGATGGTGAATGTGATGTGATGTGAGGTGATGTGAGGTGATGTGATGTGATGTGATAGTGATGTGATTTGGATGGTGATGTGATGTGATGTGATGCAATGTGATGTGACATTTTATGTAATGTATGTAATGTAACTTTTTATGTAATGTAATGTAACCTCGTGCGTTCTAAAGTAATGTAATGTAACTTAATGCACGGTAATGAAATGTAACATTGCAATGTAGTGTAATGCAACTTAATGCATTGCAATGTAATGTATTGTAATATAATGCAATGTAACTTAATGCACTGTAATGCAATGTAACGTGATGCATTGCAATGTAATGTAATGTAACTGAATGCATTGTGATGTCACGTAATGTAATGCAGTTTAATGCATTGTAACGGAATGGAATGCGACTTAATGCATTGTGAGGTAATGTAGTGTAATGTAATATAACTTAATGCATCATGATGCAATGTAATGCAACTTTAATGCAATGTCATGTAAGTTAATGCATTGTAATGTAATGTAAGTTAATGCATTGTAGTATAATGTAATGCAGTGTAAGTAATGAAAGTCAATGCAATGTAATGTAATGAAAGTCAATGCATTGTAATGTAATGTAAGTTAATGCATTGTAGTGTAATGTAATGCAATGTGATGTAATGAAAGTTAATGCATTGTAGTGTAATGTAAGTCAATGCAATGTAATGTAATGAAAGTCAATGCATTATAATGTAATGTAAGTTAATGCATTGTAGTGTAATGTAATGCAATGTAATGTAATGAAAGTTAATGCATTGTAATGTAATGTAAGTTAATGCATTGTAATGTAATGTAATGCACTGTAATGTAATGTAAATTAATGCATTGTGACGTCACGTAATGTAATGCAGTTTAATGCATTGTAACGGAATGGAATGCGACTTAATGCATTGTGAGGTAATGTAGTGTAATGTAATATAACTCTGATTCGATCTCGTGAACTGGTTCATCCCATGTTCGCGAGATCTGAGTAGAGATTCACGCAGACAGCATTAGAGCGCTGACGAAGATGGCGAGAACGCCATCGAAAGCTACGGAACTGTGAGTAGCGATTTTTACACTGTTGGGAGACCTTGTTCTTCAAAATTGGTAGCATTATGTAATATAACTTAATGCATCATTATGCAATGTAATGCAGCGTAATGCAATGTAACGTAAGTCAGTGCATTGTAGTGTAATATAATGCAATGTAATGTAATGTAATGTGACAGGCCTGGTGGGCAACGTGCTGGCCCTGATGGTCCTTCACAAGTCCAAGACGGAGATCCGCAACGTCATGTTCTACACGCTGGTGGCGGCCTTGACCTGGAACGACCTCCTGGGCATCTGTCTGACCTCGCCTCCCGTGCTGGCCGCTTACCTGAACCATCGTCAGATGCCGGCCCTGGACACCCTGTGTCCTTTCCACGCGCTGGCCATGGTCTGCTTCGGCCTGTCCACTCCCTTCATCGTCTGCACCATGGCCATAGAGCGCAGCCTGGCCCTCAAGTGTTGCTACTTCTACTCCAAGTACTGCACGCCCAACGCCGCCAGGATCCTCGTCGCCATCCTCTGGGCCTTCGTCCTCTTCTTCGGTTCCCTGCCTTTGTTCAATATCGGGTCCTTCAGTCTGCAGTACCCTCAGACTTGGTGCTTTCTGGATTTTCATTCCACCCTGTCCCTGGACAAAGCCTATGCTTACTCGTACGCCATCCTGAACCTCTTGGTGGTTGCCGTGATGATCTTCTGCAACGCCTTGGTGATGACCACGCTGTGCCGGGTCCGCAAGACCAGGAGGATGTCCAACGCCAGCGTCAACAGCACCTTGCTGAACGCGGATGCTGTGGAGGAGAAGGTGAGACTCCCGCCGCACGTGCGCCGACGTCATCAGCGTGACGTGGAGCTGCAGATGATCTGGTTGTTATGTGCCATCACCACCATCTTCTCTGTCTGCTGGGTGCCTCTCATGGTAGGCAGTTGTTTGCACTGGTCCTCTCTGTCTCGTTTCAGATCTATTTTCATACGTGTTTCGTTTTTTGTATCTTTTTTCAGTTTTTGTATTTTAACTATAGGTCCTGGAGATTTCTTTCACGTCCTTATTCTTCGTCTTCTTTCTTTTTGTTTTCTTTTTTTTTCCTTTTGCCTCTTTTTCTTTTTCCTCTGCAACTTCTTCATGTACGTCTCTTGTCTTTTCTTTGTGTTGTTGATGTTTCTTCTTGTTCTTCTTCTTGATTCTCTCTCCTCCTTCCTCCTCCTTTTCTCTTCTTCTTCTTCTTCTTCTTCTTCTTCTTCTTCTTCTCTTCTTCTCTTCTTCTCTTCTTCTCTCAAATATTAAGACAATGCACTTTACTTCTTAGGCCCACCAAACCTTGTTGCAGCTTTCTCAAATAAACCGCTTCGATGGATACATTTTCCACTGTGTGTATGTTTCAGGCATACATCATCTTCCGACTACAGTCCCCAGACAACCACTCACCTGTCTTCGGGCTGATCGCCATTCGGCTGGCCAGCCTGAACCAGACCCTTAACCCTTGGATCTACGTCATCCTGAGGAAGTCGCTTCTCTCACGTCTTCGTCGCCTGTGTAGCAACTGCCACCCATGTGAGGACATGGAACTCGATGATCCCCGACCTCCCCGAAAGCCCGTGACTCAGTACCCTCGCGTTCAGATGAGCCCGCGCAGGGCAGAGGTCGTCCGAATAATTACGTGCACGTGCGGAACCAGCTGTGTCCCAGCAGTCAGTACGTGGGCAAGCAGAACGGGTCGGCGTCCTCGGCGGAGGGTCAGAAGAGGAGGTCAAAGGGCAGCGGCAGTAGAGAGAGCCGGAGCCAAGGGGGACAAGCCAGGGAAGTTACAGTATGTGCTCCGTGTGTAGAGCCAGGATGATGATGGAGAGGATGGAGGGAGCGGGGCAGGACGGGACCACCAGCTCCACCACCTCCCACCCCTCCTCCCGCTACAGGAGTCAGAACTGCAGTCACGTGACTTCCCCTGCTTGCAGCGCCCCCTATGACGCCTCCATGGAGCAAGGGAGCCAGCCCCTCTTCCTGTACACCGAAGACAGCCAGGCCAGGTACATCTGCGGCCTTCCCGCTTCTGATTTCCCTTACTGCCTTGACGACACCGATGACCAGTCTGAGGTCAGCAACACGTCACGCCGACGTCAGAGCGGGCGCGGTAGAGTAACGTCAGCAGCTAACTTACACAGCTACGTCAGTGAAGCGGACGATCACGGATACGCGTCGAAAGTCAGCACCGACTCCTCGCGTATGTCCACCCCGGAGAGGCCTCAGCCAGCTCATGCTAATCCTGCTCATGGGGCAGACTCCGATGCTCCTCAGCATGAAGAACGTGCAGCAGAGCTTGCAGCAGAAAGCGTTGAACAAAGTGGTAAAAAATTTGCAGTAGAATGTACTGAAGTAAATGCACGTGTAACAGACCGTGCCACGAGAAGTTTGAAGAACGTGTAAGGGAGCGTGTATCAGATCGTGCTGAAGAACGTGGTGCAGACAAAAGTCTATCTAAAGGTGCAGGCCACGGATCTTATAAGTTGAAGGATAAGCGGTTGGAGCTCGTGAGCTGTGGAGACCAGAGTGGTGACGTGACTAGCGGAGTGTTTGACAATCACGATGACGATGTCAGTGGCGCGACCAACAGAATGTTCGATGATCGTGACGATGATGTTGGTGATGTGGACCGCAACGGTGATGAACGTGATGACACGATGAGGGCGGGGGAAGGAAGGGGGATGGTGTCCATCAGTCGGACCGTGTCCTGTTCTAGTGGAGGGACCCACACAGAGTCCTCTTCAAGTCACGATCGTCCCACAGTGATACACAGACAGCTGAGCTCTTCCAGCCGACAGTGACAGGAGACACCGTCATGTGCTGAGTCATCTTAAACGGCTGGGTTGTCCATGTGATACTAGGCAGAGATCTTCGCGGTTTTGTTCTGTCATTCACGTATCGCTCGAACAACCCCTTTGGTTGAAAGTAAGACAACGTTGGGAGCTTCCGACTGCTAACTGTTGAGACTACAGTAAGGGGAAAGGTGCCGACAGTTATAAAAGCTAATGGCAGGATGGAGTGCTGAAAGAGAGATGAAGACCAGAGCGGGGCGAGAGAGAGCTCTTCCATTCTCTCTTGGTCCGGAGGCTGGGCTGGACCTGGTTGGTGCACGTTGTGTGGCTATGTCCCGGAGTTTGTCATCACCCCACCTTACCATTCGACTCATAAACAAGGTAATTGATGCCTGGGTCGGAATGGGTCATGCAACACATGGACAGCCCCCCTTTGCTTGATGAAATGACTATCGAGTGGCGTCGGGAGCTTGGGAGGTGACTGTCCAGAGAGTGGTGAGACATTGATGGTGTGGGTCCCATCCGCACTCTCGTGGTGTTTCTTGTTAACGCCTTGTTAACCTACAGTGGACACTGAAACAGAAGGTCCTTGTAAACCAGCATGGTTTTCCAAACAGCTCATTGGTTGAAAATGACGTCGAGCTGTCTGCTGAAATAAAAACAATACGCTTAATTCGCACAACTGGCACAAGAAAAATCATACCGAGAGACAATCGATATCATGATATTGCAGGCAGTCTGCTGTTCAGTGCTCAGACAAGAATAAAGAATCGGAAATGTTACAAATATTAGAAGAGAGAGAGAAGTCAATTAACCTATAAACAGTTCAAAAATTGAACATAACAAATTTGTCAACTTGATTATTAAAGGACATATCTGTTAAGATGTCATAGACTGTAGGCATGATAAGATTCAATTACAATATGACCAGTTCACAGTTCAAACATAACTGGTTTGTCAATGTGACCATTAAAGGGAATATCTGTTAAGATATTACACTGTATACACAATACATTCACACATACATGACTGGTTAGTAAAGAATGGTTGACAAGGAAATTTGGACAGTCCTGAATGATGTGAAAACACAGTGCAAGACTTCATTTAGATTTTCAGCCTGGCTTGAGACATATGAACAGTCAATTGAATCTTTTGTGTGGCCTACATATTATATCTATATGCAAACATCTTTGGTATGGTTGGTGCTGAATTGGCGCAGAGATGAGACATAAACATTTAAAGCAAATTAAAAAAATAAGCGAATTATATGGAAGCGGTCACAGACAGAGGGAAAATGATAAAATATCGCAGTAGGTTCTACCCTCAGGTTTTTCACCACACCATATCCCCATCAGACTTACATTTTAAAACCTTCTGTATAACTGGTCATGAAATATACTGTCCGTACGTTTACAAGACAGGGCGCTTGCAAAGCATGAGCTCGAATACTCATGCAGTTGAGTTATTCAGACATCTCCAAGTGGACTGTATATCTCGTCATGAAATATACTGTCCGTACGTTTACAAGACAGGGCGCTTGGAAAACATGAGCTGACATACTCACAGCCGAGTTATTCAGACACCTTCGAGTAGAATGAAACAATTTCAAGGATGAAGGGATCTTACAGAAGTGCTGATGTCACTCTATCCATGAATTGTGAAACAAACATCAGACTACAGTGTTACATGTACTATCTACATATGGCTTCCATTTTGAGTGGCACGCTTTAGTTAAGTGTTAAGGTTCTGACAGTATGTCTGTTCTGTTTCTCTCTTTTTCTCTAGTACAGTGCCTACATGGTCACAGTTAGTCTGAACTCCACATGTGGCTGTGAATTCAATCTACTGTCCAACTTGACAGCTGTGTAGACCTTCAAGCAACTGTTTGCAACATTTTACATACCCTCAACACTGTTTCAACATTACAGACCTTTATGCACGTTCAACATTTTACAGACCTTCAAGCAACTGTTTGCAACATTTTACAGACTCAAGCAACTGTTTGCAACATTACAGACTTCAGACTGTTGCAACATTTACAGACTTTAAGCATGTTGCAACTTCATACTTCAAACAACTGTTTGCAACATTTTACAGACCTTTAAGCAACTGTTTGCAACATTTTACAGACCTTCAAGCAACTGTTTGCAACATTTTACAGACCTTCAAGCAACTGTTTGCAACATTTTACAGACCTTTAAGCAACTGTTTGCAACATTTTACATACCTTCAACAACTGTTTGCAACATTTTACAGACCTTAAGCAACTGTTTGCAACATTTTACAGACCTTCAAGCAACTGTTTGCAACATTTTACAGACCTTCAAGCAACTGTTTGCAACATTTTACAGACCTTTAAGCAACTGTTTGCAACATTTTACAGACCTTCAAGCAACTGTTTGCAACATTTTACAGACCTTCAACAACTGTTTGCAACATTTTACAGACTTTAAGCAACTGTTTGCAACATTTTACAGACTCAAACAACATTTGCAACATTTTACAGAGTACATGTTACTGACTGAAGAAATAATACAGTATTCCATTCTGAAACTCAGAAAACAACAAAATGCAAAGTGGGTTGTTGATGGTCACTGTGGCAATGTGGTTATGCAACGGGTTACTGATTGACTGGTCGTGGGTTTGAACTACCATCTGTTAAAATATCTATCTATCTATC
>CM060313.1:65392816-65395316 GCA_030674185.1 Monoplex corrugatus
CTGCTCACCTGTCTGTATGTAACACAATACTAGTATGAAAAATATATGCTCGGTAAAACATAGGATAGGTAGAGACTGAGGACTGATTTTGATTGATTGATTTGGTTCAGTTTTTATGTCAGAACCCACCTCAGGTGATATGGCTGATGGGGATAACCATCCCAGGGAAGTGGGGGAAGACGGATGAGGGACTTATCTAATCCTATACTGACACCACCAGAACAACAATGATGTTAAGATGGGACAGTGCGAAGGCCAATTTTACCGTAGCCCACTCCGGGATTCGAACCCACAACCATTATCATGTGAATCCGACGCTCAAGTCAACTGAGCTACTGAGGCCCGCAGACTCAGGACATGACTAGCTCATGGGTTTATATGCAGGCTTAAGGCATGTGCCATGATCACCATCACATGGCACCTGTGACTTTAGTGCATATGAAATATCTTCCGAGCACGGAGACGTCATCTTGAAAAACTGAAACGTCTGTGCGTAAGTATTTGGCAATTATGATGGCTGGGGGAAGGTAAACCAGTGAAGGACATGAAGGAGAAGCGAGTAACACCCTTAAGTTCCCTACCACACCTGACCTTCATCAAACTCACTTACAAAAAAACCCACCTGTGTATAATTATGGTTACAAAACCTCTTTATTGCGTAAGAAAGCATCCCACGTACGCGCTTTAATCCTCGTACAGTTGAGTTATTCAGACACCACCAAGCGAGATGAAGCCATTTCAAGGATGAAGGGATCTTACAGAGGGTGATGTCACTGTGTCAATGAATTGTGAAACAAACGTTAAACAACAGCATTACGTCTGCTATCTACAGCTGGCTTCCATTTTGAGTTTACGCTTCATTTCAGCCGTTCAGGTTCTGACAGCATGCTTGTTGCATCTTTCCCTTTTTTTCTCCAGTACAGTCCCTAACTAATCAGATTTTGTCAAAACTCTGCGAGAGTCGGCGTAATCCAAACTCTTTTTTTTTTCCTTGGGGAACATTCCATGGGCGTTAAGGTAACTATTCACGTGTCAGTTGCAATTTCCTGAAGACAACATTTTTCTGCACTTGAGTACAATTCTAACACCATCACCACAAGAAGCAGGTAAGGGGAAAAAAAAAGAAAATCATGGTATAACCTTTTCCATAAACCAAACGCATGGATACGTTTTGTTGTTGTTGTTAGTTATTGTTGTTGTTGTTGTTGTTTCCAGAAAAAATGCTGTCAATGTGTTCGCTATAAAACGATATGGGTAGACAACCAAACAGTGTCCTATATTGATTCTCAGAACACAGCACAACTCAAAGTGAATTCGTGTCCCAAAACTCCTAACATATATGCATTGTACTGTTTGCAAAATTGCAATAATGGCTCAACACACAAAAAGACAAAATTTTCGTTTGCAGAGAAAAAAGATAACAACAGCAACTAGCAAAACAAAACAGCAAAGAACAAACAAACAAAACAACAACAACAGCAACAACAACAACCAAATATACACACACAGGTCAATGTTTTATCACTTAGTGTTGTGTTATCGCAGTGGAAACAATGAAGCGTGAACATCCTGGCAAACAATTGATAGGTTTTGGCGGTGTCTTATAGTCCTAACGGGTGGGTCTGTCAGTTACATCATAGACATGATGGGAGAGTTAACCCTTTGTTTCTGGCAGCCTATCCACCCAGTGTAAAAGTATAACCTTTGACTTTCTCACCCTATCCACCAGCTTCCTGCAGGAGATGATGGATAGAGTGAGGGAGTCAAAGGGTTAAGTTTTTGTTTTGTCAGCATGGTTGACAATGCATTATCCTGATGGACAGTGTGCTGGAGTCAAAGGGTTAAGTTTTTGCTTTGCCAGCATGGTTGACAATGCAGGATGCTGATGGACAGTGTGCGGGAGTCAAAGGGTTAAGTTTTTGCTTTGCTAGCCTGGTTGACAATGCAGCATGCTGGTGGACAGGGTGCAGGAGTCAAATGGTTAAAAAGAAAAGTTGTCTCAGAATCCTGAGATGGTATCAGAATAAGGTGGCCGAAACCTCAGATTTGTTTCTTCTTGGATTCAGCATTATGAGAATGGGGGGGGGGGGGGGGGGGTTCCACCAGGGTTATTGTACTTTTGTTATAAGTCCATTACATTGTATGTACTTGCCTTTAGTGAAAAATACATGTCAGCATGATCAATCCATCACTTTATGTTACTGTCTTGACTAAAAGGTCATGCTCAGTATGATGAGTCCATTATTTTATGGTATTGCCTTCAAAGAAAGGTCAGGGCTAACATGATGAGTCCATTACTTTATGTTATTATCTTGATATTGATGCGTCCACTATTTTGCACAATATGACTTGACAGAAAGGTCAGTGTCAACTTATGACTCCACTACTTTATGTTCTTGCGTTGAAAGGAAGGTCAAAGCCAAAGCTCAGTTCTCATTCTATTGTATTCTGAGTCACGATACTATAAGAATTCACATCTGCCCCCCCCCCCCCCCCACAC
>CM060313.1:65402816-65407816 GCA_030674185.1 Monoplex corrugatus
CTTAAAGGAGGAATCGGATCGACTAGCTTTAACAGTTAACATGGATAAAACTAATATTATGATTTTCGGAAGGGTGGACATTTATCAAAACACGAAAAATGGTTCTATGGAATTAACGAGGTTAAAGTTGTTAATTCTTATAAATACTTAGGAATGATATTTTCGATAAAATTAAGTTTAAATTATGTATGGGAAGAATATTGTAATAAAGGGAAAAAGGGTGTTATTGAAATTCTAAAATCCTTACGGAAGCTCAATTCTATTGATTGTAATTTATATTGGAAAATGTTTGATACACAGATAGAACCTTTACTTACATATGCAGCTGAAGTATGGGGTCTTACTGTAAATCCACATATGGAAAAAGTGCATACATATGCTATAAAACGTTTTTTTGCTGTACCAATTCACTCTTCTAATACTGTTTTATATGGAGAAACTGGAAGATATCCTTTATACATTAGAACCTTTGTGAAGAGTATTAAATACTGGTTGAAATTGTTAAGGCTTCCACAATCTCGGTTATGTAAACAGGCATATGAAGTGATGGTTACTCAAATGGAAATAGGAAAACAGAACTGGGTCTATCAGGTAAAAAAGGCTTTATCAGAACTTGGGTTTGGAATCGTGTGGTTGTCCCAGGGAGTAGGAAATGAGTGTCAGTTTATTAATGAATTTAAAGACAGGCTTATTTGTTCGTTTAAACAAAATTGGCACTCAGATATGGAAAACAAAGAAAAATATAGTTGGTTCTTCTCATTTAAAGATGTTTTTCAAACCGAAAAATATCTCAGTGTTGTTACGGATAAATGGCAAAGAACTAATTACGCAAGATTTAGATTAAGAACACTTGGTTTCAATGCAAATAAAAATTGGTTTCAACCTGGGACGTCCACAGTATATCCTTGCTCCTTATGTGGAAACAATGTCGATAATGAAAAACACTTTTTATTCCAATGCCAAATTTTTGACACAATACGTGGAAAATGCAAAGTTTTTGAATCCGACATGGCCAAAAGACAAGATGTTGTATCTATTTTGTCGTCTGATGACGAAGCCCTAATCAAATCAGTGGCACTATACATTGCGGAAGCACAAAAAATAAGACATAAACACTTACAAGCCCGACAATAGTGCTAGACAATATCATACTGGGATTAATTTAATCTCTTTTGACTGATGTGGGCTATATCACGTTAACTCCAAAAGAAGCCGCTTTATTATAGACTCTGTTTTGTAAAGAGCTGTTTTCATTTGCCTTATTTTGCTTTGTTTGCCATAATTTAAGAGTAGCTAATAATATGAAAATAATGGTATATTTGTAGAATATGTTAGAAATGGATATTGAAAGGGTATATAGACACTTAAGGGTCTACTATACATGTTAACAAAAAAAAAAAAAACAAAAAACAAACCAAAAAACAAATAAATAAAAGGCATAGTGATGTCCCTTGTTAACAGAGTATTTTGGGGCAGTTATGTGAAGATTATATTATTATCACTAAATGTAAGGTTTGGGTGGTCTAGCCCAGATGTTTCATCATATTACAGTTTTGATGTGTGTGTGCGTGCGCACGAGCGGGCGCCCGCGTGTGAGTGTATATGGATGCGTGTGTGTGTGTGTGGGTGTGGGTGTGTGAAAAAGATTTTGGTTTGTCTAAACCTAGACAAATTATTGGCCTGAATGTGGGAAACACTGTTCTGATATTTTTGTTTTGTTTTGTTTGCATTATGTAGTAGTGGTAAAATGGATGATTGTTCATTATATATGATTTGAATATGTTCGACTGTTCAAGGAATGGATGTTCGATATTTTTTTTGATTATGCGTGAAGAATTTGCGCACATACAATGAGTGGATTATGTGTCGCACTACTGGAAAATTGTTATCCCCCTTGTCAAAAGACCTTTTCGGGTAATGACAATAAACAGTTTCAGTTTCAGTTTCAGTTCAGTTTCAGTTTCAGTTTCAGTTTCTCTCTCTCTCTCTTTCTCTCTCTCTCTCTCTCTCTCTCTCTCTCTCTCTCTCTCTCTCTTCCTCTCTCTCTCTCTCTCTGATAAGACTTATTTCAGAACCAGCATGTGCACAATACAAGCAACCAATCTTCCTGGAATGAAAGATAATGAAAAATAAGTTCATCAATAATCAATAATATATAGGCAAAATACATAAATGCACCAAAGTATAACACCATTTATTATCTGAAAGAGAGAAGGAACGAGAAAGAGAGAGAGAAGCAGAGAGAGAGAGAGAGAGAGAGAGAGAGAGAGAGAGAGAGAGAGAGAGAGAGAGAGAGAGAGAGAGAGAGAAAGAGAGAGAGTTAGAGAGAATGACATTGATGCTTTGTTTTCCAACGGTAAAAGTTATTACTAGACGCACTTTTTTTCAAACTTGCCGTTGCTAATCTATGCACAAGAGAGAGAGAGAGAGACAGAAAGAGAGAGAGACAGAGACAGACAGAGAGAGAGACGGAGATAGACAGGGAGAGAGACAGAGAGAAAGCGAGAGATAGACTGACAGACAGACAGACACAGAGACAGACAGAGACAGACAGAGATAGAGACAGATAGAGAGAGAGGGAGAGAGAGAGAGAGAGACAGAGACAGAGAGAGACAGACAGAGAGAGAGATAGAGAGACAGACAGACAGACAGAAAGACAACAGACACACAGACAGACAGAGAGACAGAGAGACAGAGACAGAAAGACAGAAAGGCAGAGAGATAGACAAGACAGAGAGAGAGAGACAGAAAGAGAGAGAGAGACAGAAAGAGAGATAGACAGAAAGATGAGAGAAGAAGATAGAGATAGATAGTGAAAGAAAGATAGAGCGACAAAGATATATATATATATATATATATATATATATAGATAGATAGATAGATAGATAGATGGATGGATAGATAGATAGATAGATAGATGAATAGATTAATAGATAGATAGACAGACAGACAGATAGATAGAATAGATAGATAGATAGATAGATAGATAGATAGATAGATAGAGACAGAGAGACAGAGAGAGACAGAGAGAGAGACAGAGAGAGAGACAGAGAGGACAGAAGAGAGAGACTGAGAGAGACAGAGAGAGACCCGATCTCTTGTAGAATGTATACTCTGCCACTCTATTTATCGTATCTTTCTCCACACCCATGTTGTGGATGCAAAGAGAAAGTGATGATCGATAATGCATGCACTGGGATCAATGCAAGGTCATGACCTTTGTGCTGGGTGCATGTGATAATTATAGTAAAAACAAACAAAAAACCCAAAAAATGGGCATGCATTATCTGTGTCAGACAGTCTGGCGACATGATGATCTGTACTCTTTAACCTGTTTTATCAGTGCTTAACCCCCCCCCCCCCCCCATCCATACCCCCACCCTGCACTGCGTGTTTGCTGCAGGGGAAAAAGAAAGTCAGTGCGTAGCGATATACTGTACTTGCTTTTATTCTGGCATTGCTGAGAAGGGTACTCAAAATCATGGGCGATTCCATGCCATACTGCGTAAGAAGAATGTTGAGAGTTCCATGGACAACAAAGAAAACAAACGAGACAGTCTTGATGGAGGCAGACACAAGTAGATCATTCATAAGGAAGATTAGGAAAAGACAGGCAACATTCATAGGCCATTTTATGAGGAAAGGGGAATTGGAACACCTGGTCACAACGGGAAAGCTGGAGGGAAGGAGAGCACCGGGTAGACCCAGGGAGAAGATGCTAGACGGACTTGCAGAGTGGCTGAAGACAAGGAGGTTGGAAGAGATGCTTAAGGCAAGAAGAGATAGAGACAGATGGAAGTCCATAACCGCCAACGCCATGCGGCAAGGCACCTGATGATGATGATGATGATGACTGCATAAGTAATAGCAGTTCCTCCATCATCATCATCATCATCATCAGATGCCTTGCCACATGGCGTTGGCCTTCCATCTGTTTCTAAGTTCCTCCATAGCATCATGATTATCATCCTCATCGACATAATCGTCATCATAGCATTCTTCTTAGAAACCACATCCCAGCTGCCTCAGTCTTGTTCTGGCTTTGCTTATTGATTGTCCACGCCTCACATCCGTATGACATTATCGGTTCTGTACAACATTCAAGAATTTGACATAAGTATACATGAGACAGAGGCACGGAAAGAAAATATTTGTGACCTCTTTTTTTTTTTAACAAAATTGCTGATAAACTGTATTTTGCATATGCTTTAGTTTAACATATCAGAATAAAAGTACAGACACTGAAGTTTATCATAACATCAGTTTTATTTATCCACTCTGAAAATGGACTTTCTCCATCACTGTGACGATAGTGCATATGGAATTCATTCCGAGCGCGGAGACGTCATCTTGAGAAATTGAAACTGAAACTAAAATTGGTGGGTATGATTTTCTGAAGTCTGTAAATGCAGAATGGGAGAAAAATAAACGTCAGAAACTTTGATCACAAAACCAAATAAAATCCTTAGCTGTAAATCTTCAGAGAATGTACTAAAACTTTGCTGTTCGAAATTATACAATACACTTTGCAACTTTCATGCATTCAGTCAACTTGGGTGTCATTGTAGTTTAAGTTTCAGCTATCAACCTTATGTTGGAAACTGGAGTTTGTTCAAGAGGGGTTCATTGCACACTTCCATATGCGCTCCACCCAAACCTGCCGACAGTTACTTGACAGACTCCCTGAGCCTGTGCAAAACCCTATGTGCTGGAAAGGTCTTGCACTTTAAGTGAATATTGAAATTGAAACGAGCAAAGGAAACACCGAAATCGTCTTATTTAACGCTGACATTTATTCTTGAAAAAAGAAAATAACGATCAGAAAAAAATGTAATAGAACAGACAGCTATGCACGTAAAACTACGAACATTTAAGTTTTTTCACAATTTAATCCCAGATCATCTCCTTGAGCCAGAGGTGCAAACTGATCTGTGGAACTAAGCAGTGTTTTGCCAAAACGGGTAAGATGTTAGTAATATCATAACTACATCTTCTTGACG
>CM060313.1:65425316-65432816 GCA_030674185.1 Monoplex corrugatus
CGAAGAGAATGTGTGTGCGTGCACGCGTTCGTGCGTGTGTGTGTTCGCGTGCATGCGTGCGTGCGTGTGTGAGTGTGTGTGTGTGTGTGTGTGTGTGTGCGAGTGTGCGTGCGTACTTGCGTGCGTGCGTGGGTTTGAGTGTGTGTGTGTTTGTATGCGTGCTTATGAATATGTCTGTGTGTCTGTGTGTGGCCAGACTTCTAAGTGTAAAGTACCACCACCCCAGTGATGCTGTCACACTGCCAGAAGACCAGAGAAACATAAATCCCACAGTTCTAAAAGATGAACGGTGACGTGTACTCACTCACATAGGCAAGAGGCAAACGAATAAAAGGTAAAAAGGGAGAGAGAGACAGATAGAGACAAAGACAGAGACAGAGACAGACAGAGAGAGAGAGAGAGACAGAGAGAGAGAGAGAGACAGACAGACAGACAGTGAGACAGACAGACAGAGAGAGAGAGAGCAAGGGAGATAGACAGACAGACGGAGAGAGAGCGAGAGCGAGAGAGAGAGAGAGAGAGAGAGAGAGAGAGAGAGAGAGGAGAGAGAAGGACCGAGAGTGAGAGAGAGAGACAGACGGACAGACAGACAGGCAGACAGGCAGACAGACAGACAGACAGACAGTCAGACAGACAGGCAGACAGAATGACAGACAAACTTACAGACAGAAAGATAGACAGAGAAGGAAAGAGACACACAGAGAAGGAGAGAGCCACAGTGAGAGAGAGGGGGGGGGGGGGAGCCACAGAGAGGGACAGAGTTAGAGAGAGAGCGAAAGAGAGAGCGAAAAGAGGAGAGAGATAGAGAGAGAGAGAGAGCAAAAGAGAGAGAGAGAGCAAAAGAGAGAGAGAGATAGAGGAGAGATATATAGAGAGAGATATATATAGAGAGAGATATATAGAGAGAGATATATAGAGAGAGATATAGAGAGAGAGAGAAGAGAGAGAGAGAGCGAGAGAGAGAGAGAGAGAGAGCAAGATAGAGAGAGAGAGAGAGAGAGAGAGAGAGAGGAGAGAGAGAGAGAGAGAGAGAGAAGAATGCAAACAAAAAGAGAAGACAGAGAAAAACAGAAATAGGAGAAGAAGTTAAACAACAATTTTTCCAAGGATGAATAACGATAAAGATTCAACAAGGCAAAAAGATGACTCTGAAGGAAGAAATAAAGTAGAAAGGAAAAAAAACCAGATATAATAAAACTGACAAAATTAAAAGATGGATGATGGCGCGTGTTTACATACGCAAGAAGCATAAGAAGAACAAAACAAAACAAAAAGAAACGAGAAAATGTAGAAGAAAAAAAAAAGAATAAGAAGAAAAACAAAATATGACTGGGGAGTATTTAGATAACGATCTGGGATTGTTTAGATAATGAGCTGAAAAAGAAGACGCAAGAAAAAGAAGAAGAAGACGAAGGAGAAGAAGAAGAAAAGAGAAGGAGAGTAGAAAGATTGGATGAAGAAGAAGAATTGCGAGAAAGAAGAAGAAAGAGAGCAAGAAGAAGAGAAAAAGAAGAGAGAAAGAAGAAGAAGAAGAAGAATTGCGAAGAAGAAGAAGAAAGAAGAAGAAGAGAAGAAGAAGAAGAAGAGAAGAAGAAGAAGAAGAAGAAGAATGCGAAGAAGAAGAAGAAGAAGGAAGAAGAAGAAGAAGAAGAAGAAGAAGAATGGAAGAAGAAGAAGAAGAAGAAGAATGCGAAGAAGAATTGCGAAGAAGAATTGCGAAAGAAGAATTGCGAAGAAGAAAGAGAAGAAGAAGAAGAGAAGAAGAAGGAAAGAAGAAGAAGAAGAAGAAAAGAAGGAAGAAGAAGAAGAAGAAGAAGAGAAGAAGAAGAAGAAGAAGAAGAAGAAGAAGAAGAAGAAGAAGAATTGCGAGAAGAAGAAGAAGAAGAAGAAGAAGAAGAAGAAGAAGAAGAAGAAGAGAAGAAGAAGAAGAAGAAGAAGAAAAGAAGAAGAAGAAGAAGAAGAAGAAGAAGAAAAGAAGAAGAAAAGAAGAAGAAGAGAAGAAGAAGAAGAAGAAGAAGAAGAAGAAGAAGAAGAAAGAAAAGAAGAAGAAGAAGAAGAAGAAGAAGAAAAGAAGAAGAAGAAGAAAAGAAGAAGAAGAAGAAGAAGAAGAAGAAGAAGAAAAAAAAAAGAAGAAGAAGAACGAGAACAAGAACAAGAAGAACAAGAAGAACAAGGACAAGAAGAACAAGAAGAACAAGGACAAGAAGAACAAGAACAAGAAGAACAAGGACAAGAAAACAAGAAGAACAAGAAGAACAAGAACAAGAACAGGAGGGAGAAGAAGAAGAAGAAGAACAAGAGGAAAAAAACAAGAAGAAGAAGAAGAAGAAGAAGACAGCAGAAGATAAACTATCGCTTTTGAAGGATGGCTGGTAATGATGATGCGTTTACCAGAGCCGTGAAATGCCTTCAGCTTGACTCTGCGAGGGATTTGAACTCAGAGGCAGGGAGTTGTAATTTCTGAAGCGTTCAACGCCATCAGCGTTTAATCTGTTCTTTTCCCCCTTTACTCCTGCCCGTCTTTCTGTCCGTCTGTTTGTCTTCTGTCTGTCTGTATGTTCAACTCTGTCTGTTTGTGCATTTGCCTATGTCTCTGTAAAGTCTGTCTCTCTGTCTGTCTGTCTGTCTGTCTGTCTCTCTCTCTCTCTCTCTCTCTCTCTCTATATATATATATATATATATATATATATATATATATATATGTAATATTATATATAGGTGTGTGTGTGTGTGTGTGTGTGTGTGTGTGTGTGTGTGTGTGTGTGTGTGTGTGTGTGTGTGTGTGTGGAGAGGGAGGGAGAGAGAGAGAGAGAAAAAAACAGACAGACAGAGAAATAGAAAGAGAGAGATACACAGAGATAAAGAGACTGAGATCTAGACAATGGCAAAGAGACAGACAGACTGAGACACAGAGAGAGAGATATTCAGACAAAGAGAATAGTAAAAGTGAAATGCTGAGAGAGAGGAAGAGAGAGAAGGGAGGAGAGAGAGAGAGAGAGAGAGAGAGAGAGAGAGAGAGAGAGAGAGAGAGATAGCGTGACAGAGAAAATCAGAGGGAGAGAGAGAGAGGGAGAGAAGAGAGAGAGAGAGAGAGAGAGAGAGAGAGACAGACAGACAGACAGACAGAGAGCCAGACAGAGACAAAGACAAACAGAGACAGAGAGACAGAGGCAGAGAAGAGAGAGAGAGAGAGAGAGAGAGAGAGAGAGAGAGAGAGAGGAGAGAGAGAGAGAGAGAGTGCAGTCCTTAGAAAAAGGAAAAACACTTCCTGCACAAATCACCTCGTTACCTTGTCCACCCCCTCCCACCACACACACACACCCACAGAATAAACGTGAGTAGAAACGGATTAACGATAATGCACACACTGGAGGTAAGTACTGTGTCCGAGGTCATGAGCTTTGTACCCGGTACAGTTTGATGAAGTCAGTAACAGTTCAGCACGTACCACTCGTTTCCTGTCAGACAGTGTGGCGACATTGCTGTTTTCACTTCTTCGCCTCATTCAACTGCTGTTTCTACACATCATCATCATCATCATCATCATCATCATGTGCCCTGCCGCATGGCGTTGGCGATCATGGCCCTCCATACGGATGTATGTTCTGTCGCTGCAAGTACGCATCCCACCCTCTCTGTCTTCATCCACTCCGCAAGTCCGACCAACATTTTTTCCCTGGGTTTACCTGGTGTTCGTTTTCCCTTCCAGCTTTCCTGTTGTGACTAGGTGCTGAAATTCCCCTTGCCTCATAAAATGTCGTATAAATGTTGCTTGTCTTTTTTTTCTTCTTTAAATCCTCTTCATTAATGTTCTTTTTATGTTTTTGCCTCTTTCAAAATTGTTCCTACTACACTAGTTATTTGCCACAGGAACGTATGATCGTGTGTTGAGAAATATCACCCAATACCCCTTTTTCAGATTGTTTATAAAATCATAGCCTGAAATTGTTCATCAGATCATGACCTCATTCAGACTGTTCATCAAATTGTTGTCTTTGATGGCTCATTTAATTACGACATAGGATGGTTCATGACCTTAGATTGTTCATCAAATTATGACATTAGATTGTTCATCAAATTATGACCCTTAAATTGTTCATCAAATTTTGACATTAACCGGATTGTTCATCAAACTATGACTTTGGATTGTTCATGGCCTCAGTCATATTGTTCATAAATATGATCTTAGATCGTTCGTTAAACTGTGACCTTAGATTGTTCATCAAATTATGACATCATCCAGCGTGTTCATCGAATTATGATCTTAGATGGATCTTTCATGTTCATCAAATTATGACCGTATTTAGATTGATCTTCAAATTTTCACATTTCCCGTAAGCAAATTGTTAGAAACTGTTATTCGATTTTTGTTCTGAAATATATATTTGGGTTTCGGATTTATTGTCTCCTAAACCCCCACCCCTCACTCTACCTCATTTTCCTTTTTTTCTATTTTTTTAAAATATTAATTTCTTGTCATTGTTGTTGCTGTTTTGTTGTCACTGTTGTTTCTGGGTTTTTTTTTGTTTTTTGTTTTTTTGTGTGCGTGTGTCTAAAATCACTATTTTGAAGAGATATTAAACAAAAGTTCCTCTTCTTTCCTTCCTTCCTTCCTTCCTTCCTTTCTTCCTTCCTTCTTTCTTTCCTTCCTTCCACTTGTTTCCATTTTGACTTAACTCATTGCCTAACTGGCGAATTATGTCGACAGAGTCACAGACTCAAGATCTGGTCCCATATGCTCGGCACAATTCTTTCTCCTAGATATAATTCACGGAGGCGTCATTGAGGGCTATGCTCAGATTTCTTGACAAACACCGCAGGTGTGTGCATGTCACGGGAATGGATGACGTCACGTTATTTTATATATATATACATATATATATATGCATATATATACTTAAATATATATACATATACATATGTATATATAGATATAGATATTATATATATGTATATATATATATATATATATATATATATATATATATATATATATATATATATAGATAAATGCATAGATTAATAAATAAAAAGAAACAAATAAGCATCGAGTATAGCCTTGTCACATAACCTCAATCCAGATTGACACTCCATAGCATCATAGATATCATTCCGACAATAAGAAAGAATTAAAAAAGCAAGCAAGCAAGCAAAGAAACGAACGGACAACCAACCAACCAACCAACCAGCCAGGCAACCAACCAACCAAACAAATAAACAAACGAACGAGCGAAGAAACAAATGAACTAAGGAACGAATGAACGAACAAAAGAACGAATGAACGAACAAACGAACAAACAAACGAACAATTAATCAAATAAACAAACGAACAATTAATCGAAAAAACAAACAAACAAACAAACAAACAAACAAACAATCAAACAAACAAATTAACAACTAATTGAACAAACAAACGAACAATTAATCGAACAAAAAAACAAACTAACTAACTAACAACTAATCGAACAAGCAATCGAACAAACATACTAACAATCAATCAGAAAAAAATATCAAACGAACAAAGAAACAAAGAAACAAAGGAACCAACAAACAAAAAAATAGTCAGATCATCATTAACACTGGATAGTGAAAACGAGTTTGCCCCTTGGGAGCCGCCACACCGGCTTATCTACTTGTCACGAATCTCAAATGTTGGTGTGAATTCTAGATGTGATGGACAACATCTCGGAACGAATGGACAGACACCATTAATTTAAAGGAAAACTAATGAATATGGGATGGACTTCACATACTAAATGTGAAACAAACAAACAAACAAACAAACAGCAAAACAAAACAAAATCATGAATGGACAGTGTAATGTATATTGTAAAGTTCTGAAAAAATCAATGATAAAGATTTTTTTTTAAAAAGCATAAAGAAACAATAATCATATGTCTCAACTTTATGGCACAACGGGGACGTAATCTCTGTCTGTCTGTCTGTCTGTCTGTCTGTCTGTCTGTCTGTCTGTCTGTCTCTCTCTCTCTTCTCTCTCTCTCTCTCTCTGTCTATCTCTGTCTCTGTCTGTCTGTCTCTGTCTCTCTTTCTCTCTGTGTCTATCTCTCTGTCTCTGTCTCTGTCTCTGTATCTCTTTCTCTCTCTCTCTCTGTCTGTCTCTCTGTCTCAGTCTCTGTGTCTGTCTGTCTCTGTCTGTGTCTCTGTCTGTCTGTCTCTCTGTCTGTCTCTGTCTCTCTCTGTCTCTCTCTCTGTCTCTCTCTCTATCTCTGTCTTTGTCTCTCTGTATCTGTGTCTGTCTGTCTGTCTGTCTATCTCTCTCTCTGTCTCTCTGTGTCTATCTCTGTCTCTCTGTCTCTCTCTGTCTCTCTTTCTGTCTCTCTCTCTCTGTCTCTGTCACTCTGTCTGTCTGTCTCTGTCTCTGTCTCTGTCTGTCTGTCTGTCTGTCTTTTCTCTCTCTCTCTCTCTCTCTCTCTCTCTCTCTCTCTCTCTCTCTCTCTCTCTCTCTCCCCCTAACCAAATGGTACCGAAAAATCTAGCTGTCACAGTAATAACATCTTGCCATTATCGGGAACCTGCAGAATATAATTTACAATTTTCCACAGAGTGCCCTCTGTGCCATGGTTTTTATGATAGAATGACAAAGTAGACTCAAGGAGATTATTGATTCTGACTGAAGACAATATCCCTTAAAGACCTTGGGTAGAAATTGGAGATTGGAAACAGGCTGATATGTTTTGTTGTATTGTCTGTCTGTTTCTTTTTCTTTGCCTGTTTCTTTCGTTTTTCTTTCTCTGTGTGTGTGTGTGGGGGGGGGGGTGTAGTAGGGGGGTGTAAAAAAAGTAAATGAAAAAAAAATAAATAAATAAAAGCACGAAAAAAAGCAGCACACACACACACACACACACACACACACACACACACACACACACATACACACACACACACACACACACACACACACACACACACACACACACACACACACACACACACACACACACACACATACACACACACATACACACTTATTTATTTATTTATCATTATTATCATTGTTATTATCATTTATTTTTTATTTATTTATTTACTTTTTTGTTTTTTGTTTTTGTTTTTGTTTATTTGTCTAAAATCACTTAAGTGAATAGACATTAAACCAATGACCACCACCACCCAACACCCCCCCCACACACACACACACAAACGCACACACACACACAAACACACACACACACACAACACACGCACAACACACACATAAATACATACATGCATACATACATACATACACACACACATACACACACATAACACACACACACATACACACACATACACACACATACACACATACACACACATACACACATACACACACACATACACACATACATACACACACACACATCCACACACACACACATACACACATACATACATACACACACACAAACACACACACACACGCACAACACAGCACACATGCACACACACACAACATACAAACACACACACACACATACACACACAAACACACACACA
>CM060313.1:65437816-65442816 GCA_030674185.1 Monoplex corrugatus
GAAAAAAACAGAAAGAACAAGAAAACAAAAAGAAGAACAAGAACAAGAACAAAAAGAACAAGAAACAAGAACAGAAAAACAGAACAAGAACAAGAAAACAAGAAGAACAAGAACAGAACAAGAACTAAATCCAAGAAGAACAGAAAGAAAATGAAGAAGAACAAGTAGAACAAGATGAAGAAGAACAGATAGAACTGAGAACAAGAACAAGAACAAGAAACACATTACCGGAATTATTCTCTGTGTGCGTGCATAGTGACTGTAAGTGCACTTTTGTGCTGCATGTGGGTGCGTGCTGGTGCTGTGTGTGTGTTGTATGTGTTGTTGTGTGTGTGTGTGTGTGGGTGGGTGTTGGTGTGTGTGTGTGTGTGTGTGTGTGTGGTGTGTGTGTGTGGTGTGTGTGTGTTGTTGTGTTGGTGTGTGTGTGTGTGTGTGTGTGTGTTTGTTGTTGTGTGTGTTGTGTGTGTGTGTGTGTGGTGTGTGTGTGTGTTGTGTGTGTGTGGTTTTCAAAAACCGAGATACGTCAACCCAAGACAGATGTGTCTGTCTTGCAACATTTTCAACATCCTCCGCGACAGGAGAGAGAAAAGTGCTGTGTTACATCAAGTCTGAAGAAAGATACGTTCTTAACGACATCAGGACGGAGAAAGAAAGTGCTATGCCACATCAATATAGCCACATCAAGTGTGAAGAAAGACAAGTTCTATAGCCACATCAAGTGTGAAGAAAGAAAGTTCTATAGCCACATCAAGTGTGAAGAAAGATAAGCTGTATAGCCAATCAAATGTGAAAAAAATAAGGTCTATAGCCACATCAAGTGTGAAGAAAGATAAGTTCTATAGCCACATCAAGTGTGAAGAAAGATAAGTCATCATAGCCACATCAAGTGTCGAAGAAAAATAAGGTCTATAAGCCACATCGAGTGTGAAGAAAGATAAGTTCTATAGCCAAATAAAGTGGGAAGAAAATTACGTTATATAGCCACATCAAGTCTGAAGAAAGATAAAGTTCTATAGACTACATCAAGTCTGAAGAAAGACTACGTTCATTAGCCACATCAAGTCTGAAGAAAGAACGTTCTATAGCGACATCAAGTGTGAAGAAAGATAAGTTCTATAGCACATCAAGTGTGAAGAAAGATAAAGCTCTATAGCCACATCAAGTCTGAAGAAAGATACGTTCTATAGCCACATCAAGTGTGAAGAAAGATACGTTCTATACCAATCAAGTCTGAAGAAGAGATACATTCTATAAGCCACATCAAGTCTGAAGAAAGATACAATTATAAGCCACATCAAGTCTGAAGAAAAGATACATTCTATAGCCACATCAAGTCTGAAAGAAAGAACATTCTATAGCACAACAAATCTGAAGAAAGATACATTCTATAGCCAAAATCAAAGTCAAGAAAAGATACATTCTAAAGCCACATCAAGTGAAAGAAAAGATAAGTTCTATAGCGAAACAAGTGTGAAAGAAAGATAAGATTCTAAGCGACATCAAGTGTGAAGAAAAGATAAGCAACTATAGCACATACAAAGTGAAGAAAGATAAAGCCTATAGCGACACAAGTATGAAGAAAGATAAATTACATAGCAACACAATCAAGTGTGAAAGAAAGATAAAGCTCAAAGCGACAGTCAAGTGTGAAGAAAGATAAGTCATAGCCACATCAAGTGTGAAGAAAGAAAGCTCTATAGTGACATCAAGTTTGAAGAAAGATACGTTCTATGCCACTCAGTCTAAGAAAGATGAAGAAGAACAAGAACAAGTTGAGAAGAACAGACAAGAACAGAACAAGTAGACAGAACAAGACAGAGAACAAGAACAAGAGAACAGAACAAGAAAAGAACAGAACAAGAAAAAAAAGAACAGACAAAGAACAGACAAGAAAAAACAACAAGAACAGAAAAAAAGAACAAGAAAACAAAAGAACAACAAGATGAAAGAACAAGAAGAACAAGAGAAAAGAACAAGAACAAAACAAGAGAAAAAGAACAAGATGAAGAAGAACAAGAAGAACAAGAACAAGAGAACAAGAACAAGAAACAAGAGAACAAGAACAAGAAGAAGAACAAGAACAAAAGAACAAGAACAAAACAAGAAAGAAGAAGACGAACAAGAACAAGACAAGAAGAACAGAAAAGAACAAGAAGAACAGACAAGAGAAAAACAAACAAGAAGAACAAGATGAAGAGAACAAACAAGAAGAACAAGAACAGAGAACAGAAAAGAACAAGAAGAACAGAACAAGAAAACAAGACAAGAAAAGAAGAACAAGAACAAGAAGAAGAACAAAAAGAACAAGAGAACAGAACAAAAGAACAAGAACAAGAAAAGAACAAGAAAACAAGAAAGAAAAGAAACAAGAACAAGAAAGAAGAAAGAACAAGAAGAACAAGAAAAGAACAAGAAGAACAAGAAGAAAAGAACAAGACAGAGAAGAAGAACAGAAAGAAGAACAAGAAAAGAACAGAGAAGAACAAGAAGAACAGAAGAGAACAAGAAACAAGAACAAGAAGAACAAGAACAAGAACAGAGAAAGAACAAGAAACAAGAAGAAACGATGAAGAAGAACAAGAACAAAACACAGAAGAGAACAAGAACAAGAACAAGAAGAACAAGAACAAGAACAAGAAGAACAAGAACAGAAGAACAAGAACAAGAAGAACAAGAACAAGATGAAGAAGAAGAAGAACAAGAAGAAAGAACAAGAAGAACAAGAAGAACAAGAACAAGAACAAGAACAAGAAGAACAAGAACAAGAACAAGACAAGAAGAACAAGAACAAGAAGAACAAGAAAGAACAAGAACAAAAGCAAGAACAAGAACAACACGAACAAGAACAAGAAGAAGAAGAACAAGAACAAGATGAAGAAGAACAAGAACAAGAAGAACAAGAAGAACAAGAACAAAACAAGAAGAACAAGAACAAAAACAAGAACAAGAAGAGCAAGAACAAGAACAAGAACAAGAAGAACAAGAACAAGAACAAGAATAACAAGAAGAACAAGAACAAGAACAAGATCAAGAAGAACAAGAACAAGAACAAGAAGAAGAACAAGAAGAACAAGATGAAGAAGAACAAGAAGAACGAGAACAAGAACAAGAACAAGAAACACATTACCGGAATTATTCTCTGTGTGCGTGCATAGTGACTGTAAGTGCACTTTTGTGCCTGCATGTGGGTGCGTGCTTGCGTGCGTTTATGTGTGTGTGTGTGTATGTGTTGTGTTGTGTGTGTGTGTGTGTGTGTGGTGTGTGTGTGTGTGTGTGTGTGTGTGTGTGTGTGTGTGTGTTTGTGTGTGTGTGTGTGTGTGTGTGTGTGTGTTGTGTGTGTGTTGTGTGTGTGTGTGTGTGTGTGTGTGTGTGTGTGTGTGTGTGTGTGTGTGTGTGTGTGTGTGTGTGTGTGTGTGTGTGTGTGTGTGTGTGTGTGTGTTTTCAAAAACCGAGATACGTCAACCCAAGACAGATGTGTCTGTCTTGCAACATTTTCAACATCCTCCGCGACAGGAGAGAGAAAAGTGCTGTGTTACATCAAGTCTGAAGAAAGATACGTTCTTAAGCCACATCAGGACCGGAGAAAGAAAAGTGCTATGCCACATCAATATAGCCACATCAAGTGTGAAGAAAGACAAGTTCTATAGCCACATCAAGTGTGAAGAAAGACAAGTTCTATAGCCACATCAAGTGTGAAGAAAGATAAGCTCTATTGCCACATCAAGTCTGAAGAAAGATACGTTCTATAGCCACATCAAGTGTGAAGAAAGATACGTTCTATAGCCACATCAAGTCTGAAGAAAGATACATTCTATAGCCACATCAAGTCTGAAGAAAGATACATTCTATAGCCACATCAAGTCTGAAGAAAGATACATTCTATAGCCACATCAAGTCTGAAGAAAGATACATTCTATAGCCACATCAAGTCTGAAGAAAGATACATTCTATAGCCACATCAAGTCTGAAGAAAGATACATTCTATAGCCACATCAAGTTGAAGAAAGATAAGTTCTATAGCGACATCAAGTGTGAAGAAAGATAAGTTCTATAGCGACATCAAGTGTGAAGAAAGATAAGCTCTATAGCACATCAAGTGTGAAGAAAGATAAGCTCTATAGCGACATCAAGTATGAAGAAAGATAAGTTCTATAGCCGCATCAAGTGTGAAGAAAGATAAGCTCTATAGCCACATCAAGTGTGAAGAAAGATAAGCTCTATAGCCACATCAAGTGTGAAGAAAGATAAGCTCTATAGCCACTTCAAGTGTGAAGAAAGATAAGATCTATAGCCACTTCAAATGTGAAGAAAGATAAGTTCTATAGCCACATCAAGTCTGAAGAAAGATAAGTTCTATAGCCACATCAAGTGAGAAGAAAGATAAGTTCTATAGCCACATCAGTGAGAAGAAAGATAACTTCTACAGCCACATCAAGTGAGAAGAAAGATAAGTTCTATAGCCACATCAAGTGAGAAGAAAGATAAGTTTATAGCCACATCAAGTGTAAAGAAAGATGTTCTATAGCCACATCAAGTGAGAAGAAAGATAAACTCTATAGCACATCAAGTGAGAAGAAAGATAAGCTCTATAGCCACACCAAGTGAGAAGAAAGATAAGCTCTATAGCCACACCAAGTGAGAAGAAAGATAAGCTCTATAGCCACATCAATTGAGAAGAAAGATGAGTTCTATAGCCACATCAAGTGCAAAGAAAAATAAGCTCTATAGCCACACCAAGTGAGAAGAAAGATAAGCTCTATAGCCACATCAAGTGAAAAGAAAGATGAGTTATATAGACACATCAAGTGTGAAGAAAGATACGTTCTATAGCCACATCAAGTGTGAAGAAAGACAAGCTCTATAGCCACATCAAATGTGAAGAAATATAAGCTCTATAGCCACATCAAGATGAAGAAAGATAAGCTATATAGCCACATCAAGTGAGAAGAAGGATAAGCTCTATAGCCACACCAAGTGAGAAGAAAGATAAGCTCTATAGC
>CM060313.1:65460316-65465316 GCA_030674185.1 Monoplex corrugatus
GTTTTCTCCCCTTCATATTCCACTGCAGTTTTCTCCCCTTCATATTGCACTAGTTTTCCCCCCTTCATATCGCACTGCAGTTTTTCCCCCGTCATGTTCTACTGCAGTTTTCTCCCCTTTTTATTCTGTTACAGTATTCTCCCCTGCCCGTTCTACAACAGATTTTTTGTTTCCTTGTTATTCCGTTACTGTTATTCACATTCCTGTTCGGTTACAGGTTACGCCCCTTCCTTTTTCGCTACAGTTTTGTTTCCTTGCTATTCCTTTTCTGTTATTCACCTTCCTAAAAAGGATGTTGAGAGTTCCACGGACAGCAAAGAAAACAAACGAGACAGTCTTGATAGAGGCAGACACAAGTAGATTATTCGTAGGGAAGATTAGAAAAGGTAGGCATCATTCATAGGCCATTTTATGAGGACAGGGGAATTGGAGCACCTGGTCACTACGGGAAAGCTGGAGGGAAGGAGAGCACCGGGTAGACCCAGGGAGAAGGTACTAGACGGACTTGCAGAGTGGCTGAAGACAGGGAGGGCGGAAGAGATGCTTGAGGCAACAAGAGATAGAGACAGATGGAAGTCCATAATCGCCAACGCCATGCGGCAAGGCACCTGGTGATGATGATGACCTTCCTATTCCGTTACAGTTTTCTCCTTTTTTACTACTTCGCTACAGTTTTCTTACATTACAAAGTCTGCCACGATTTTCTCACCTTCTAATTCCGGTACAGATTTATCCCCCTTGTATCGTGGTACACCTTTCTCCCTTTTGTATTCTGTTACTTTTTTTCTCCTGTTCCTATTTTGTAGCATTTCCTCTCTGTTTGTCTACAACTCCCCTCGCCCTCGTTTAATTATTATGTTAATTTTCTCCCTGTCCTGGTATTTTTTTCAGACCCCCCCCCCCTCCCACACTTAAATTATTCTGCTATAGTTATCTCCCCTTCCTGTTTTTCTACAGTTCCCCCCCCCCCCTCCCGCCTGCTATAATCATTCTGCTATTGCTATTTCCACTTCCTGTTTTTCTACTGTTTTTCTCCATTATTATTCTGCGACAGTTTTGTTCCCTTCCTGTTTTTCTATAGTTCCTGTTCCCCTTATCATTCTGCAACAATTTTCTCTTTCCTTTTTGGCTGCAGTCCCCCCCCCCCCCCTTTTTTTTTTTTTTTTTGCTACAGCCCCCCTCCCCCCACTCCACTCTTTTTAAACAGTTTTCTCCCTTATTATTCTGTAACATTTTTGTTTCTTCCCTAGTTGTGTACAGTTTTCTCCCTTTATTATTCAGCCACATGTTTCTCCCCTTCCTGTTTTTTCTATATTTTTTCCCTCTGTATTGTTCTGCACTTACCGTTTTTCTAGAATTTTCTATCATTATTTTAATACAGTTTTCTCTCATCTATGTTTTTTTTCCCTGCAGTCACCTCCCCCCCCCCCCTTCTCTTTTCTGTAACATTTTTTTCCCTTCCTGTTTTTTTTTTTTTTTTTTTTTTTTTTTAGTTTATTCCCCTGATCATTTTGATAATGTTTCCTCATCTTTCTGTGTTTTTACAGATTTCCCCTTATATTATTCTGTCACAGTTTTCTCCCATTTTTGTTTTGCACAGTTCCTCCCTCCTTCCTTATTATTCTGGTACAAGTTTCTCCCCTTTCTTTTTTTCTACAAACCCTCCACACCACCTTCTTCTTCTGATACAGTTTTCTCCCTTCCTCTTGCTCTACAGTTCCCCTTTTTATTTTTGTAGTAGAGTTTTCTCCCGTTCTTGTTTTTCTACTTATTATTCTGGTACTGTTTTCTCCCTTTCCTAATTGTCAACAGTTTCTTCCAAAACAAGTGCGACTGCCTGCGTTCAAGCAAGCAGGAACCAGAAATATTCGAAAATAAAATCAGAACGCGTATTTAATATAACCAGTCAAGATTAGCACAAAGTTTCGCTCAACTGGCCCTTGTCTAGCGTAAATGTAAGATCACAAATGAACAAACACTAGATTAAAACTTTAGGAGAAAAAGACTGGAACTATCCTGCTGATTCGTCCAGTGGATTACAGTTTCTTCCTTATCATTGTGCTACAGTTTTCTTTCCTTCCATGTCTGCTTAACATTTGTCACTTCCTATTCTGCTACATATTTCCTTTTTACATTTTGTCATAAATGTTCGCTTTCGTATTGTGCTACACGTTGTCTCCGCTTCCTAGAAAACTTCAGTTTCTTTTCTGTGTCTATTTGCCGCCGTTTTCTTTCTCTTTCTGTTCTGCTAAAAAATTTCTCTGTTTCTGTTCTGCTCCATTTTTTTTCATCATGCCTATTTGCTAAAGTGTTGCATCCTTCTTATTCTGCTACAGTTTTCTCCCTTTCTATTCTCCTTAATTAAGTTATGTACCTTTCCTATCCTACTGCAGTTTTCTCTCTTTTTATTCTGCTTAAGTTTTGTACCCATCCCATTCTGCTGCACCTTTAAAACCTGCCTATTCTGCGTGTACGTTTTTTTCCCCTTCCCACACTGCTACAGTTTTCTTCCTTTCTGTTCTGCTGAAGTTATGTACCTTTCCGATTGTGCTGCAGTTTTCTTCCTTTCTGTTCTACTACATGTATTTCCATTTCCTAATCCCCCCACAATTTTCTGACGTTCTTACTCTGCAAAAGGTTTCTCATCTTCCGAATCCATTATATTTTTCCCTCTTGTTATTTTGTTAAATTGTCTCCCTTTCCCATTGTGCTACATATCTCTCCCTTCCTATTTTGTTGTGGTTTCCCTTCTTGCTATTGTGCTACATTGTTTTAATTTCCTGTTAAGTTATATATTTCTCCCTTCTTATTTTCTTATATTTTTCTCCTCTTCCTATTCTATTCAAATTTCTCCTCTTCCCATTTTGCTAAGTTTGACGTTCTTCCATTTTATTTTCATATTCAACGTAACGACCCTGGGTGTCATTTTTAATGTGGTATTAGCTCTGATATGGTTCTGGTAGTTGGCTGGGCTATAAGCAATACAAACCTGAACCTCAACGTAACGTCGTAGATGAAAAGAAAGACGTGTGATCAAGTGAAAAGGAATTTATTATCTCCCTTTTTATCTTGCATTTTTTTTTTTTTTTTTTTTTTGCGCTTCAAACTGGCATGTTGATTCAATATCATTCAGGGGCATGAATGCGCGTAGCGTTTATGCGCAGGGTTTATAGTTTCTGTTATGATCCCTTTGGATCTTGTTCCGTCACGCGGCACCAGTGGTGTTGTTCGTGCAGGTGTATAATTCTGAGCACGGTGTCGCCGGCTTGAAAACTGGAAACAACAAAACACACTATTCAACATCACGTGCTAACAGGGAGCTTACTCTTAGAAACGTTTTCACACAAAGCGATCGAATGAAAACAAATTTTTTAAGAGGACAAGGACAGGTGGTGATGATGGATGGTGAGGGTAGGGTGGGAAAGCAGGGGCAGGGGTTAATGAGGAAGGGAGTAGATTGGTATTGCAAGGGCAGGGGTTAATGAGGAAGGGAGTAGATTGGTATTGCAAGGGCAGGGGTTAATGAAGAAGGGAGTAGATTGGCATTACAAGGGCAGGGGTCAACAAGGAAGGGAGTAGATTGGCATTGCAAGGGCAGGGGTTAATGAGGAAGGGGTAGATTGGCATTGCAAGAGCAGGGTTAATAAGAAATGAAGTAGACTGACATTGCAAGGGTAGGGGTTAATGAGAAAGGGAGTACAGTGGCATTGCAAGGGCAGGGGTTAATGCGGAAGAGTAGAGTGGCATAGCAAGGGCAGGGGTTAATAAGGAAGGGAGTAGAGTGGTATTACAAGGGCAGGGGTTAATAAGGAAGGGCGTAGAGTGGCATAGCAAGGGTAGGGGTTAATGAGGAAGGGAGTAGATTGGTATTGCAAGGTAGGGGTTAATAAGGAAGGGCGTAGAGTGGCATTGCAAGGGCAGGGGTTAATAAGGAAGGGAGGCGAGTGGCATTACAAGGGCAGGGGTTAATAAGGAAGGGAGTAGAGTGACATTGCAAGGGCAGGGGTTAATAAGGAAGGGAGTAGAGTGGCATTGCAAGGGCAGGGGTTATTAAGGAAGGGAGTAGGTTGGCATTGCAAGGGCAGGGGTTAATAAGGAAGGGAGTAGGTTGGCATTGCAGGGGCAGGGGTTAATAAGGAAGGGAGTAGAGTGGCATTGCAGGGGCAGGGGTTAATAAGGAAGGGGTAGAGTGACATTGCAGGGGCAGGGGTTAATGAGAAAGGGAGTAGGTTGGCATTGCAAGGGCAGGGGTTATAGATGAATGAAAGGGAGTAGGTTGGCATTGCAAGGGCAGGGGTTAATGAGGAGGGGAGTAGAATGACATTGATAGGGTAGGGGTTAATGAGAAAGGGAGTAAATTGGCATCACAAGGGCAGGGGTTAATGAGGAAGGGAGTATAGTGGCATTGCAAGGGCAGGGGTGAATGAGGAAGGGAGCAGAGCGGCATTGCAGGGGCAGGGGTTAATGAAGGGAGTAGAGTGGCATTGCAAGGGCAGGGGCTAATGAAGAAGGGAGTAGAGTGACATTGCAAGGGCAGGGGTTAATGAAGAAGGGAGTAGAGTGGCATTGCAGGGGCAGGGGTTAATGAGGAGGAGAGTAGAATGACATTGATAGGGTAGGGGTTAATGAGAAAGGGAGTAGATTGGCATTGCAAGGGCAGGGTTAATAAGGAAGGGAGTAGAGTGTCATTGCAAGGGCAGGGGTTAATGAAGAAGGGAGTAGAGTGACATTGCAAGGGCAGGGGTTAATGAAGAAGGGAGTAGAGTGGCATTGCAGGGGCAGGGGTTAATGAGGAGGGGAGTAGAATGACATTGATAGGTAGGGGTTAATGAGGAAGGGGGTAGATTGGCATTGTAAGGGTAGGGGTTAATGAGGAAGGGAATAGAGTGACATTGCAAGGATAGGGTTAATGAAGAAGGGAGTAGAGTGACATTGCAAGGGGAGGGGTTAATAAGGAAGGGAGTTGAGTGGCATTGCAAGGGCAGGGGTTAATAAGGAAG
>CM060313.1:65470316-65472816 GCA_030674185.1 Monoplex corrugatus
TCACGCCATCAAACCAGCTTCCCTTGGTCTGCCTCTTGTTTTAAATGCAGATATCCTTTTGTTATACGTTCAATGAGCCAGTTGGTGGGCTTCCATTCTGATCAGACAGATCACTTAACTGTCAGCTGATATATATATATATATATATATATATATATATATATATATATATATATATGTGTGTGTGTGTGTGTGTGTGTGTGTGTGTGTGTGTGTGTGTGTGTTTTGTGTGCGTGTGTGTGTGTGTGTGGATTGGTGTTGCTTTCATTATTTCTCTGATCCTAGCGTTTCTGATCATGTTATACTTGTTTGTTTGTTTGTTTTTTAACAAATTTCTTTTTACCATTTTCTTTACAATGTACAATGTTATCTATATGATATCGAACACTTTTCAATTGAAAGGAAGACTCAGAATCTTCAAAACAATGAATATAGAAATACTAAATAAAACAGGCAAAGAAGCAAAACATAAAGCAACAGTTCAGCAGCAACATTTCCGAAGTCAGCAACATATCAGGCCCAAGCTGTCAAAGTGAGGCATATAACGCAATAGAAACCTTCCATCATTGTTATTGTACTGTATCGTATCGTATCGATATCGTATCGTATCGTATCGTATCGTATCGTATCGATGTATCGTATCGATATCGTATCGTATTCGTTTGTATTGTATTGCATTGTATTGTGTGTTTGTATTGTATTGTATTGTGCTGGCGTTGCATTGCGTTGCGTTTGTATTGTATTTATTGTATTTATTGTGTTGTGTTGTGTTGTGTTGCTTTGTGTGTGTTGGTGTTGTGTTGTGTTGTGTTGTGTTGTGTTGTGTTGTGTTGTGTGTTGTGTTGCTTGCGTTGCGTTGCGTTGGTTGTGTTGTTGTTGTGTTGTGTTGTGTTGTGTTGTGTTGTGTTGTGTTGCGTTGTGATTGTGCTGTGTTGTGTTGTTGTTGTGTTGTGTTGTGTTGTGTTGTGTTGTGTTGTGTTGGCTGTGCTTGTGTGTTGTGTTGTGTGTGTTGTGTTGTGTTGTGTTGTGTTGTGTTGTGTTGTGTTGTGTTGTGTTGTCGTTGCGTTGCGTTGCGTTGCGTTGCGTTGCGTTGCGTTGCGTTGTGTTGTGTTGGTTGCGTTGCGTTGCGTTTGTGTTGTGTTGTGTTGTGTTGTGTTGTGTTGTGTTTGTGCTTGTGTGTTGTGTTGTGTTGTGTTGTGTGTGTGTTGTGTTGCGTTGCGTTGCGTTGCGTTGCTTGCGTTGCGTTGCGTTGCGTTGCGTTGCGTTGCGTTGCGTTGCGTTGGTTGTGTTGTGTTGTGTTTGTGTTGTGGTGTGTGTTGTGTTGTGTTGTGTTGTGTTGTGTTCGTTGCGTGTGTTGTGTTGTGTTGTGTCGTTGCGTTGTCGTTCGTGCGTTGCGTTGTCGTGTCGTGCGTTGCGTTGTGGGTTGTGTTGTGTTGTGTTGTGTTGTGTTGTGTGTTGTGTTGTGTTGCGTTGTGTTGTGTTGTGTTGTGTTGTTGTGTTGCGTGTCGTTGTGTTGTGTTGTGTTTGGCTGTGTTGGTTGTGTTGTGTTGTGTTGTGTTGTGTTGTGTTGTGTTGTGTTGTTGTTGTGTTGTGTGTGTGTGTGTGTGTTGTGTGTGTTGTGTTGTGTTGTGCTGTGTTGTTGTGTTGTGTTGTGTTGCGTGTGTTGCGTGTGTTGTGTTGTTGGGTTTGTGTTGTGTGTGTGCCTGTTTGTGTGTTGTGTTGTGTTGTGTTGTGTTGTGTTGTGTTGTGTTTGTTGTTGTGTGTTGGCTGTGTTGTGTTGTGTTGTGTTGTATTAGCGCTGTGTTGTGTTGTGTTAGCGCTGTGTTGTGTTGTGTTGTGTTGTGTTGTGTTGTGTTGTGTTGTGTTGTGTTGTGTTGTGTTGTGTTATCGCTATGTTGTGTTGTGTTGTGTTGTGTTGTGCTGTGCTGTGATGCGTTATGTTACGTTACGTTTGCGTTACGTTGTGTTGGATTTCGTTGCTTTGCGTTGCGTTGTGTTATGCTGGGTTGGGTTTGGTCATGTTGTGCTGGGTTGTGTTGAGTTGTGTATTGCATTGATTTGCATTGGACTGAATTGCATTGGATTGCATTACATTGCATTGTATTGTATTGTATTGTATCGTATCGTATCGTGTCGTATCGTGTTGCACTGTATTGCATTGCATTGGTTTTCTTTGCATTGTATTGCGTTGTATTATATTATATTCTGTTGTATTGTATTGCGTTGCATTGTATTGTATCACATTGCATTGCATTGCATTGCATTGTACTGTGCTGCACTGTATTGTATTGCATTGTGTTGCATTGTATTGTATTGTATTGTATCGTATCGTGTTCAATTGTCTTGTATTGCATTGTATTGTATCGTATCGTATTGTACTGGTTTTATTGTTGTTGTTGTTTTGTTTTTTGGTTAGCCCATCTTAAACAGCAAATATCACATATGGCATTACTGTGCTCCAGGAGCATTGTCAGACAGGATAAAGACGATGACATGTGAT
>CM060313.1:65490316-65492816 GCA_030674185.1 Monoplex corrugatus
GAGTTCAACAATTGTCTACAGACAGCTTTCGGTTTGTTAGATTATAATGTGAATGACAGTTCGGAGCAGTTTACTAAGGCTTTATGCGGGGCAGCTGCGTGTATGGTACGAACAGTGAGACAAGGACAAAAGAAACAGAATGATTGGTTTGATAAGGAATGTGAAAGAAAGAAACAAGAAGTTAAGAGGCTACTGAAAAGATTCCAGAGATGCAAAACAGAAAAAGAAAAAAAGAAAAAAGAGAAGCATATGTCATATCACGAAAAGAGTATGTTAAACTAAGGAAAACGAAAGAAAGGGAATACGAAGATAAGAAAATAAGAACACTCAAAGATTCCATCAATGACTCCAGGACATTCTGGTCAATAATAAGATCTGTTAATAGAAAGGCCTTTGTGTACAATGAAATCTCTATTGAACAATGGTACAATCATTTCTGCAGTGTTTTCAATGATATCGGGGGAAATACTGCACAAGAGAGTAATATAGTAGAGGAAGAAAATAATGTTGAGCCCCTTTTCAATGAGCCTATAACTAAAGAAGAAGTGACTGCGAGTATCAGGCATTTGAAAGCAGGAAAGAGCGCAGGACCAGATCAAATAATCGGCGAAATGTTAAAACATGCAAATGCTAATGTAATTGATTTCCTTGTCCATTTATGTAACAAGCTTTTTGATAATGGCATTTTTCCGTCAGAATGGGCAAAGTCCATAATAATCCCAATTCATAAAAAAGGAGATGTGAATAATCCAGATAATTATAGAGGAGTCGCTCTAACAAGTATAGTGAGTAAAGTTTATACATATATTTTGAATAAGAGATTAACAAAGTGGGCAGAAAAAGAAGAGAAAATAGTTGAAGAACAAGCTGGATTTAGAGCAAAATACAGTACAATTGATCATATTTTCACACTTTACTCCCTTGTGCAGAAGCATTTACTTTTAAATAAGAAACTTTATGTTGCATTTGTGGATTTTAGGAAGGCATTCGATTCTGTGAATCGTAATAATCTTTGGAATATATTACGTAAAAGTGGTGTGAATGGAAAATTATATATGGCCCTAAGAGGAGTTTATAACTCAGTGTTTGCATGCGTGCGTAAGAAGTGTGTATATTCAGATTATTTTGAATGCCCTAAAGGAGTGAAACAGGGGTGTCAATTGAGTCCTCAATTGTTTTCATTTTTCATTAATGAATTAGCAGTGGAACTGTCAAGAAAAGGCAGGCATGGCATTCAAATTATCCCTGGGGTTATTGAGATATTCCTATTGCTGTTTGCAGACGATGTTGTTCTTCTCTCTGGTACAGTCAAAGGCTTACAAAACCAGTTAAATGTCTTAAAGGAAGAATCGGATCGACTAGCTTTAACAGTTAACATGGATAAAACTAATATCATGATTTTCAGGAAGGGTGGACATTTATCAAAACACGAAAAATGGTTCTATGGAATTAACGAGGTTAAAGTTGTTAATTCTTATAAATACTTAGGAATAATATTTTCGACAAAATTAAGTTTAAATTATGCATGGGAAGAATCTTGTAATAAAGGGTAAAAAGGTGTTATTGAAATTCTAAAATCCTTACGGAAGCTCAATTCTATTGATTGTAATTTATATTGGAAAATGTTTGATACACAGATAGAACCTTTACTTACATATGCAGCTGAAGTATGGGGTCTTACTGTAAATCCACATATGGAAAAAGTGCATACATATGCTATAAAACGTTTTTTGGCTGTACCAATTCACTCTTCTAATACTGTTTTATATGGAGAAACTGGAAGATATCCTTTATACATTAGAACCTTTGTGAAGAGTATTAAATACTGGTTGAAATTGTTAAGGCTTCCACAATCTCGGTTATGTAAACAGGCATATGAAATGATGGTTACTCAAATGGAAATAGGAAAACAGAATTGGGCCTATCAGGTAAAAAAGGCTTTATCAGAACTTGGGTTTGGAATCGTGTGGTTGTCCCAGGGAGTAGGAAATGAGTGTCAGTTTATTAATGAATTTAAAGACAGGCTTATTTGTTCGTTTAAACAAAATTGGCACTCAGATATGGAAAACAAAGAAAAATATAGTTGGTTCTTCTCATTTAAAGATGTTTTTCAAACCGAAAAATATCTCAGTGTTGTTACGGATAAATGGCAAAGAACTAATTACGCAAGATTTAGATTAAGAACACTTGGTTTCAATGCAAATAAAAATTGGTTTCAACCTGGGACGTCCACAGTATATCCTTGCCCCTTATGTGGAAACAATGTCGATAATGAAAAACACTTTTTATTCCAATGCCAAATTTTTGACACAATACGTGGAAAATGCAAAGTTTTTGAATCCGACATGGCCAAAAGACAAGATGTTGTATCTATTTTGTCATCTGATGACGAAGTCATAATCAAATCAGTGGCACTATACATTGCGAAAGCACAAAAAATAAGACATAAACACTTACAAGCCCGACAATAGTGCTAGACAATATCATACTGGGATTAATT
>CM060313.1:65502816-65505316 GCA_030674185.1 Monoplex corrugatus
AGAGAAAGGGAGAGAGAGAGAGGGAGAGAGAGAGAGAGAGGGAGAGACACAGACATACACACAGACACACAACACACACACAAACAAACAAACATAGACACATTCTCTTGTTCTCTCTCTCTCTCTCTTTCTCTCTCTCTTTCTCTCTCTATCTCTCTCTTTGTGCTTATCCATCTGTCTGTCTGCATGTCTTTCTGTTTGTCTGTCTCTGTCTGTCTGTCTCTGTTTCTCTCTCTCTCTCTCTCTCTCTCTCTGTATCATACTCTCTCTCTCTTTCTCTCTTTCTCTCATATCTGTCTGTCTGGCTGGCTGGCTGCCTGTCTGTCTGTTTGTTTGTCTGTCTGTCTGTCTGTCTGTTTGTCTCTCTCTCTCTCTTTCTTTCTCACTCCCTATTTGTTTCTCTCTCTCTCTCTCTTTCTTTCTCTTTGTCTCTCTCTATCTATCTCTGTCTCTTTGTCTGTCTATCTGTCTGTCTGTCTCTCTCTCTCTCTTTCTTTCTCTCTGTCTCTCTCTCTTTATCTCTGTCTCTTTGTCTGTCTATCTGTCTCTCTCTCTCTCTCTCTTTCTCTCTCTCGCTCACTCGCTCTGTGTCTTCATGCTTCAGTGTTCACACAGACAACAGATCACAGGGTATGGTAAAGTGATCGGAATGGCGTCATGGGACTATGCTGTCTGGCACCATTACTGTCTCTAATGTCCTCATTGTTCTCTTCCCTTTCCCAGACGTGTATATGGCCTTCATGGCAGATGGGCTGTACACATGAATCACATTGAAATGTCGTTTAAACGAGAAACATATTGACCCTTCTGTCACAGACATGCACAGACATAATTAACTATCTGTCTGAATATACCCACGTTTAGATATTCATCCTTTTTTTCTTGGACACAGTATATCTGCCTCTGTCTGTATTTTTTGTAAAAATGTATTTCTGTATCAGACATACATACATACATACATACATACATACATACACACACACACACACACACACACACACACACAAACACACACACACATGCAAACACTCACACACACACACACACAAACACACACACACACAAACACACACACACAAACACAAACATGCACACACCTACACACACACACACACACACACACACACACACACATACACACAAACACACACACACACACACACACACACACAACAAACACATATGCACGCACACATAAACGCACGCACACATACACACACAGAACACACACACACACACACACACACACACACACACACACACACACACACACACACAATCACACACAAACGCTAATATCCGTCTAATTTCACTCATAGTGAAAAGACGTTAAATCAAAGAACGAACACACAAACGCACACAAACACATATGCACGCACACATAAACACACACACACATGCATACACATATGCACGCACACATAAACATGCACACACCTACACACACACACACACACACACACACACACACACACACACACACACACACACACACACACACACACACACACACACACACACACACACACACCAAACAATTAATCATTAATATATAAAAAAAATTAAAAAACACCAAAAGGTACAACAGCAAAAAACTACGATCAGTATGTATTATCGACCAAAAGTCAAGGCATATCTTTTAAGTGGGCAGAAAGCCTACAACGCTACAGAAGCTATAACTCTTGATGGATGAGTGAACAGAAGAACGTGGGGGTGGGGAAAGTTGTGTAGGGATTCCCAGACTTTAGTTCCAGCCTATAAGGTTTATTCATGAATAGAAGTGAACGCAGTAACAGCAATTATCACATGTCTAGTCCATCGCTTCATCTTGCCTTTTTGCTTTACTCTCCATTTTCAAGCATGGACAGATGGATTCACGCTTACACATGATTCCCCTTCTCTCTTCTTCTTTCTTCTTCCTCCTCTTTCCCTCCTCAATCTTTCTATTGATTCTTCTTCTTCTCCTTTTCGATCCCATCATCATTTTCACTGTCATTATTTACACAACAAAAATTCAAACAAGGAAACTGATATATAGAGTAGATTCATATAAAAAAAATAGGAGTGAGACATTAGCGATTTAATAAATCTTCAGCAAGTATCTTCACCATCATTTCCTCTTCATTTACGCCAATAGACTAAACATGTGATAACGCATGTTATTGCATACAGCTTCCTATTCATCATATGAAATCCAAAACGCAATCCACTCCATCAGCGCCTACCACACTCAGACAGAAAAACGAAAGACCCACAGTTGATCCCAGCGAGAGCAGAGATCTACGTTAGGGATCATCAGAACCAAATGATAAGAGATGGAACACTGATTGCACTTTGACAGAGTGGCGATTGTATTTAGAGTTCACGCTCGCGAACACACACACACACGCACATACCCACGCACACACCCTCACACACACCCTCACACACACATACACTCACTCCAACTCCCACTAACACACACATACTCTCTCTCTCTCTCTCTCCTTCTCTGTCTGTG
>CM060313.1:65522816-65525316 GCA_030674185.1 Monoplex corrugatus
CTAATATAAAGATAGACATAAAAACCCATACGCTACGTAGGCCATCAGGATCTTGTCAACACACACATATATATAAGCGTATAAGCGGGTTTACTGTGCATGCCATGGTCAAGTTGGATTTTTTCCTTCACATAACATGTGTGGTATCGGTACGTATTGAAAAGTATCCACAGCGATGAGACGCTATCTTGAGAACCGGGAAACAAAAACAAAACAAAAAAAAAGAAAAAAATACAAAAATAAATAAATAAGTAAATAAATAATAATAATAATAATAATAGTAATGATAATGATAATAGTAACAATAATAATAATAATAATAATGATAATGATGATGAAATAATAATAATAATAATAATAATAATAATAATAATAATAATATAATAATAATAATAATAATAATAATAATAATAGTAATAATAATAATAATAATGATAAAAATAATGATATCAAAAATCTTTCATACCATCCACGAGAAAGAAAAAAACGGTTATGTCTGTTCTAGAGACTCTTAAATCATTAACTCGTGCTACAATAACGGTTGTTACTATTTATTACTCAGAATAAAATAGAAGAGGGTGAAACATGTCATGAGAGACTATATTTCAGCCACATACTAAGTGAATGTTATACACAATAGGTTGGAAAGGGAATTGCAAGAGAGGTTATCACCAAAAAAAAAAAAAAAAGCAAAACAAAACAAACAAACAAACAAACAAAAACTCAAACACACAAAATAAGCATTAAACAAAACAAAGCAAAACAAAAAACATAGCCTCAGTAAAGACATGAAGGCAGAGACGAAGAACGATTACCGCGCACAGGGCAACAGCATATGTAAGTACAGACATTCAAGGCGGCATACTGGATTCCATACTTGCTAGAATCAGCATCATGGATTCGTTTTTATGATCATTTCAATGAAAAATTTGTGACAAAACAAATGATAAAACTTTCATTTCAAAATGTGTGTAAAAAATTGCAGTATTCTTCCATATATCATTCGAGATCGATTGCTGCTGTTCATTTTCGTATTCAGCTAAACGCATTGAAAACAAAATATTGTAAAAATGTCAAGTGTATTTGCGGCGAACAATTCACGCTATTTCACTGTTTTATTTTACTGCAAAATGCTGCGTTCTTTTTTTACCAAAAATGTTTACACAAGAAAACTATTCCGAAACTCATTTTAAAGAAATAACTTCAGATCAATCTTTGTCAGTTAAAATTTCAGAATCATTGGTTCACAGTCCTGTTAATGCATTGCTTTAAGTTTATGATGTTTGTACTTTAGCGTTAAAATTTTCCCTTCACATTGTTGATGTTAATTGTTAGTGTTCATTGTTAGTGTTAAGATCTTGTTCCATTTTTCTATTTTCCCACCTGCTTATGTCTCTTAGTCTTACTCTGTCTCCCCTCTGATCCTAATCCAACCCGCCCAACTCTCATCCTCCATTTTTCCCCCGTCTAATATCACTCATAGTGAAAAGACGTTAAATCAAAGAACGAACATACGCGGCGGATTTCCTCATACACCAAGGGCGGTAAGCAGTGTACACAGATTTAGACACAGGAGTGCATTCCCTTACAAAGAAAACATTTGTAACTGGGTTACAGTACGTAAACTCCTTTAACACAGTCACGACTGCCACGAGCAAAATCCAAGAATAATTTCCGGATTAACATTTTTTTTTACAGCGTACACAGTCACATTGTTAACATTTTCTCCCTTCTTCACTAAGCTCTCCCAGTCATCAGGCCTCCATAGTCAATTATATCGTGAAGACAGAAAAGGAAGAAGGAAAAGAGAAACACCAAGAAGAGTAGAAGCAGGAGAGGAGAGAGACGAGACCGAGACAGAGAGAGAAGAGAGAGAGGAGGAGAGGGAGAGAAGAAGAAGAAAGAGAACAAAGAGAGAAAGAGAGAGAGACAGAGAGAGAACACAGAGAGACAGACAGAGAGACAAAGAGAGACACACAGAGAGACGAGCGAGACAGAGAGAGACACACAGATCAGACAAGAGAGAACAGACGAGAGGAGAGAGACAGAGAGATGTACATTCTCCAAGAACTCTTGCTCTCTTTTACGGTTCTTCTTGTCTCTGTCTGTCTCTGTCTGTCTGCCTGTCTCGTCTGTTTCGTCGTTTTGTCTGTCTTTTTGTCTGTCTGTCTGTCTGTCTGTCTATCTGTCTCCGTCTCCGTCTCCGTCCGCTCTGTCTCTGTCTGTCTGTCTCTCTCTCTCTCTCTCTCTCTCTCTCTCTCTTCCCTCTCTCTCTCGGCTATCCCAGTCATCATATCTTCATAGTCAATTACATCGTGAAGAAAGAAAAGGAAGAAGGAAAAGAGAAACACCAAAAAGAGTGGAAGCATGAGAGAGAGAGAGAGAGAGAGAGAGAGAGAGAAAGAGAGAGAGTGAGAGAGAGAGACAGACAGACAGAGAGAGAGAGACAGGCAGACAGAGAGATACGGACAGACAGACAGAGAGACAGACAGAGAGAGAC
>CM060313.1:65530316-65532816 GCA_030674185.1 Monoplex corrugatus
CACACACAACACACACACACACACACACACACACACACATACATACACACACACACACACACACACACACACACACACACACACACACACACACACACACAACACACACACGTAGCATCTACCAACATCTATTTTCTCTTTGAAATACACATAGCTATCGCAATATTATGAATAGGGCGTTGTGTTAATACTGTTTGGGAGAGAGATAAAGAGACTACGAGAGAGAGAGAGAGTGAGAGAAAGAGAAAGAGAGAGAGAGAGAGAGAGAGAGAGAAAGAGATGGAGAGAGAGAGAAAGAGAGAGAGAAAGAGAGAGAGAAAGAGAGAAAGACAGAGAGAGAGAGACAGAGAGACAGACAAAGACAGAGAGAGACAGGGACAGAGAGAGAGAGACAGACAGAGCGACACAGATAGAAAGAGAGAAAGAGAGAGACAAAAGATATATATATAAGAATAAGAGAGAGAGAGAGAGGAGAGAAAGAGAGAGAGAGAGGAGAAGAAGAAGAGAGAAGAGAAGAAGAAGAAGAAGAAGAAGAAGAAGAAGAAGAAGAAGAAGAAGAAGAAGAAGAAGAAGAAAGAAGAAGAAGAAGACGAAGAAGAACAAGAAGAAGAACAAGAAAAGAACAAGAACAAGAACAAGAACAAGAAGAACAAGAAGAACAAGAACAAAAAAAGGAGAATGAAGATGTTGGTAGATGGGTGGGAATTAGAAGTTTCTATTCCCAGACCGTCTTGTAAATGTGGTAAAATAAGAAAAACAAAACAAGAAAACAGCCCCCCCCCCCAAAAAAAAAAAAAAAAAAAAAAAAAAAAAAACCAACAACAACAAAAAAACAGAAAGAAAGCAGATCGACGCATTGGTTCATTCCCATCGGAGTAGTCTCATGGGACCTCTCTCTCTCTCTCTCTCTCTCTCTCTCTCTCTCTCTCTCTCTCTCTCTCTCTCTCTCTCTCTCTCTCTCTCTCTCTCTCTCTCTCTCTCTCTCTCTCTCTCTCTCTGGCACTCTCTCCCTCTCTCTCTCTGTGTCTCTCTGTCTATCTGTCTGTCTCTGTCTCTCTTTCTCTGTCTCTGTCTCTGTATCTGTCTCTGTATCTGTCTCTCTATCTGTCTCTCTCTCTCTCTGTCTATCTCTATCTGTCTATCTGTCTGTCTGTCTCTGTCTCTGTCTGTCTCTCTCTCTGTCTCTCTGTCTCTGTATCTGTGTCCGTCTCTCTGTCTATCTGTCTGTCTGTCTCTGTTTCTCTGTCTCTCTCTGTCTCTGTATCTGTGTCTGTCTCTCTGTCTCTCTCTCTCTCTCTGTCTGTGTCTCTCTGTTTCTGTCTCTGTCTGTCTGTCTCTTTCTATCTCTCTCTCTGTCTCTTTCTCTCTCTCTCTCTCTCTCTCTCTCTCTTTCTCTCTCTCTATGTCGCTCTCTATCTCTCTGTGTGTCTCTCTCTGTCTCTCTCTATCTCTCTCTGTGTCTCTCTCTGTCTCTGTATCTATGCCTGTCTCTCTGTCTCTGTCTCTCTGTCTCTGTCTCTGTCTATGTCTCTGTATCTCTGTGTCTCTGTCTCGGTCTGTCTGTGTTTGTGTATGTCTGTCTCTCTTTCTGTCTGTGTGTCTGTCTGTCTGTCTGTCTGTCTCTTTCTCTTTCTCTCTCTCTCTCTCTCTCCTCTCTCTCTCTCTCTCTCTCTCTCTCTCTCTCTCCTCTCCTCTCTGTCTGTGTCTTACTAGCTAAATTACGAACGTACCTTGCCAACGACTCAACAGTTTCATTTTTCAATTCCTACTTTCATGAACGCAAACAAAAAGTACATCTTAATGGATCATATTCATCCGAGGGTCATGTGAAATGTGGCGTTCCTCAAGGATCAGTCTTAGGACCCATTCTGTTTTCTGTATTCATAAATGACTTACCACTTCATATATCTGATCCCACAGTTCACTGTGATATGTTCGCTGATGACGGAACAATCCATACACAAGACACAAGCATAGCGACTGTAAACACACGTTTACAAAAGAGCCTAAATGAAATTTCTGATTGGTGTGCTAAAAACGCCATGGCTTTGAACCCTACGAAAACTGAATGTATGGTTATATGCACACGCCAAAAACGGCAGCTTGGCCCTCTGTCACTCAATCTGTCTTTGAGAGGTAATTCTATTGCACAAATACCTGAACACCGTCTACTGGGAGTTCTCATTGATCATAATCTTACCTGGCAAAACCACATTGATTATTTATGCAGGATTATCTCCAAGAACTTATTTATTCTGTCCAAATTAAGATATCTAACAGATACAAACACACGCCAATTATTTTATAATGCTCATATTAAATCGCACATAGATTATGCCTCTACACTGTGGGATAGCTCATGTGAAGTTCATCTAAAAAAATTGAACACCTTACATAGGAGGGCAGCAAAACTTATCATGCCAGATCCCACTTTAACAACAGATGAAAAACTTAAACAGTTAGGAATCCTCCCTCTAAAGTCACACTTAATGTTCAATAA
>CM060313.1:65552816-65557816 GCA_030674185.1 Monoplex corrugatus
TGGACAGTCAACAAGCAAAGTCAGAACAAGATTGAAGCAGCCGAAATGGGGTTTCTAAGAAGAATGTTGAGAGTTCTATGGACAACAAAGAAAACAAAAGAGACAGTCTTGATGGAGGCAGACACAAGAAGATCATTCATAAAAAAAAAAGATTATGAAAGGACACGCAACGTTTATACGCCATTTTATGAGGAAAGGGGAATTAGAGCACCTGGGCACAACAGGAAAGCTGGAGGGAAAAAGAGAACACCAGGTAGACCCAGGCAGAAAATACTGGACGGACTTGCATGATAGCTGAGGACAAAGAGGGTGGAAGATGTACTTGAAGCAATAAGGGATAGATTAATACAGAGGGCCATGATCGCCAACGCCATGTGGCAGGGCACATGATGATGATGATGTTGATATCCAGAGCTGACAGGAGTGAAAGAAAACTTCGTTACTGCTCCACAAGATGCATCAGAAGGCATGAGAAGTCTCAATGGAGATACAATCAAACAAGTTCAAGACTTTAAATACCTTGGCAGCTACATTGACTCCACAGAACAAGACGTCAACACCAGACTCGGAAATGCCTGGGGCACACTAAATCAGCTGGACAAAATCTGGAAATCCAATCTGCCAGACAACCTGAAAAGGAACTTCTTCCGAGCAGTGGTAGAGTCCGTTCTTACATATGGCTCAATCTCTTGGACCCTAACAACGACATTGGAGAAAAAGATTGATGGAGCATATACAAGAATGCTGCGTGCAGCCCTGAACAAATCCTGGACAGAACACCCAACTAACAAAGAATTATATGGTAAGATCCCACCAATCAGTAAATCGATACGTCAACAAAGACTGCGCTTCGCGGGACACTGTTGGCATAGCAAAGAAGAACTGGTGGAGGATGTTCTACTATGGAGACCCAGCCATGGCAAAGAAAGACCAGGACTCCAAAGAAGACCTTCATGACCAACTGATCGATGATGCGGGCTGTCAGTATGATGAACTACCTACTGCAATGTCTGACAGAGAAGGATGGAAGAAACGTGTCATAGCCGAGCAAGCTCGACGTGATGATGATGATGACTGCTCCGCAAGCTAACGCCATAATTGACAATGAGTAAGCAAGTAAGCAAGCAAGCAAGCAAGCCAGGTAAAATACCAAAGACGGGGAGGGGCTGGGGGTGGCTTGGGGGGGGGGGGGGGGGGGGCAGAGGGGTTGGACACGCTCATCAAGGAGACTGCTACCAGGTAAGATAATGAACAGGAGCCAGGGGTGTGTGATCATTAGAGCGAAACCTCCCGGCCAGGAAACAGGGAGGGGAAAAGTTCCTGCACTGTGGCTGGGTGCTTAGCACGGTTCACTGAGACACGCTGAGAGACGAGTGTGTCGGTGTAAGTGTGTTTTTAATGGGACTGGTGTTTGACTTTGGGGTTATCATCTTGCGCGTCATGGCTTGCAGAAGATGAGAGAAATATTAAGGAAGAAGGAGAGAGAGGGATAGAGAGAGAGAGAGAGAGAGAGAGAGAGGGAGAGGGAGGGAGAGAGAAAGACGGAGGGAGGGAGGGAGACAGACAGGGAGAGAGAGAGAGAAAGAAGAGAGAGAGACATACAGACAGAGAGACACAGACAGACAGACAGAGACAGATAGAGACAGACAGGCAGACAGAGCCAGCCAGACAGACACAGAGACAGACAGACAGACACAGAGACAGACAGACAGACAGAGACAGAGACAGACAGACTCAGAGACAGAGACAGGCAGACAGAAAGAGAGAGAGAGAGAGAGAGAGAGAGGTAGTGTGTGTGTGTGTGTGTGTGTGGTGTGTGTGTGTGTGTGTGTGTGTGATAGATAGATAGATAGATAGATAGATAGATAGATAGTAGATAGATAGATAGATAGAGAGATAGAGAGAGAGAGAGAGAAAGAGAAAGAGATACAGACAGACAGACAGACAGACAGAGACAGAGAGAGGTTGCGATTCATTTGATTCCAAGCGCATATGAGAGATAAGCAATGTACATATTTCTTTTCTATCGACACTTTCTTAAAGGGCACTAGGATATCTCATTCGAATGATTGAAAACACACACCACAGACAGACAGACAGGCAGACAGACAACACACACACACACACACACTACACACCACACACACACACACACACACACACACACACACACCACACACACACACACACACACACACACGTGTGTGTGTATACGCGTGCGTGTGTGGTGTGTGTGTGTGTGTATGTTGTGTGGTTGTGGTGTTGTGTGTGTGTGTGTGTGTGTGTCTGTCTGTGTGTGTGTGTGTGTGTGTGGTGTGTGTGTGTGTGTGTGTGTGTGTGTGTGTGTGTGTGGTGTGTGTGTGTGTGTGTGTGTGTGGTGTGTTGTGTGTGTGTGTGTGTGTGTGTACGATTTTCCAATTATTCAGATGGCATCTTAAATTCTCCAATCATTCAGGCATCTCCAATTACTCTGGTGGTGTCATAATTTTCCGATTATTCTGGTGGTGTCATAATTCTCCAATTATTCTGGTGATGTCATAATTCTCACATATTCATACTGAATGTCATAGTTCTCCAATTATTCAACTGAGTCATAGTTCTCCAATTATTCAACTGAGTGTCATAATTCTACAATTATTCACTGAGTGTGTCAAATCTCAATTATTACTGGTAGTGTCATAATTCTCACAATTATTCTGGTGGTGTCAACATTCTCCAATTATTCAACGGTATGTCATAATTCTCAATTATTCTGGTGTGTCAACATTCTCCAATTATTCAAGCGGTGTCATAATTCTCCAATTATTCTGGTGGTGTCAACATTCTCCAATTATTCAAAGGGTGTCATAATTCTCCAATTATTCTGGTGGTGTCAACATTCTCCAATTATTCAAGCGATGTCAAATTCTCCAATTATTCTGGTGTGTCAACATTCTCCAGTTATTCAAGTGGTGTCATAATTCTCAATTATTCTGGTGTGTCAACATATCTCCAATTATTCAAGTGGTGTCATAATTCTTCAATTATTCTGGTGGTGTCAACATTCTCCAATTATTCAAGTGGTGTCATAATTCTCAATTATTATGGTGGTGTCAACATTCTCCAATTAATCAAGTGGTGTCATAATTCTCCAATTATTCAAGTAGTGTCAACATTCTCCAGTTATTCAAGCGGTGTCATAATTCTACAATTATTCTGGTGGTGTCAACATTCTCCAATTATTCAAGTGGTGTCATAATTCTTCTCCAATTATTCTGGTGGTGTCAACATTCTCCAGTTATTCAAGTGGTGTCATAATTATCCAATTATTCAAGTAGTGTCAAAATTCTCCAGTTATTCAAGTGGTGTCATAATTCTACAATCATTCTGGTGGTGTCAACATTCTCCAATTATTCAAGTGGTGTCATAATTCTACAATTATTCTGGTGTTGTCAACATTCTCCAATTATTCAAGTGGTGTCATAATTTTCTCCAATTATTCTGGTGGTGTCAACATTCTTCAGTTATTCAAGTGGTGTCATAATTCTCCAATTATTCAAGTAGTGTCAACATTCTCCAGTTATTCAAGTGGTGTCATAATTCTCCAATTATTCTGGTGGTGTCAACATTCTCCAAGTATTCAAGTGGTGTCATAATTCTCCAATGATTCTGGTGGTGTCAACATCTCCAATTAATAAAGCGGTGTCATAATTCTCCAATTATTCAAGTAGTGTCAACAATCTCCAGTTATTCAAGTGGTGTCATAATTCTCCGATTATTCAAGTAGTGTCATAATTCTCCAATTATTCCAGTGGAGTCATAATTCTCCAATTATTCTGGTGATCTCATCGTTTCATATGTCCCATCCACCACCAACACCAGCCCACACTCATTTCAAATCCTCACCAGGGAAAAGTGATTCGAGGCGCAGTATCAAGATTTTTTTTTTTTTCTGGCAAAACTTGGGAGGAGCGCATATGGATTTTTCTGGGTGCCAGGCATCTTTCCAGACCTAACTCAAAAGTCCCACATTCCTCCTGTGTGGGTGTACACGGTGTAGCAAATTCCCAGCAAAAAGTCCAGCAGTGTAGGTGTTATTATTTTTGCATCAACAAATTGAATGAATGGAGGTCTTTATCAGCTGGTAAATGATCAATAATGCAATTGTCACGGCACTGAAGAACTCCACAAGGCTGTTCAAAATGTCTCTGACAGATAGAGTAGAGATAGAGAGAGAGAGAGATAGAGAGAGAGACAGAGACAGAGACAGAGACAGACAGAGACAGAGACAGAGACAGAGAGACAGAGACAGAGAGAGAGAGACAGAGAGACAAATGAGGGGAGAGAGAGAAAGACAGAGAGAGAGAGCAAGAGAGAGAGAGAGAAAGGGAGAGAGAGAGAGAGACAGACAGACAGACAGACAGAGACAGAGAGAGGCAGTCATAATGGGAGAGAGACGACAGAGAGAAAGAGAGAGGGAGGGAGAGAGAGAGAGAGAGTGAGAGAGAGAGAGAGAAAGAGAGAAAGAGAGAAAGAGAGAAAGAGAGAGAAAGAGAGAGTATGTGTGTGCGTGCATGTGTGTTTCAGTGTGTGTGTGTCTGTGTGTGTGTTTGTGTGTGTGTGTGTGTGTGTGTATGTGTGTGTGTGTGTGTGTGTGTGTGTGTGTGTGTGTGTGTGTGTGTGTGTGTGTGTGTGTTGTGTGTGTGTGTGTCCGTGGGTGTGTTCTTTAGCGACTGAGTGCTGGTATGTTAATAGCGATGTTATTCCTTTGAAGAAAGTTAATGTCGCCATGTTTTACGGCATACAGGATGAAGGAAACGCCTCAAAACATATTTCTGATTTCAGAATAATTGCCCTCATCGCTCTGTTTCTCTGTCTGTCTGTCTGTCTGTCTGTCTCTCTGTCTGTCTGTCTGTCCGATTGTCTGTCTGTCTGCCTGTTTCTTTGTATGTCTGTCGGTCTGTCTCCCCTCCCTTTCTCTCCTTTTTTCTCTTTCACTTTCTGTCTCTCTCTCTATCACT
>CM060313.1:65560316-65570316 GCA_030674185.1 Monoplex corrugatus
ATGAGTGAAATCAGTGTACCTACACAGCACAATGTTTTCAATTTGTACAACAGGCAGGAAAATGTCGAGCCAACAGTCCAAGGGAAGCAACCGCGTCTAATCGCATTCCTACGCTCACCCGCACAGCGTGTCGTAGTGATCGTTAATGTTGTAGACTAGGTTTCGATTTCCCAACTCTATTTGAATTTTGAATCAAGAGTTGTCACCTTATGAACATCATCATCATCATCATCATCATCATCCTTCTCCTCTTTCTTCTTCTTTTTCTTCTTCTTCTTGTTCTTTTTTATCAAAGGGTTCTCTTGCATCGCAGGATATATGCAGTAAGTGACTGAGCGGTTTAATTAAAACACCTGCCGAGTATTAAATTAACACGATGAACTTTGGTTTCACCCACGAAAATGCATGGATTGTTCTCTACCTTGCAGTAAGCGGTTGTTGTTTTGTTTTTTGTTTTTGTTTCTTTGTTTGTTTCTTTGTTTTGTTTTTGTTTCGCTTTTTTTTTTAACGAAAATGCATGGATTTTTCTCTACTTGCACTAAGGTTGTTTTTTTTTTGTGTTTTTTTTAATGTTTCTGCGTGCGTTTTCGTGTTGTTGCATATCGGAACGATGGTTGACAAGAGCGTGGTGAATGCATTGATAGAATAGATAATTGCGTTCGTTTGCATGTGAGCCTGCACATCTGTCTGATTTTTTTCTTTTTTTTTTTTTCTTTTGTTGCATTGTCAGCTCCGCTACAACGCAACAAACAGCAATTATCAGAGCGAATATGGCTAAAAGAATGTGAAAACGGTGATCGATGAAAATGTCCGAGCCTGAAAGAGCACAGAGTGAGAAACAGTGAGTAAGTAGAGACAGTGAGTAAGTAGAGACAGTGAGTAAGTAGAGACAGTGAGTAAGTAGAGACAGTGAGTAAGAAGAGACACAAAAGAGACAGAAGGAGGGGAGAGAGAGGAGGAGAGAGAGGGAGAGACAGAGGAGAGACAGAGGAGAGACAGAGGAGAGAGAGGAAAGAGAGAGGAGTGGAGAGAGAGGAGAGAGAGAGGAGAGAGAGAGGAGAGAGAGACAGGAGAGAGAGCGAGGACAGAGAGGAAAAAGAGAGGAGAGAGAGAGAGAGGAGAGAACAGGAGAGAGAGAGGAGAGAGAGAGAGGAGAGAGAGAGGAGAGACAGAGGAGAGACAGAGGAGAGAGAGGAGAGAGAGAGGAGTGAGAGAGAGGAGAGAGAGAGGAGAGAGAGAGGAGAGAGAGACAGGAGAGAGAGCGAGGACAGAGAGGAAAAAGAGAGGAGACAGAGAGAGAGGAGAGAGACAGGAGAGAGAGAGGAGAGAGAGAGGAGAGAGAGAGGAGAGAGAGAGGAGAGAGAGAGAGGAGATAGAGAGGACAGAGAGGAGAAAGAGAGGAGAGAGAGAGAGAGGAGAGAGAGAGAGAGAGAGGAGAGAGAGGAGAGAGAGAGAGAGAGAGAGAGAGAGAGAAGAGAGAGAGGAGAGAGAGAGAGGAGAGCGAGAGAGAGGAGAGAGAGAGAGAGGAGAGAGAGAGAGAGGAGAGAGAGAGAGAGGAGAGAGAGAGAGGAGAGGAGAGAGAGAGGAAAGAGAGAAAGGAAAGAGAGAGAGAGGAGAGAGAGAGAGGAAAGAGAGAGGAGAGAGACAGGAGAGAGAGAGAGGACAGAGAGGAGAAAGAGAGGAGAGAGAAAGGAGAGAGAGAGAGAGAGAGAGGAGAGAGAGAGAGAGAGAGAGGAGAGAGAGAGGAGAGGAGGAGAGAGAGAGGGAGAAGAGAGGAGAGAGGAGAGAGAGAGAGGGAGAGAGGAGAGAGAGAGAGAGAGAGAGGAGAGAGAGGAGAGAGAGAGAGGGGAGAGAGAGGAGAGAGAGAGAGAAGGAGAGAGAGAGAGAGAGGAAGAGAGAGAGAGAGAGAGAGAGAGAGAGAGAGAGAGAGAGAGGAGAGAGAGAGAGAAGAGAGAGGAGAGAGAGAGAGGAGAGAGAGAGAGAGAGAGAGAGAGAGAGAGAGAGAGAGAGAGGGGAGAGAGAGAGAGAGAGAGAGAGGAGAGAGAGAGGAGGAGAGAGAGAGAGAGAGAGAGAGAGAGAGAGAGAGAGAGAGAGAGAGAGGAGAGAGAGAGAGAGAGAGGAGGAGGAGAGAGAGGAGAGAGAGGAGAGGAAGAGAGAGAGAGAGAGAGAGAGAGAGAGAGAGAGAGAGGAGAGAGACAGAGAGAGAGAGAGAGAGAGAAGACAGAGAGAGAGAGAGAGACAGAGAGAGGAGAAGAGAGAGAGAGAGAGAGAGAGAGGAGAGAGAGAGAGACAGAGAGGAGAGAGAGAGAAGACAGACAGACGAGAAGACAGAAGCAGAAAACAGACACAGAAGAAAAAGAGCAGAGAGAGAGAGAGAGAGGAGGAGAGAGAGAAAGAGAGAGACAGACAGACAGAAGAAGGGAGACAACAGACAACAGCAGACAACAGACAGAAAGAGAGAGAAAGGAGAGAGAGAGAAAAGAGAGAGACAGATGAGAGAAAGTGGGGGAGAGAGAGAGAGAAACACAACAAAGAGCGAGAGAGAGAGAGAAGAGAGAGAGAAAAACAAGAGCGAGAGAGAAGAGACAGAGACGACAGAGAGACAGAGAGGAGAGAAGGAGAGAGAGAGAGAAGAGAGAGAGAGAGAGGAAGACAGTGAGAGAGAGAGAGAGAAAGAGAGAGAGACAGAGAAGAGACAGGAGAGAAGGAAGGAAAGTAAGTCGTAAAACAATTCCTTTTATCTGCTTCAGTGTTGACAAAAGTATGAGACCCTACTAAAATGAACTTGATTCTTTTGAGGTTTACAGAGATGATCAACACGGACTTCCTTTGTAAGCTTTTTTTATTTTTTTTTTTTTTGTCTCTTTTGAAATGGTGAAGCCGGGGGGGGGGGGGGGTGCAGGGAGAGGGGGACAGTGGCAACAGAATATAGAATACGACTTGAAACTGAACTCCAGATTTCAAATATTTGGTATATGGCTTTGTCAACTGAGCCGAACAAATTCTGCGTAAACCATTTTTTTTCTGCTTCTAAATGTTAAGCATATACTACCTGACAACCTTTCTAAAAGTGAAATTGTTCCACGGAAATTACTTTCTTAGTTGTATACCATTTCATTCAAACTATCGCACAAACTTTTAAAAGTGAAATTACTGAAAGGAAATTACTTTTTAATTACATTATACTCTCCGCAGAAACTTCTAGGCATCTTTCTAAAAAGGAAAAGTGACCTTCACGGATTAATCGAACTCTTGTTCCTTAACCTCAAGTCAATTTCCAGTCTGTCAATCATTCAAGTGACAGGCGCGTGCATTAGCGCGCGAGCTGTTCAATTGCTGCGTACAAAGTGCTGCCACTTTACAAAGCTCAGCGCGTGCACATTTCCGTGTGCTAATTATCGCACGTGCCAGACGGTGGTATTTCTGTCTGCCTGTGTATTTGGAATGGTTCTCTGTCTGTCTGTGTGGCGGATGGTAGTTCCTCTACTGTATGGCGTAATGTCATTCATGGAACATTACGCATGTTGCCTATGTGTGTATATTGGCGTGTCGAATGAGTAACTGGTTGGTTAAACAATAAATTATTGAAGGGACAACAACAGTAAAACAAACAAACAAAAAAGCCACACGCAGGCGTATGATTGCATATGATTTATACGAGCGAGCGAACACATGTGCGCTATTTATCAGTCTGTCTGTCTGTCTCTGTCTCTGTCTGTCTATCTCTCTCTCTCTGTCTCTCTCTCTCTGTCTCTCTCCCTCTCACGAGTACAAACGCGCGCAAGAACGCGTGCGCGCGCGCACACACACACACACACGCACAAGCACCACACACACACACACACACACACACACACACACACACACACACACACACACACCCCACACACCACACCACACAAACAAATGTCTATCTATCTATCTATCTATCTATCTATCTATCTATCTATCTATCTATCTATCTGTCTATCTATCTATCTATGTATCTATCTGTCTATCTATCTATCTATCTGTCTATCTATCTATCTATCTATCTATCTATCTATCTATCTATCTATCTATCTATCTATATCTGTCTGTCTGTTTGTCTATCTATCTATTTCTCACACACACACTCCAGTTTGTTTATCCCAAAAATGAAAACTTCACACTTAATAAAACAAAATGAATACATTTTCGTTGTATATTCCATGAATGGATGAAACTCCACTATGTGGTCCCAAGTCTTCCCCGAATGAGTCCATATCACACGCAGTTCTGTACAGCCGCTGGTTGGAACCGAAAAAATTCCCCACACCAAAGTTTGACAAAAAACTGATGGGGATTGGAACCCACAATCCTTCTAGTTTGGTATTCCATTGCACTAACCACTAATATCACGGCGAGTTGTTCAGTGACCCTCTTTGTCCAGGAGTCACTCGTTTCCTGCAAAGCTTCCGAGGGTGTATGCAGGAAATTGTTAAAGACAAGACCGATTCTCGCAGAGTGCGGACCCAATCAAACAAATGGCCTGTAATGTACGATAGAAAGATGGTCGGAGAGTGTGAAAGGTGATAGCGAATCTTCTCACAGGCGCCTGCATGTCCAGTGATTGTGATCGATGCCCATTGTTGCTGTTTCCAACACTCCATCCGTCAACTGACTCTGACAGAAGGCAGCCACATCAGATTTCCTGGCTCTGAGAACATATTATCTTTATGTCAGACATTTTGCCATTAACTGCAACTTCTCTCTCTGTCTCTTTGTCTCTCTGTCTCTGTCTCTGTCTGTCTGTCTGTCTGTCTGTCTGTCTGTCTCTCCCCCCCCCACCCCCTCAGTCAGACATTCAAACAGTCAGCCACTTTGTCATTAACTACGACCCCCCCCCCCTCCTATCCCTGTAACGCATTCGTACAGGCAGACATTTTGTCATTAACGATAATTTCTACCACCCCCTTCCCCCAATCCTCTTGTCAGACATCCATACAGACAGCTATTTTGTCATTTACTACAACCCCCCCCCCCCCCCTGTCAAACATTCATATTGACAGCCATTTTATAATTAAATACAACTTTTTCTCTCCCCTCCATTCCCCTTCCCCTCTGTCAGATATTCACACAGTCAGCCATTTTGTTATTAACTACAACTTCCCTCTGTCAGACATTCACACAGACAGCCATTTTGTTATTAACTACACTCCCCCCCCCCTTCTTTTTTTTGGTCAGACAATCATACAGAAAGCCATATTGTTAACTACAACTTCCCACTGTCAGACATTCATACAGACTAGCGAAGAGAAGTGTTTGGAATGTAAATTAACCCTTTGCCACCTGCACCCTATCTACCAACTGCAAAAACTTAACCCTTTGACTCCCTCACCCTATCCACCAGCTTCCTGCAGGAAGCTGGTGGATAGGGTGAGGGAGTCAAAGGGTTACGTTTTTGCTCTTCCAGCATGGTTGACAAAGAAGGCTGATGTTGGACAGGCTGCAGGAGTCAAAGGGTTAAATACTGGGATCCTTTACATTCCAAACACTACTCTTCGCTAGTGCATGATAGTTTTAATTCTAGCCCTGGACACTCTTCAGGATAGAACAATATTGATATGACATGACCACTTTTCAGAATTGAAGAATTCATTTCACTTCCGCTCTGACATCATATTTACTCAGAAAAACATTATGACGTCATTTTGGTCAGTTTATTCCTTTTCTCACACTGGATCGACGGAGCAGCAGGGAAGTTTCAGTGCTTTTCTCCTTATTTTTGTATCTGGTGTTTGTTTGTTTGTGATTTTACGATTGACAAAGGCCAGTTGGCCGAAAAATTGTTCCTGTCTAGTCCTGTTGTATCAAACGCGCTTTCTTTTTCCTTTTTCGTTTTTGTTGTTGTTGTTTGTTTGTTTTGTTTGTTTTTTGTTGTTGGGTTTTTTTGTTTTGTTTTGGTTCCTGTTTGCTTGAACGCGAGCAGTCACACTTGTTTTGGAGCATATGGAACAGTTCACAAAGTGACCACCATTCCATCAGGAACCAGTTTCTAGTTCAAGGTTCTGACCACAACTATGTGGCCACTGACCCCTGGTGATGTACAGTCTGGAAGATGTTCAGTGACTGTGGGGGGGTATTAGAATGTCAAGACCAATCTGAGATGTTGGGTCAGTGGGCCCCCGTGTCCTGGTGGTTTGACTTTTTAGTGTGCGTCACCTGTTCTGTCACTTTGGGAAACCTGACTGCCTGATCTGTCCTCGTTACTTTGTAACGTATGGTGGTATTTTATTTCCGACATTCTGTTTATTGTTTACTCGTACAATAGGCGTTCTGCACAGTCGGAGAGGAGTCAAACCCATGAACAGCCCCCTCCCCTCCCCCTATTTGTCTTTGTCTCTGTCAAATATTCTCTGTCTTTGTCTCTGTCTGTCTGTTTGTCTTTCTGTCTCTGCCTCTCTGTCTGTGTCTCTCTGTCTGTGTCTCTCTATCTATCGCTCTCTCTTTCTGTCTTCTTGTCTCTGTCTCTGTCTCTGTCTTTCTGTCTGTCTGTCTGTCTGTCTCTCTTTCTCTCTCTCTCTCTCTGTCTCTCTCTCTCTTTCTCTCTCTTTGTCACTGTCTTTCTGTCTCTGTCTCTGTCTCTCTCTATCTCTCTCTCTCTCTCTTTCTGACTCTGTCTCTCTGTCTCTGTCTGTCTGTTTGTCTGTCTGTCTCTGTCTCTGTCTCTTCTGTCTTCTTCTCTCTCTCTCTCTCTCTCTCTTCTGATTACTTGGGACTTAAGAAGCACTGTTACCACCAGACATTACTACAGCATTAAGATGAGCAGCAAGCATGCCAAAGTATATGTTGGAGGGTGGGACTGAGATCGTGAAATGAGATATGGAGTCCATGGTTCTGTCTAAAAGGCCGGTCAACACTTGAAAAAAACATAAACAGTCCTCATGGTATAGTGGTCATCACAGCAGACTACCCACTAGAAGGTTGTGGATCTGAACCCCCATCAGTCCCTTCAAAAATCATTGTGGGATTTCCCAGCTCTAACCGGCTCTTAACTTGAGTTGAGCGAGTGTTATGATCTCACTGGGAAGACAGGGACCACACAGTCTAGTCTCATCCACTTCACGGATGCGTCATTGAAGGTCTTGCTCAAATCTTCTGTAGCTCTCAGGCCTGGATAACGCCAGGATATATTGTGATAATGAGCATAGAGTACAGCCCTGTTATTCAGTCTCAATCCTAGATGGAACTCCATAGCATCATGATTATCATTATCATCGCAGAGTAAAAATTGTGCCAGCTTCTGTGGCAATTAAGGCGGCGTAGAAAATGGGGCAAACAAACAAACAAACAGAAAAGGATAGTGAAATCAAACGAAATAAATAAAACCCTTCGTGACCCAACTGATCAAACCCAAGCATTATCAGCGTATCACTCTAACCAGCTAAGCTGACTGTTCTACAAGACAAAGTGGCCTACATACATACACTTCTCAGATCCACGACCTCAGCATAATCGGCACAGAGCTCTAACCAACTGAATTCGTGGGTCATCATTATTATACAAGACAGGCGACGTCAGTTTTGTTGAGAAGCTTTGAACATGGATCTTCAGTTTCAAAACTTTATGAGCAGAGCCAGCCACACTCAAACTAACAGCGTTTAACCTTTTGTCTCCCGTACACTGTCCACCAGCATCTTGTATTATCAACCATGCTAGTTAAGCAAAACTTAACCCTTTAATTCCCTCATCCTATCCATTACTTCCTGCGGAAAGCTGGATTGGGTGAGGAAAACTAATATGTTAAGTTTTGCAGTTGGTGGATAAGGTGCGGGAGCCAAAGGGTTAAGCTTCCTGTTTCAGATTTTGTTTCAGTTTCCCAAGACGACATCCCCGCGTTCGGAATAATTTCATTTGAACAGATGCCAGAGACGACATGTGATGGAGACGATCCCAAAACGATCATGGTATCAGCTATAAAACTGCACGTAAGCTGTATGTGCTAGCAATGTCTTCAGGTTCAACGTAGAGTATAGGTTTTATATCTATTTTTGTTTTAGTCTATCACTGGGGCAACACAGATTACAGTTTCAATTTCAGTTTCAGTTTCTCAAGATGACGTCTCTGCGCTCGGAATGAATTCCATATGCACTAACGTCACAGGTGCCATGTGATGGAGAAGATCCACAATGATCATGGTACAAGCCTTTTAAGCCTGCACATAAACCCATGAGTTGGCCAGGTCCTGAGGTCCTACCTAGATAATTCCATAACCCTGGGGTCGTAGGGGAGTGAGGTGGCAGAGACATCAACTTTTCCCGGGGCCAGCACTACGAAGGCAGCGCCTATCCCTTCTCACTCGCTTCAGATTTATATTCATATTCACATTTTTCTTAACCAAGACTTCAGAAAGGCAAGAAAACTACTTGGTCTTCAAGGGATGGGACCCGGAAAATCAACCTATCTCTCCAATGTTTTGTAACAAGGCAACCAGGCAATGCCCTGATCTTCACGATTTTCAACTGCCATGGGATCTTTAGCGTGTGCAGCCAGAAGGTACACGGATCCAACTCGTTTTTTCGTCCCCTTCCGAAGGACTGGACGTTGAGTTCGATTTTCCGGTCAAACTGAGGAGAAAAGTCGAGGCCTATATGGGAAGCGAACCCTGGCAACTAGAGTTTAGTTATTGACAGTCGAACGTCTGAACCATTCTGCCACTCTTCTCCCTGCAGAAGACTACAATATGGAGACATTAACCAAACGCACATACATAAAATTACAATGAAACTAGCACAGAAACAATGACGAGCTTATCTCACAGAAACTCTCACGTTGTCAACAACAATCCAGTCCACCGTTCATCACACTGATGGCTTGATTATACAGGGCACAGGGCCCCTGCACTTAAACACAATAATTGCCATGCAAAAATGGACCACGTCTGTTTATGCTTGGTCCTGGGCCTCAAAGGCATAAGACCCCATTGCTGTCACAGGCCAGGCAATCTGGATAAATCATCTAAATGGGATCTGAGAGGTGCAGGTTCCATAGAATAATTCTCTCACGCGCTGACTTGTTCTCTTGATGTCGCCACGGACTTAAGATCCCGAGTCAGTCTTCAATTTATGAGTCAAGTAATTTATTGTTCATTATCATTTTATTTATATTTGAGAATTCCTGTAGGAAAAACTCTGTGTGTGTGTGTGTGTGTGTGTGTGTGTGTGTGTGTGTGTGTGTGTGTGTTGTGTGTGTGTGTGTGTGTGTGTGTAAGTGTGTGTTGTGTGTGTGTGTGTTGTGTGTGTGTGTGTGTGGTGTGTGTGTGATGTGTGTGTCGTTGGGGTGATGTTGCTGTTGTGAGTGGGGGGGCGTGTGTTATGTGTATCTGTGTTGTGTGTGAGTGTGTGTGTGCGTGTGGTGTGTTGTGTGTGTGTGTGTGTGTGTGTGTGTGTGTGTGTGTGTGTTGTGTGTGGTGTGTGTGTGTTGTGTGTGTGTGTACATATTTTGACATAGTCACATACACATTTGAAGGGTAAGAAAACCTTAGATGCACAGAAGCAAGAAAGTTAGACACATTTTGAAACGATGATAATGGCCTCCCCATCAATCCAACGGACGAGTGGCATACATGTCTCCATTAACCAGTCGCCGTGGTGTTGTGGTTAACGCAAAGGACTACGACTGAAAGGCTGGGTCGTTCGAATCCCCATCAGTCCCTTCAAAATATATGGGGGAATTTTTCGGGCTCTAACCGGCTCTACCAGAGCTGGGCGTGCTATGGGTTATTGGGAAGACTGGAACCAGACAGTCGAGTCTCATCCACTTCACGGATGAGTCATTGAGGGTGTTGCTCAAATCTTCTGACCACCACCGCAAGTACGTGTATCTCTCGGGCCTGGCTGGCGCCAGGATATATTTAATAGTAAGCGTAGAGTACAACCCTGTCACGCAGTATCAATCCTAGATGGAACTCCATAGCATCAAGGCTGTCATTCTCCTCGACATAATCATCATCGCATTGTTAAAAAAACAAACAAATAAA
>CM060313.1:65572816-65575316 GCA_030674185.1 Monoplex corrugatus
TGACAAAAACAACAACAACAACAAAAATGTAATAAAGCGATGACAAAAACAACAAAAACAACAACAAAAATGTAATAAAGCGATGACAAAACAACAACAACAACAAAACAACAACAAAAATGTAATAAAGCGATGACAAAAACAACAACAACAACAAAAATGTAATAAAGCGATGACAAAAACAACAACAACAACAAAAAAAAAAAAACAACACAACAAAAATGTAATAAAGCGATGACAAAAAACAACAAACAACAACAACAAATGTAATAAAGCGATGACAAAAAACAACAACAGCAACAAAAATGTAATAAAGCGATGACAAAAACAACAACAACAACAACAAATGTAATAAAGCGATGACAACAAACAACAACAACAACAACAAAAATGTAATAAAGCGATGACAAAAACAACAACAACAACAAAATGTAATAAAGCGATGACAAACAACAACAACACAACAAAAATGTAATAAAGCGATGACAAAAAACAACACACAACACAACAACAAAAATGTAATAAAGCGATGACAAAAAACAACAACAACAACAAAAATGTAATAAAGCGATGACAAACAACAACAACAACAACAAAAATGTAATAAAGCGATGACAAAAAACAAACATAACATACAACAACAAACAACAAAAATGTAATAAAGCGATAACAAAAACAACAACAACAACAAAAATGTAATAAAGCGATGACAAACAACAAAACAACAACAAAAATGTAATAAAGCGATAACAAAAACAACAAACAACAACAACAAAAATGTAATAAAGCGATGACAACAACAACACCAAAACAAAAATGTAATAAAGCGATACACAAAAACAACAACAACAACAAATGTAATAAAGCGATGACAAAAAACAACAACAACAACAAATGTAATAAAGCGATGCAAAACAACAACAACAATAACAACAACAAAAATGTAATAAAGCGATGAAACAAAACAAACAACAACAACAACAAATGTAATAAAGCGATGACAAAAACAACAACAACAACAAAAAATGTAATAAAGCGATGACAAAAACAACAACAACAACAACAACAAAAATGTAATAAAGCGATGACAAAAAACAACAACAACAACAAAAATGTAATAAAGCGATGACAAAAACAACAACAACAATAACAACAAATGTAATAAAGCGATGACAAAAACAACAACAACAAAAATGTAATAAAGCGATGACAAAAAACAACAACAACAACAAAAATGTAATAAAGCGATGACAACAACAAAACAACAACAAAAATGTAATAAAGCGATGACAAAAACAAACAACAACAACAACAAATGTAATAAAGTCGATGACAACAAACAACAACAACAACACAAAAATGTAATAAAGCGATGACAAAAACAACAACAACAACAAAAATGTAATAAAGCGATGACAAAAACACAACAACAACAACAACAAATGTAATAAAGCGATGACAACAACAACAACAAAAATGTAATAAAGCGATGACAAAAACAACAACAACAACAACAAAAATGTAATAAAGCGATGACAAAAACAACAACAACAACAACAAATGTAATAAAGCGATGACAACAACAACAACAAACAACAACAACAACAAAATGTAATAAAGCGATGACAAAAACAACAACAACAACAACAACAAATGTAATAAAGTGATGACAACAACAACAACAACAAAAATGTAATAAAGCGATGACAAAAACAACAACAACAACAACAAAAATGTAATAAAGCGATGACAAAAACAACAACAACAACAAAAATGTAATAAAGCGATGACAAAAACACAACAACAAAAATGTAATAAAGCGATGACAAAAACAACAACAACAAAAATGTAATAAAGCGATGACAGAAACAACAACAACAAAAATGTAATAAAGCGATGACAAAAACAACAACAACAACAAAAATACAAAACAAAAACAAAAAAACCAACAACAAAACAAACAAACAAAAATGGTCTTTTGTCTGACTCGCCAAACGTCTTGGGATCAGTAACGTGCCAAACATGATCAACTTTTCACAATTATCTGTGATTTATCTCTCGAGTTTCATTTATAATGTATTTATCTAAGTACTTAAGTGCGCGTAAATTTTCAACGTATTGTTGTAGCACTTTTTACGTTAACCTTAACAGTGAATGATTTATGATAATGATGACGTGTGTGCGTGTGCTCGTTCACCTTTGCATATGCAGCACTTTTTACGTTAACCCTAACAGTGAATGATTTATGATAATGATGACGTGTGTGCGTGTGCTCGTTCACCTTTGCATACGTCTCTATTTCTTTCATGGTCACCTTTTAATGTTTAAAGCTACAGGAATGGTTCTCTAAGTTATCGAGTGTAGTGACGTGTGTGTAGCGAAAGGGCTTCAGAAAGAGGCAATCAATTACAGGAAATGTGATGGAATCAGGGACACGCGATGGTAAAATGCCAAAATGCCAAAAGTTCACTCCATAAAAAAGGGTAAAGGGTAGGAATGC
>CM060313.1:65590316-65595316 GCA_030674185.1 Monoplex corrugatus
GTAACCTCAGAACATTCCTCAAAAAAGGAATGCCCAAGCCTACCCCTATACCCTGCAACTACACCTACACACAACCACGAGGGAGGAGAGGAATTCATACAATATATTGGTCTTATGTTCAAGATTGACACAGTCTTTTATTCTTGAACTGACCAAACACCACACACAACATAGACATATTTGAAATTCTCCCTGCGTCCCTCTTATTTCCTTTTGGTGTAGGCTTGGTAGTTCGTATGAGGAGGAACCAGGGTTGGTGGAAGTCACGTAGTTGTCTATAAGAATGAATGCGAAAGGCTTGTGCAGAGGATGACAGTCTTGTAACAGTTTTTATCACAGACGAAAGAGATTTTTTCAAGAATTGGTGTTATGATTATCTGCATTTACATGATGAAGGACAATAAGAATTTAAGTAATAATCGTTGTGGGATCTCTCGCCTGCATACTGCAGGGACGTTCGTTTTTTGTTTGTTTTTGTTTTGTTTTTTGTTTTTGTTTTTGTTTTTTTTGTTTTGTGTTTTTTGGTGCCAAAATCACCCTTAACAGAGTCATTACTCATGTAGCTGATCCCATAATTCCTGATGTCAGTACCATTTTCGTGTTGGAACAGGCACGAGTGATATGGAATCTGCCATACTCCAGATACAACAGAAATGTCACAAACAAAACCAAGAGCCCCAAATGGTATCCGTACATCTAACCAAAGCATTTGACACTACTGATCTAAAAGTAGACAGAAAGACGCTCATTACCATCATCATGTGCCTTGCCGCATGGCGTTGGCGATCCTGGCCCTCCATACAGATCTATCCCTTGTCGCTGCTAGTACATCTCCCATCCTCTCTGTCCTCTGCCACCCTGCATGTTCGTCCGATATTTTTTCCCTGGGTCTACCTGGTGTTCTCTTTCCCTCCAGCTTTTGAAAGACACTATGAAAGTGTTTTTTTCTTTCCCTCAGAAATTTGTCTCGCTGATTGTTTCCTTGCAAAATGGAATGCTGGTCAGCGTGCAAGAGAATGGAGAGGCGTTAATCACTCCCCAGAGCAGAACGGGGTGAAACAAGGATGCATTCTATTCCAAACGCTCTTCTGTATCTTTTTGTGACAATACTGATTGATGCGTTCAGAGTCTTTGATAGGAATAGAGACATCAAGTTCCGCTTGGATGGACAAACAACAACAACAACAACAAACAACTCTTTAACCTGCAGCATTTCCGTTTCAGTTTTAGTTTCTCGAGATAATGTCTTTGCGCTCAGAGTAATTTCCATATGCGCTGATGTTACTTGTGTCATTTGATGATGAAGATCCAAAATGATCATGGCACAAGCCTTAAGCCTGGTCATGAACTCTATGTAACTTGCAGAGACCCTGAACCAAAACCAAATTAGATGATGGCAATGGTGGTGGTAAAGTGCCAGAAGCCTATCTATCTATCTTTCTATCTATCTATCTATCTATCTATCTATCTATCTATCTATCTATCTATCTATCTATTTATCTATCTATCTATCTATCTATCTACCTATCTATCTACCTACCTACCTACCTACCTATCTATCTATCTATATACCTACCTACCTGTCTGTCTGTCTGTCTGTCTGTCTGTCTGTCTGTCTGTCTCTCTCTCTCTCTCTCTCTCTCCTGTCCGTCCCGTCCGTCCGTCCGTCCATCCATCCATCCATCCATCTATCTATCTATCTATCTATCTATCTATCTATCTATGTAAGTGTGTGCGCGCGTGGGCGCGTGTGTGTGTGTGTGTGTGTGTGTGTGTGTGAAAAATCAAAGCATCCATTAGCTTTTGAATGCACCACTTCAAAATCAAACGGTCATTTCCTCTGCCACAACTTCCAAGCTTACCGGAGTAAAAGCATCGGATGAGATGATTACACACATTCACACACAGACATACAGACACACAGACACAGACACACACACACACACACACACACACACACACAGGGCGGAGAGAGAGAGAGACAGACAGACAGACAGACAGACAGACAGAGAGAGAGAGAGACAGACAGAGACAGATAGACAGAGAAAGAGAGAGAAACAGAGAGAGACAGACAGACAGAGACATATACAGACAGATAGACAGAGACAGAGACAGAAACAAAGAGAAAAACATTTACAGAGACAGATCGAGATACAGACAGGCAGAGACAGATACAGAAAGACAGAGAGAAGAGACAGAGACAGAGGGGGAGACAGACAGGCAGACAGAGAGACTGGCGTAGACAAAAAGAGAGAGATGGAGAGAGAAAGAAAGAGAGAGAGGGAGAGAGAGAGAGAGGGACAGAGAAAGCAAGAGAGAGAGAAAGAGAGAAAGAGGCACACAAACAGACAGACAGACAGACAGACAGACAGACACAGAAAGAGAGGTATCGGCTAGTGGATTTGTAGTCTCATGATTGATCTGCTGGCAATTCCGCTTGTTAGCCGTGGCCATTCGGCGGACCGTGGACCAAGAAGGGGGCGTGAGAGGTCTTCCATTATGCAGACAGCGAGTCTCTCTCTCTTCTCCTCTCTTCTCCTCTCTCTCTTCTCTCTCTCTCTCTCTCTCTCTCTCTCTCTCTCTCTCTCTCTCTCTCTCTCTCTCTCTCTCTCTCTCTTTCTCTCTCTCTCTCTCTTTTCTCTCTCTCTCTCCTCTCCTCTGTCTCTCCTCTCTCTTCCCCAACCTATCTCTGTCTGTCTCTCTGCCTGCGTGTCTGTCTCTCTCTCTCTCTCTCTGTGGCGCTCTCTCTCAGTCTGTCTATCTGTCCCTATCTTTCTCTCTCTCTTTTTTCTCTCTCTTCCTCTGTCTTTCTCTGTCTTTCTCTCTCTCTCGCTTTCTCTCTCTCTCTCTCTCCCTCTGTCTCTCCTCTCTCTCCCCAATCTCTCTCTGTCTGTCTCTCTCTCTGTGCCTTTCTCTCTCAGTCTGTCTATCTGTCCCTATCTCTATCTCTCTCTCTCTCTCCTTTGTTCTCTGTCTCTGTCTCTCTCTCTCTCCCTTTCTCTCTCCCTCTCTCCCTCTGTCTCTCCTCTCTCTCCCCAATCTCTCTCTTCTGTCTCTCTGCATGTCTGTCTCTCTCTCTGTCTCTGTGCCTCTCTTCGTCTCTCATGTCCTTTGCCCTCTCTCTCTCATCTCTCTCTATCTGTCCCTATCTTTCTCTATCTCTCTCCTTGTCTTTTCTCTCTGTCTCTCTCTCTCTTCTGTCTCTCTTCTGCTCCCTTCTCTCTCCCTCTCTCCCTCTGTCCTCTCTTTTCCTCTTCTCTCCCAATCTCTCTCTGATCTGTCTTCTGTCCTCGTGTCTCTCTCTCTCTCTCTCTTCTGTCTGCTGTCTGCCTCTCTCTCTCTCAGCTCTCTCTTCTGCCCCTATCTCTCTCTCTCTTCTCTCTGTCTCTTCTCTTGCCTCTGTCTGTCTCTTTCTCTCTCTGTCTGTCTGTCTGTCTATCTGTCTTCTCCCTCTCTCTCTCTCTCTCTCTCCCCTCTCTCCCCTCTGTCTCATCCTCCTCTCGGGGCCTCCCTTCTCAGGTGTCGTCTCTGTGCCTGCGGTTGTCCTGTCCCTCTACTCACCTCTCGCCACCCACCCCCAGTCCTTCCACTTCCCTTAATCTCTCTCTCTCTCTCTCTCTCTCTCTCTCTCTCTCTCTCTCTCTCTCTCTCTCTTCCCCTTCTCTCTCCCCCCACACCGTGTCCACGCCGATTTTACACAGCACAGGGTTTATGGTTGGTATCCTGCTGTGTGGCTCAGTGATAATAAGAGGTCTGGAATGTCAGATATTCAGGTTCAAGTTCCGATTCCTGGAAGTAATTATAGCAGTTGACCTCTTGGCTGTTATATCTTCAATGTTTAATTGGGCCTGAACTGGGTGCTAGATTTTTGCTTGAAGCAATTAAGCAAGTTGTAGTTAAAAGATATAACGATTTGTCTATAAACAAGTTCATGTGGGAAACCCCCATTGTAACGAGGAGGTTATTCCTGCTTCTTTCGTTCAATTTCCACAAGGTTAAGCCACATGTTGTGATGAATTGTCTTAGTATGCTTGTTTGTTTCATACCTGTTCGTGTGTGTGTTTGTGCTTTTGTTTGTTTGTGTTGTGTTTGTTTGTGTTTTTATTTGTGTGTTTGTGTATTTGTTTTTTTGTTTGTTTGTTTGTTGTTGTTTGTTTGTTTTATTTCTTTTCTTTCAGATTTTGATGAGTAGATGGTCGGAAATCCAATCTACCAGACAACCTGAAAAGGAACTTCTTCCGAGCAGCAGTGGAGTCCGTTCTTACATATGGCTCAATCCCTTGGACCCTAACAACGACATCGGAGAGGAAGATTGATGGAGCATATTCTCGAATGCTGCGTGCAGCCATGAACAAATCCTGGAGAGAATATCCAAACTAACAAGAGTATAATGAGAATGATCCACCATCAGTCAAATCAATACTGCCAAAGACTGGCGCACTGCGCGGGAACATGCTGGCACTGTTAGCAAAAAGAATGGTGGGTGGGTGTTCAACTAATGGAGACACCCGCAAACAAAACCAGCGTCCAAAGAAGACCTTCATCGCCAACTGATCGATGAATATGGGCGGCTGTCAGTATATGAATACCAATCAAAAAGTCCTGCACAGAGCATGGAAGAAAACGTACACGGATAGCCAGCAAGCTTGACATGATTGATTGATTGATTATGAATTGATTGATATGGTGGACATTTGTGTGGTGGTGGTGGGGTGCTGTTTTCAGGTTGTCTTTGTTTAGAGGCTACTCCCCTGTTTTGGAGACATCCAATAACAATCAAACAGCAGTTGACCATGGATCGATAGAAACAAAATTCCACAATGAAAACAGACAAAAAGCCAAATTCTCAGTATAACTCTCTGCAATGGTAAGGACTTGTAGTTTTATCTAAGTTATAGGTTGTGTATATCATTGTCTATGTTTTCATTAATCCTTTTATCATTCATCATCATCATCAGGTGCCCTGCCGCATGGCGTTGGCGACCATGGACTTCCAACCA
>CM060313.1:65600316-65602816 GCA_030674185.1 Monoplex corrugatus
TTTTGACCCGCAGACCTGCTTTCTTCAGGGTGCTGGCAAGACCGGCGTATTTTTCGGTCTTGTAGATATGTGCTTCTTCCATTCTGCTTTCGTATGGCACAGTGAGTTCTATCAGAATCACTTGTTTCGAGGAGTCAGAGTGGAGAGCGATGTCTGGTCTCATGCCTGTCTTGCTGATGACATCTGGGTTATTTCTCCACTCTGAGAGGTCTGCTGTACACTCCCAGTCGACTGCTCCATCCAGAAGACCCTTTGGCAATGTGCTGGTTGTCATAGCAATTTCGGGCCAGACTGTTTCCCTCCTGCTTTGTAGAACGTTGTCATAGCAATTGGTGCGTTTGGGGTCATGGTTTTTTCGCTAACCACGTCTGTGATCACTTTCAGAACTTGGTTGTGCCTCCATGTATACCTTCCTTGGGCTAGCGCTACTTTGCAAGAGCTTAGGACATGTTCCACTGTTTGTTTCTTCTGACAGAGCGGACATGCTGGATCATCTGATTTCCCCCATTTAACTAAGTTTGCATTCGAGGGGAGCAGGTCATATACAGATCTGAGGAGGAAGCTTATCCTTAGAGGAGCCATGTGCCACATATTGTTCCAGCTGAGACTTCTTTGGAGTGCACTGTCCCATGTTGTCCATTGCCCCTGTTGACCTTGCTGGACTGCCTTCTGCACTCTTTTGACATCTTCTTCTTTCTTCAACTCCTGTATGATCATGTCTCTTTTTTCCTTCCTTTTGGCTTTGGACCACCACTGCATTTTTGTTGCTCCCAGTCCCTGTCTGTTGGTTTGCGTGTGTCCAATTATTTCTTTGATGCTGAGGTTTCTCTTGGCATTGTTTACAGCCTCTTGGACTTTCCATTTTTTGCCAGTTTTCAGCTTTGGCTGAACTGATCTCACGATATTGTCTTCCGATTCCTCCAGCATGCTCGACAGTCTTGCTTTTCCAACTTTGTATTCCTCCACTATGGATTTGAGAGGTAGCTTCAGCATTGCTTGACGACAGTAGAATGCAACATCAGTGAGACCAGGTGGGACACCGAGCCATTTTCTCGTGTATTTTTGATTTTGGCTTCCATTGCTTCCACTGTGCTGGTGCAAATGTCATAGATTAGCAGTGGCCACAGCAGCTTTGGTATCAGCATGAACTGTAGACACCAGACTTTGTATTTGCCTGGCAGTCCGCAGTTATCTATTTTCTTCAGGCCTTCTTCTGCTGTTTGCTTGGTTTCACATCCCCTTTGTGTGTCTTTCAGGGAGTCATCATACCATCTTCCGAGACTTTTTACTGGCTCTTCTGTGACAGTGGGGATGGCTTGGTTGGCTACCATGAATTTGACTGAATCTGCCACTTTTCCTTTTCGCAGTGAGAGACTTCGGGATTTCTTTGGTTTGAACCTCATTCTTGAAGAGGCCACCAGCTCATCCAGCTGCTTTAAGATTTGGTGTGTCTCTTCCTCATCCGTGGACAAGACTGTTGTGTCATCCATGAAAGCTTTCAGAGGAGGCATCTGGTATCCATCTCCCAGATTCACTGGACCTGAACTCTTCATTGCAGCTTTCAAGATGACTTCCATTGCCAACACGAACAGTATGGGAGAGATTGCACAGCCCATTGCAATGCCCACCTCTAGGTCTATCCAGTCCGTTGTGTATTCTTTGGTAGAGAACCGCATTGAGAACCCTTGGAAATACTCCCTCAGCATTGTTCGGATGTTTTCTGGGATGTGATACATTTCAAGAGCCAGCTGGATCATATCGTGTGGAACTGATCCATATGCATTCGCCAGATCAAGCCAAACTACGTCATTGTCTCTCTTCTCTGTTCTTGCTTTTTGGATGGCATCCCAAATCAACGTGGCATGTTCCAAGCATCCAGGCATTCCTGGTATGCCTCCCTTTTGGACTGACATATCCAGATACTTGTTTTCAGTCAGGTATTTTGTCAATCTTGCTGCCATAACAGAGAAGAAGATTTTTCCCTCGACGTTCAGAAGTGATATTGGCCTGAACTGATTGATGCTGCTGGAGTTCTGCTCCTTCGGAATGTACACTCCTTCAGCTCTCATCCATTGGTCGCTGATCTTCTCGTTCCTCCATGCTGATCGAATCATCTTGTGGAGCCACTCGAGCACTTTTCGGCATTTCTTGTAGAGCAGGTATGGTATTCCGTTTGGTCCAGGTGCTGACTTGGCTCTCGCTTTCTTTACTACGTTCTTCACTTCATCCAGTGTTGGTGGTTTGTTATTGAATTTTCCTTCTGGCTCTGCAGGCCAAACCAGATTCTGGATTTCAAGTGGTGCCTCGCGCTGAGAATCGGAATATGTTTCCCTGAGATGCTGCTCTAGGGTTTCCTTGCCAATGTGAGAGTCCCTGATTTGGGTTGTTCAAACAGCTTTCTTGCAAAGTCAAAGGGATCTTTGAAGAAACGATCTTGAGTCTTCTTCTTTTTGCTCTTTTTCGCCTTGCTGATTCCACTTTGCTGAGAGCATTGTGTTTG
>CM060313.1:65607816-65610316 GCA_030674185.1 Monoplex corrugatus
TTTCTGCCTCTTCTTTTTTCTTCTTCTTCTTTTTCTTCTTCTTCTCCTGCTTCTTCTCTCTTTCTTTCTGTTTTTTTCTTCTCTTCTTCTACTTCCTATTCCATCGTTTTCTTCGCACTGATCGTAAATACACACACACACACACACACACGCACACACCACACACACACACACACACACACACACACACACACACACACACACACACACACACACACACACACACACACACACACACATATATATATATATATATGTGTCTATGTGTTCGTTCGTTCTTTAATTTAACGTCTTTTCACTATAAGTGATATTAGACGGGGGAGGGGGGGAAGGGGAAATTTAAAAAAAAAGTGAACAAAATAAAATGTAGAACGATAGTTGGACGGGTTGGATTTGGGCAGAGGGAAGACAGAGGAAAAAGACATTAGCAGGTAGGGGAACAGTAAAATGGAACGAGAACTTAACACTAACAATTAACTTCAACAACGTGAAGGGAAATTGTAACACTAAAATACAAACCGAATAGAGTTAAAGTAATGCATTAACAGGATTGTGAACTAATGATTCTGAAATTCTAACTAACAACGTTTGATCTGATGTAATTTTCTGGAAATAATTTTCAGAATACTTTTTTTGAGTAAACATTTTCGGTAAAAAAGAACGTAGCATTTTGCAGTAGAATAAACAGTGAAACAGTGTGAATTGTTCGCCGCAAATACACTTGACATTTTTACAATATTTTGTTTTCAATGCGTTTAGCTGAATACGAAAACAAACAGCAACAATCGATCTCAAATGATACATGGAAGAATACTGCAATTTTTTACATACATTTTGAACGGTAAGTTTTATCATTTGTTGTGACACAAACTGTTCATCTGAATGTTCATGAAATCGAGTCCATGAGGCTGATTCGAGCAAGTTGCAAGCTTCTTTTACGGAGGTATGAACATGTAATTCTATAGCATTATCAGCATTATGGGCGCCTTGCTTAGCTGCTCTGTCAACTACTTCGTTGCCGTGAAGACCAACATGAGAAGGCACCCAGCATAAACTGATATCTGTACCTTTCACCCTTAACATAAATATGGATGAAATAGCTGAGACACCATCAACAACGCCTATCCCTACATGGGAAATGCAAAAAGCCTCTTTTGATATTGATTATACAGACGCTAAGAAATCTGAAAACGTCAACATTTCGATATCCACAGCAAGAGAACACATCGATGAAAAATACCGTACCCACCATCACATTTTTACCGATGGATCAGTCTTAGAAAATAAATGTGCTGGAGCAGCATTTTGTGTTTCAAAATTTAAGATAAAAAAGTCATTTTTCGTTGGGGCAAACTTATCGATCTTTACAGCGGAATTAGTCGCTATTAATCAAGCATTGCATTATCTAGTAAATCTTAAACCCATGTCTTTCAAAGTAGTTCTCTTTGTTGACTCAAAATCTGTATTATATGCCTTATGGTTTTTAATGCCGACACAAGACCTGATTTAATTACTGAGGCAAATCATCTTATACATCGTTTATTAAGGGTGTCTATGTGTCTGTATCTCTATGTGTCTGTATCTCTATCTCTGTCACTCTCTGTCTCTGTCTGTCTGTCTGTCTGTCTCTCTCCCTCTCTCTCTCTTTCTTTTTTTTTTTCTTTTGAAGTGTAATTCAGGTTACTCTTCTTGGGAAGAATGCGTCGCCACGGGGTAATGTCACTCTTTTTTTCCTAGTTTTGTTTTCTTTTATAATTTTGTTACGGGAATTACATGTGTTGTCATAGGATCTTTAACATGTGCTGAATGCATGTCAGAAGATAAAACTCCGTTCATCGTCTCATCCAAAAGACTATCACTTAGACCACAACTTCAGATCGATTGAAGGGGAATGGGGGGGGGGGGGGGAGCAAAGCAAGGGGATGGTGGGAGGGGGAGACAAATAAATTCCATGTCTGATCCAACCGAGATTTGAACCCGAACGTCTACTGTCCTCAGGTCTTTTAACCACTCAGCCGGGGCTGAATGGAGGAGAGGGGGAGGTAGTGTATGTGTGTGTGTTCGGGGGGAGGGGGAGAGGGGGAGAGACAAATATCCCAGTCTCACCCCGAGATTCAAACCCAAGATTTCTCTTGTCCTTAAGTGTTTTAACTACTCAACAGAGGTTTGATGGAGGAGAGAGAGAGACAGAGACAGAGACAGAGACAGAGAGACAGAGAGACAGGCAGACACAGAGACACACAGAGAGACAGAGACAGAGACAAAGAGAGAGAGAAAGAGAGAGAGAGTAAGACAGACAGAGACAGATACAGAGATAGAGAGAGAGAGAGGGGGGGGGTAGGAAGACAAAAAAAACACAGTCTCATCTGAGATTCAAACCCAAGATTTCTCTTGTCCTCAAGTGTTTTAACTGCTCACCAGAGGTTTGATAGAGGGTAGAGAGAGAGAGAGAGAAAGAGAGAGAGAGAGAGAGAGAGAGAGAGACAGACAGACAGACAGA
>CM060313.1:65615316-65617816 GCA_030674185.1 Monoplex corrugatus
ACAGCACAGTGCAACACAGCACAACACAGTACAGTAAAACACAGCACAGCACTGTGCTGGTTTTAACTGTACTGCAATGCAACAGACGACAACACAACACAGCACAGCACAACACAGCACAGTACAACACAGCACAACACAGTACAGTAAAACACAGCACAGCACAACACAGCACAACACAACACAACGCAATGCAACAAGACAACAACAAGCACAACACAGCACAGTACAACACACACAAAAAGACATACAACACAGCACAACACACAGCACAACACAACACAACACAGCAATGCAAACAGAGGACAAGCACAACACAACACAACACAGCACACACACAACACTGCACAACACAACATAGGACAATTAGCACAAACAAACACATCACAGCACAACACAACATAGACAATGTAGCACAAACACAACACGACACACAACACACACAACACAACACACACACAACATAGGACAATGTAGCACAACACAAACACACACAGCACAAAACAACACAACACAACACGCACAACACAACATAGGACAATGTAGCACAAACAACACGACACACACATCACAGCACACAACACAGCACAACACAACAGACACAGCACACACACACAACACAGCACATCAAAGTACAACACGCACAACACAACATAGGACAATGTAGCAACACGACACAGCACATCACAACAACACAACACACCAGCACAACACAACATAGGACAATGTAGCACAACACGACACAGCACATCACAAACAACACAACACAACACAGCACAACAAACATAGGACAATGTAGAACACAACACGAACACACACACACAGCACAACACACAAACAACTAGACATGTACACAACACACAGACATCACAACACAACACAACAGCACAACAATAGGACAATGTACAACACAACGACAGAACACAACACGACAGACAATTAGCACAACACACAGACATCACAACACAAAACAACAGCACAACACAACATAGGACAATGTAGCACAACACAACACGACACACAGCACATTGCAGCACAACACAGCACAACACAACAGACACACAGCACATCACAGCATAACACAGCACAAACACAACACAACAACAAAATGTTTAATGCAGTAAACACAACATAATACTATTTATTTATCCTCAAGGAAATTATATCTGACACCAATTTCGAGACATTCCTGTTAATTATGTGGAGCTGTGCCATCAGTTTGACAGGGGCCTGTTTACAGAACTGTGTTCTGTTTTTTGTTTCGTGTTCAGTTGTGTTACTTGGCAGAAGTCACAAGATCTTCATTGTGCCTCTTTCTTAATCCGTTTAACAATTCATTCGATCTTGCTGGTGGTGTGTTGTTGTTGGCAAGAGTGATGGGTTTTTGATTTGTTTTGTTTTTTGTTTTCTTCTTCTTCTTCTTCTTCTTCTTTCTTCTTCTTCTTCTTCTTCTTCTTCTTCTTCTTCTTCTTCTTCTTCTTCTTTCTTCTTCTTCTTCTTTCTTCTTCTTTTCTTCTTTTCTTTTTCTTTTTTCTTCTTTTTCTTCTTCTTCTCTTCTTCTTCTTCTTCTTCTTCTTTCTTTTTTTTCTTCTTCTTCTTCTTCTTCTTCTTCTTCTTCTTCTTCTTCTTCTTCTTCTTCTTCTTTCTTCTTCTTCTTCTTCTTCTTCTTCTTCTTCTTCTTCTTCTTTTCTTCTTCTTCTTTCTTCTTCTTCTTTGCTCTTCTTCTTTCTTTTCTTTCTTTCTCTACTTGTCGTTGTTCGTCTTTGTCATCTTTCTTTCAACTTTCTTTCTCTAACAATTTAATATTGTTCTTCTTCTCTTCGCGTTTCTCCCCTCCCTGTGTCTTTTTCTTGTTTTAATACTTTTTCTTCTTTTAATTCATTTTTGGTCTTCTTTCTTTATGTCCAACTTTCCTTCTCCTAACCAATTGAACTAAGGGACCTGTAACACAGCACAACACAACATAACACAACACAGCACAACACAACACAACTCAGCACAGAACAAAACAACACAACACAACACAACACAACACAACACAACACAACACAACACAAAATAACACAACACAACAAACACAGCACAACACAACACAACACAACATAGCACAACACAGCACAGCATAACACAACACAACATAACACAACACAAAGCAACACAACACAGCACAACATAACATAACATAACACAACACAACACAACACAAAGCAACACAGCACAGCACAACATAACACAACATAACACAACACAAAGCAACACAACACAGCACAGCACAACATAACACAACACAAAGCAACACAACACAGCACAGTACAACATAACACAACAAAAAGCAACACAACACAGCACAGCACAACATAGCACAACACAAAGCAACACAACACAGCACAGCACAGCACAGCACAACATAACACAACACAAAGCAACACAACACATCACAGCACAACATAACACAACACAAAGCAACACAACACAACACAACACAGCACAGCACAACATA
>CM060313.1:65632816-65635316 GCA_030674185.1 Monoplex corrugatus
AGGAAGGAAGGAAAGAAGAAAACATGAAGAAGGAAGAAAGGAAAAAGGAAGAAAAGAAGGAAGGAAGAAGGAGCAAAGGAAAGAAGACAAACAGAAAGAAAGAAGGACAGAAGGAAGCAAGGAAGGAAAGAAGGAAGGAAAGAAGAAGAAAAAAGGAAAGAAGGAAGCAAGGAAGAAAGAAGAAAGAAGCAAGGAAGCAAGGAAGGAAGGAAGGAAGAAGGGAAAAAAAGAAGAAGAAGGAAGGAAGGGAAGAAAAGAAGGAAAGAAGCAAGGAAGCAAGGAAGCAAGGAAGGAAGGAAGCAAGGGAAGAAAAGAAGGAAAGAAGCAAGGAAGAAGTAAGCAAGGAAGCAAGGAAGAAGGAAGAAAAGAAGAAAGAAGCAAGGAAGCAAGGTAGCAAGGAAGCAAGGAAGTCAAGGAAGGAAAGAAGGAAGAAAAGAAGGAAAAAGGAAGAAGAGGAGGAAGAAAGAAGGAAGAGAAGCAAGGAAGGAAGGAAGAAGAAAGCAAGGAAAGAAGGAAGCAAGGAAGAAGGAAGGAAAGAAGGAAAGAAGCAAGGAAGGAAGGAAGGAAGCAAGGAAGAAGGAAGGAAAGAAGGAAAGAAGAAGAGAAGAAGGAAGCAAGGAAGAAAGAAGGAAAGAAGCAAGGAAGCAAGGAAGGAAGGAAGCAAGGAAGAAGGAAGGAAGGAAGCAAGAATCAAGGAAGCAAGGGAAAAAGAAGAAGGAAAGAAGCAGAAGAAGGAAGGAAGAAGAAGAGAAGAAGGAAGAAAGAAGAAGAAACAGGAAAGGAAGAGAAGAAAGAAAGAGAAAGAAGGAGAAGAAGAGAAGGAAGAAGGAAGAAAGAAGCAAGGAAGAAGTAAGAAGAGGAAGGAAGAAGAAGAAGAAAGCAAGGAAGAAGGAAAGGAAGAAGAAGAAGGAAGAAGAAGAAGGAAGAGAAGAAAGAGCAAGAAGAAGGAAGAAGGAAGGAAAGGAAGGAAAGAAGCAAGGAAGAAGGAAGAAGAAGAAGGAGAAGGAAGCAAGGAAAGAAGCAAAGGAAGAGCAAGAAGAAGGAAGGAAAAGGAAGGAAGGAAGGAAAGAAGCAAGGAAGAGGAAGGAAGGAAGAAAGAAGAAGAAGAGAAGGAAGGAAGGAAGAGAAAGAAGCAAGGAAGCAAGGAAGAAGGAAGAAGGAAGAAAGAAGCAAGGAAGGAAGGAAGGAAAGAAGCAAGAAGAAGAAGGAAAGAAGCAAGGAAGGAAAGAAGAAGGAAAGAAGCAAGGAAGGAAGGAAGGAAGGAAGAAAGCAAGGAGAAGGAAAGCAAGGAAGAAGGAAGGAAGAAAGGAAGGAAGAAGAAGAAGAAGAGAAGGAAGAAGGAAGCAAGGAAGGAAGGAAGGAAAAGAAGCAAGGAAGGAAGGAAGGAAGAAGCAAGGAAGAAGGAAGAAGGAAGGAAGGAAGGAAAGCAAGGAAGAAAGGAAGGAAGGAAGGAAGGAAGGAAGGAAGAAGCAAGAAGGAAGGAAGGAAGAAGAAGCAAGGAAGAAGGAAGAAGGAAGGAAGAAGAAGGAAGGAAGGAAGCAAGAGGAAGGAAGGAAGGAAGGAAGCAAGGAAAGGAAGGAAGGAAGGAAAGAAGCAAGGAAGCAAGGAAGAGGAAGGAAGAAGGAAAGAAGCAAGGAAGGAAGGAAGGAAGGAAAGAAGAGCAAGGAGAAGGAAAGGAAGGAAAGAAGAAGAAGAAGGAAGGAAAAAAGGAAGGAAAGAAGGAAGGAAGAAGGAAGGAAAGGAAGGAAAGAAGCAAGGAAGAAGGAAGGAAGGAAGGAAGCAAGGAAGAAGGAAGAAGAAGAAGAAGGAAAGAAGCAAGGAAGCAAGAAGGAAGGAAGGAAAGAAGCAAGGAAGAAGGAAGGAAGGAAGCAAGGAAGAAGGAAGGAAGAAGGAAAAAAAAGAAGGAAGGAAGAAGAGAAGCAAGGAAGGAAGAGAAGAAGAAGGAAGGAAGAAGAAGAAGGAAGAAGCAAGGAAGAAGGAAGAAAGAAGCAAGGAAGGAAGGAAGAAGAAGGAAGGAAAGAAGCAAGGAAGGAAAGAAGCAAGGAAGAAGGAAGGAAAAGAAAGACAAGGAAGAAAGAAGGAAGGAAAGAAGAAGGAAGAAGAAGAAGAAAGAAGAAGGAAGAAGGAAGCAAGAAGAAAGAAGAAGGAAGAGAAAAGAAGAAAAGAAGAGAAGAAGAAGGAAAGAGAAGAAGAGGGAAGAAGAAGGAAAGAAGCAAGGAAGAAAAGAAGGAAAGAAGCAAGGAAGGAAAGAAGGAAAGAAGCAAGGAAGAAGAAGAAGGAAAGAAGCAAGGAAGAAAAGAAGGAAAGAAGCAAGGAAGAAAGAAGGAAAGAAGCAAGGAAGGAAGGAGAAGGAAAGAAGCAAGGAAGGAAGGAAGGAAAGAAGCAAGGAAGGAAGGAAGGAGAGCAAGGAAGAAAGAAGGAAAGAAGCAAGGAAGAAAGGGAAGGAAGCAAGGAAGAAGAAGGAAAGAAGCAAGGAAGGAAGGAAAGGAAGGGAAGGAAA
>CM060313.1:65642816-65645316 GCA_030674185.1 Monoplex corrugatus
AGACGATTTTTAACTGGGTTTTCATGGAGAGGCTGTATCTACATTTTGAGATACTGGTTTTTGGTTTTATTGATAACTGACCAAAAATCAATATCATGGCAAAAACAAAGTCCACCAAGTGAAGGAACACATCAAAAGCAACAGTTCAGTATAAAAAAGTGAAAATTGACAAAAAAGTGAGATACTGGTTTCTGGCTGTCAACCCTCGAAAAATTTTTCTCTACTGGATCTATCCACATACGGAATTTAACGAAAATCATCATCAAATATATGCGAGTCTTGCCTACAAACATCTTGACCTTAAGTGCTTAAGCTAATAGGTCACTAAGCTCCCACCACAAGAGCAAGATCGTCATCGATTATATGTGAGTCTTGCCTACAAAACATCTCAACCTTAAGTGCTTAAGCTAATAGGCAACCAAGCTCCCATTGCAAGAGCAAGATCCTCCCTCGTTGCTTTACCTTGACTTACCCAGGACAAGATCAGAAATCGGACAAAAACCTATTCCCACCTGGATATACCGGAAGCCACATGCAATTCTGTTTACAACAAACAATCGAGCACCTGTGAATTTATGCAATCAGCTTGGATGGCAGAAAATATTAATATAACTTGATGCCAACCAGTCCTTTCCATGAATAAACATATCTGACATGTTTTCATAAATGGACACGAAAATCACACCTGAACGAATCCAAATACAGCCTCAGAAAAGTAGTGAGAGTGTGTGTGAACCTGAGATTTTCACTGCGATATATTCTTTGGGCTTTTTTTTTTTTATTTTATCTGAATTTTCTTAAGGGAATTAATGAGCTTCACTGTGACATTCCCCATAAAAAAGCACTAACATTGTAGTGATATCCCTCGGCAATGGTTTGCAGAAATTAATTACATGATGTCAACATTTCTTACATTGCCATTACAACTCAACCCATCAAGCATCTTGAAGCTGATGATGCATAAACTTCCAAACGCTAGAAACATTAATTTAAAGAAAAACTAAATGATTAAAAAAAAAGGAAAAAAAGACAAGATCAGAATTCACAAAGGAATATCCAGAGTGTAAAACCTGATGGTAAATGTTCTCAAACTCTTCTCTTATGCTCTTGAAAAAAAAAATAAAAAGAGGGGACGGGGTAAACCGGCCGCAATTCCTACCATGAATTTTTTTTTTATCAGACTTCATTTGTATGTCAATGGAAACGAAATGTTATGCCTTTTATGATAATACAAGAACTGAATATCTTCAAACATCAACTAAAATACCTCTTTGTGAATATTGGTCCCACATGTTAAAATGAAGAAGAAGAAGAATATGCAGAAGAAGAAGAACCAGTGGTGGTGATTAAGTGCATTTCGTATTTAACAGACAAACGATCCGTGAAGAGGTGTCATAATTCAGGCCATCACGACAAAACTGGGTTAGGGAGGTTAACGAGATTTTAAGCCACAATGAATCCATTTGGCGATAGCATCAACATTCGTCTTCCTTCGCTTCTTGATTTGCATAATGACACACGCACTCGGGTCACGCGCATTGTGTCGTCATTGAGAGAGACAGGAAGTGAGGAAAGAAGCAGTTCATTCCGTTCACACAGCTGTAATGTATTATCTGCTCTCATACCCCCCACCCCCACACACCTCACATCCTGTGTGTCACACAACAGAACGATATTGTGTGTGTGATGGGGGGGGGGGGGGTTAGGTGAGAGGAGAGAGGGGAGGCTATGAGAATAAAGAACAGGAGAATGCAAGGATATTTTCGGGCACAGAAATCAACCAAAGATCCTTGCGGGCCTGTTATCTTTGCTTTTTTTGCACAGAGAAATATGATGAAGGCAAACAAACAGATAAAGTCCTTGTTTCATACAACAAAAATGGGGTGGGTGTTTCCTTGTTTCTCAAACCACGTATCTACTCAACGGCTGGAACAGTTCCATCAGCGGTGTCTGCGCAAGATCTGCAACATCACGTATCCAACCTTCAAGTTCTGAAGAAGCAGTATGTCTTGCCAAGCATTGAGCGTCCACTCATCAAATGCCAGCTTCGATGGAGGAGACATGTTGTCCATAAGGAAGATAACCTCACCCCAGAGAGGAGCGTGTATGCATAGCTGAAGCAAGTACACCACGACCAGGGAAGTCTACTAAAGCAACGCAAGAATAATTATTGGGTTTTTTTTAAGCCCAGCTAACTGAGTACAGCCGTATCAGAGCTATTACCATTTCAATACCTGTACAAAACTTCAACAGGAAAAGAAAATTAAATGCACATATTAATGCATTCGTGCACATAATCTAAAGAGATGCCCCTGGCTTTGACCACTCCGTCCATTTTATCACATAGGCGATTTAAGTACAAAAACCTAAAGATAATTTTAAATATAACTATGAGCACAAAAACATATGTAAAAACGGGCCTAAATTACCTTAAATTGTTCCTGCATATCTCATGTCCCTAGAGCCAAAAATGCACTTGATGCATGTACCCAATTATCGG
>CM060313.1:65672816-65675316 GCA_030674185.1 Monoplex corrugatus
GGGATTACCGCAGACGTGAACATGATCTTATGTGGCAGGATTACGATTTTTATTTTGTTTTAAGGCAAATGAATCACTTTAATGCCAAAGGAATTAAAGGAATGTTCTGAGCTTACCACTTTATGCTTTGTGGCTGCGTCTATGCTAGCTGAATGGGTAGCGCAAACTGTGTTGGGTTTGAGAAATTCTGCGCGGGGGAGATAACTCCGTGACTCTCAAGAGTTATGTTACTTAGTTGAGAATAGATAAGATAAAATAAAATAAAACAATTTAAAGTAAAATACAATAGAAAATAATTAAATAGAATTATATAAAATTAAACAAAATAAAACTTAATGAAATGAAATGAAATCAAATCAAATCAAATCAAGTCAAATCACGTCAGAAAAAAAACGAATTAGATGTAGCTCTAACGACCAATCAACGAAACAGCGTTCTCATCAAGGGGGATAATTGGGAGGGGAGGTGGGGATTCCCGCAGACGTGAACATGATCTTATGTGGGAGGATTACAATTTTTGTTTAGTTTAAGGCAAATGAATCACTTCTAATGCCAAATCACGTTCTTTATATATATATAGCGTTAACCTTGAGGCGTTTTGTGCTCGAGATAATGAAGCTGAGGCGTGGAGAAAACGTTTTATACAGGCATGAATACTTGAACAAAACTGTGAGGTGCAAGTTGTGCAGAAGGTTTTTTTTTTTTTTTTTTTTTTTTTTTTTTTTTTGTAAGGATCATTGCACTCAGGGGGGGTTACCTTAGTGCTCATCGTTTTTTTTGTTTTTTTTTTCGTTTTTTCGTTTTTTTTTTGGTCTCATTTTCTAAGCCACTTTAATGGCCACAGAAGCTGAAACAGTTTTTATTATCCGATGTTGATGATGTCGATGTGAATGATAATCATGACGCTACGGAGTTCCATCTACGATTGAGACTGCGTGACAAGGTTGTACTCTATGCCTACTATCATAATATATCCTGGCGTTAACCAGGCCCGAGAGATACAGACACCTGCCGTGTTGGTCAGAAGATTTGAGCAATACCCTCCATGAGGCATCCGTGAAGTGGATGAGACTCAACTGTGTAGTTCCAGTCTTCCCAATGAGCCCATAGCATGCCCAACTCTGGGTAGGAGCCGGTTAGAGCTGAAAAATCCCACTATGATTTTTGAAGATACTGATGGGGGATTCGAACCCACAACCTTCCAGTCTATAATCTGTTGCGTTAACCACTACACCACGGCGACTGGTTAAGTGTGCAGAAGTTTATTTCGTTGGTGAACTCGAGTGGATAGATGTAAGGATACAGATAACGAGCGTTTGGATTTAAGATGTGCGAAAGATGTACAAGGAGCAATCTCTAAACACTTTACATTTTACAAAATGCACATATGTATATATATATATGTTGTGTGTGTGTGTGTGTGTGTGTGTGTTGTGTGTGTGTGTGGTGTGTGTGTGTGTGTGTGGTGTGTGTGTGTGGTGTGTGTGTGGATACACACAAACACACGCACACACAAATGCACACACACACACACCACACACCACACACGCACGCACACACGCACACACGCACGCACACACGAACGCGCACACACACACACATTTACCCATTAGTATAACATTTATTTTCCCTTTGTCTGTCTGTCTGTCTTCTGTCTCTCTCTCTCTCTTTCTCTCTCTTCCCCACTATTTCTGTCTCTAAACACACACACACACACACACACACACACACACACACACACACACACACACACACACACACACACACACACACACACACACATACACACATACACATACATACATGTACACACAGACACATTGAACTATTCAAATTGCAAAGCTTTACGGAGGAAACGTGACGGGCCATGGAGAAGGGTATCCATTAAAATGACAGAAAAACTGTATCCATTAAGAATGACAGAAAAACTGTATCCATTAAGAATGACAGAAAAACTGTATCCATTAAGAACGACAGAAAAACTGTATCCATTAAGAACGACAGAAAAACTGTATCCATTAAGAATGACAGAAAACTGTAGCCATTAAGAATGACAGAAAAACTGTATCCATTAAGAATGACAGAATAACTGTATCCATTAAGAATGACAGATAAACTGTATCCATTAAGAATGACAGATAAACTGTATCCATTCAGAACGACAGAAAAACTGTATCCATTAAGAATGACAGAAAAACTGTATCCATTAAGAATGACAGAATAACTGTATCCATTAAGAATGACAGATAAACTGTATCCATGTAAGAATGACAGAAAAAACTGTATCCATTAAGAATGACAGATAAACTGTATCCATTAAGAATGACAGAATAACTGTATCCATTAAGGATGACAGAAAAACTGTATCCATTAAGAATGACAGAAAAACTGTATCATTAAGAATGACAGAAAAACTGTATCCATTAAGAATGACAGAAAAACTGTATCCATTAAGAATGACAGAAAAACTGTATCCATTAAGAATGACAGAAAAACTGTA
>CM060313.1:65705316-65710316 GCA_030674185.1 Monoplex corrugatus
AGAAAGAAAGAAAGAAAGAATAAATAAGAAAAGAAAACAATGAAGAAAAAAAGACCAACAAGGAACGACATGTGCAGCACAGCAATTCACAATCTTTACGTATACACACACAGTAAACATTTGCACACTACAAGGAAAACACATATCATAGATTCAACAAAGTATTGAGTCAACATTGTATAACTGTAGCCAGGTTAGGTCGAGTCAATTAACCCTTTCACTTCCACACCCTATCCACCAACAACAAAAACTTCACCTTTTGACTTCCCGCACCTTATCCACCAACTGCAAAAACTTAACCCTTTGACTCCCTCACACTATCCACCAGCTTCCTGCAGGAAGCTGGTGGATAGGGTGAGGGAGTCAAAGGGTTAAGTTTTTGCTTTGTTAGCATGGTTGACAATACCGGATGCTGGTGGACAGGGTGCAAGAGTCAAAGAGTTAAATGAAGCGATGCCTCAGTAGTTGCATACCACAAACACGGTTAGGTATTGATCAAACGGCTGTGCGCGACTCTAATTCCTTAGGAACACATGATGATCAGCACAGAACAGTTCACTTCACAATCACAATACTTTGAAGAGTATTAATCAGTTGTTTTCAACACTTCGTGGTATGCGATAAACAACTATGACCACAAGAAAAATAATAATTTATGGTTGTGAGGCGTGGACAGTCGACACTCAAAGCCGGAACAAGTTTGAGGCAGCCGAAATGTGGTTTCTAAGAAGAATGTTGAGAGTTCCATGGACAGCAAAGAAAACAAACGAGACAGTCTTGATGGAGGCAGACACAAGAAGACCAATGATAAAGAAGATTAGGAAAAAGACAGGCAACATTTATAGGACATTTTATGAGAAAAGGGGAATTAGAGCACCTGGTCACAACAGGAAAGCTGGATCGAAAGAAACACCAGGTAGACCCAGGGAGAAAATATTGGACGGACTTACAGGGTGGCTGAGGACAGAGAGGGTGGGAGATGTACTTGCGGTGACAAGGGATAGATGCAAATGGAGGGCCATGATCACCAACGTCATGCTGCAGGGGACATGATGATGATGATGATGATGATATGGTGTGTAACTAATTACTACGCATGCCATACACACAATGTCGTGCAAGTGATCATATCTTCCTTCTTTGCCATACTTTCTATGCAAACGGGTCAACACGCAAACACATCATCATCATCATCATCATCATCATCGTCGTCGTCGTCGTCGTCGTCATCACCATCATCACCATCATCAACATAATCATCATCATCATCGTGTGCCCTGCCGTATGGCGTTGGTGATCATGGCCCTCCATTATGTATCTTATCTTTTGTTGCTGCAAGTACATATCCCACTGTCTCTATCTTCATCCACTCCGCAAGTCCGTCCAATATTTTTTTCCCTGGGTCTACTTGATGCTCTTCTTCCCTCCAGCTTTCCTGTTGTGGACCAGGTGCTCTAATTTCTCTTGCATCATAAACTAACATATATATGTTGCTCGTCTTTTCTTAGTGTCGATTATTGCTCTTTTTGGTTTTTTTGTTTTGTTTCGTTTTGTTTGTTCGTTTGCTTGTTTATTTGTTTGTTTATTTGTTTATTTGTTTTTCTCTTTCAAGACTGTCTCGTTATCAACACACTGGCCAGTGAAATTAGTTATATTTCTGACCACGTGTATTTGAGAGTCACGATCCTTGCCATGATTACACAGCTGATCTTAGATTGTGTGAGCTTAGATAAGTTTGCTTCGGGTCTAAGCAAACTTAGAAAACCAAAACAAGTGCGTCCACCCGCGTTCAAGCAAACAAGAACCAGAAAACAGGAAAATAGAATATGTAGTTAGTAAGCAAGCAAGCAAGTAAATAAGTAGGTAAGTAAGTAAGTAGTCAGTAAGCAAGCAAGCAAGTAAGTAAGTAAATAAGCAAGCAAGTAAGCAAGCAAGCAAGCAAATAAATAAGTAAGTGGGTGAGTGAGTGAGTGAGTCAGTCAGTCAGTCAGTCAGTCAGTGAGCAAACGAGTAGCGAGCAAGCGAACAAGCAAGTGAGCGTGTGTGAGTGAGCGAGCGAGCCAGCATGCCAGCCAGCAAGCAAGCAAGTCAGTCAGGCAGGCAGTCAGTCAGTCAGTCAGTGAGCGAGCAAGCAAGTAAGCCAGCCAGCCAGCAAGCAAGCAAGTCAGTCAGGCAGGCAGTCAGTCAGTCAGTGAGCGAGCAAGCAAGTAAGCCAGCCAGCTAGCAAGCAAGCAAGCAAGCAGTACGTAAGTATACACGTAAGTAGATAAATAAATAAATGCAAAATAAAGGAATATGTAACATATGAAACTAACAAATAACAGTAAATACAAAGCTTTAAGACCAGAGCAGCGAAGCAGCACAGTGATCTATGTGACAGAAAGACTCAACGCAGTCACTGGGGAAAAAGCTACCATGACAAAACATGCTAGAGTCAATTACCCATGCAGTGGGAGGCCTCAGGTCATAGCAGAAGACCGTGGTACTGTTTGACTGCCAATGGTCCACTAACAGGTAAAATGCGATCGTCGGATAGCATCGGATCTGTGGTGTAAATATTGATAATGGTTTTACTTGGCTGCGTTCATTTGTAACGGCGTGTGGTATGTGTGTATATATGCGTACTGTGGTGGTGCGCTGGAAAATCTGTCACCTACATCTCTCTGTCTGTCTCTCTGTCTGTGTCTATATCTGTCTGTCTGTGTCTGTCTGTCTGTCTGTTTGTCTGTCTGTTTGTCTGTGTCTGTGTTTGTCTGTCTGTGTCTGTGTCTGTCTGCCTGTCTCTTTCTCTTTCGCGCTCTCCCTCTTTGTCTCTGTCTCTGTCTCTTTCTTTCTCTCTCTCTTTCTCTCTCTTTCACACACACACACACACCACACACACACAACACACATATTTGTGGTACTGACATTTCATGAAAGTTCTGTAAATACCGAGGATCAAGACGGACGTACTTTTTGCACAGAAGAACACATAGAAAATTGTTTGTAAGGACTTAGCGTTGATGAAATAGACCTGTTTGTATGTAAAGGACTATTTTATGTAAAGGACTACGTATGTGTAAAGGACTACTGTAATATGTAAAGGACTACTGAATGTAAAGGATACTGTATATGTAAAGGACTACTGATATGTAAAGGACTATGTATGTGTAAAGGACTACTGTATATGTAAAGGACTGACTGTGTGTGTAAAGGACTACTGTATTGTAAAGGACTACTGTATATGTAAAGGACTACTGTATATGTAAAGGACTACTGTATGTAAAGGACTACTGTATTGTAAAGGACTACGTATGTGTAAAGGACTACTGTATATGTAAAGGACTACTGTATATGTAAAGGACTACTGTATATGTAAAGGACTACTGTATATGTAAAGGACTACTGTATATGTAAAGGACTACTGTATTGTAAAGGACTACTGTATATGTAAAGGACTACTGTATATGTAAAGGACTACTGTTATGTAAAGGACTACTGTATATGTAAAGGACTACTGTATATGTAAAGGACTACTGTATGTGTAAAGGACAACTGTATGCTAAAGGACTACTGTATATGTAAAGGACTACGTATATGTAAAGGACTACTGTATATGTAAAGGACTACTGTATATGTAAAGGACTACTGTATTGTAAAGGACTAACTGATATGTAAAGGACTACTGTATGTGTAAAGGACTACTGTATATGTAAAGGACTACTGTATATGTAAAGGACTACTGTATGTGTAAAGGACTACTGTATTGTAAAGGACTACTGTATATGTAAAGGACTACTGTATATGTAAAGGACTACTGTATATGTAAAGGACACTGTATATGTAAAGGACTACAGTATGTGTAAAGGACTACGTATGTAAAGGACTACTGTATATGTAAAGGACTACGTATATGTAAAGGACTACTGTATGTAAAGGACTACTGTATATGTAAAGGACTACATGTATATGTAAAGGACTACTGTATGTAAAGGGCTACTGTATATGTAAAGGACTACTGTATATGTAAAGGACTACGATATGTAAAGGACTACTGTATATGTAAAGGACTACAGTATATGTAAAGGACTACTGTTATGTAAAGGACTAACTGTATCAGTAAAGGACTACTGTATATGTAAAGGACTACTGTATATGTAAAGGACTACGGTATGTAAAGGACTACTGTATATGTAAAGGACTACTGTATATGTAAAGGACTACAGTATATGTAAAGGACTAAATTATGTAAAGGACTACGTATGTAAAGGACTACTGTTTGTAAAGGACTAGTATGTAAAGACTACTGCATATGTAAAGGACTACTGTATATGTAAAGGGCTACTGATATGTAAGACTACTGTATATGTAAAGGACTATGTATATGTAAAGGACTAGTATATGTAAAGACTACTGATGTAAAGACTACTGTATATGTAAAGGACTACTGTGTGTAAAGGACTACTGTATGTAAAGGACTATGTATATGTAAAGGACTACTGTATATGTAAAGGACTACTGTAATGTAAAGATACTGTATAGTAAGGACTATGATGTAAGAACTACTGTAATACGTAAAGGACTAGCTGTATGTGTAATAAGGATATGTATATGAATAAAGGGTATGTGATGTAAAGGAGAGATGAAGACTTTTAACTCGACAATTAGTGTCAGGTGGGTGAAATACTCCGGAATAATTGGATTTTCTGACTCACTAAATCCCAACACGCTTTCCTGACTGCCCTTCGCCCTGTTACAACAAGCAAGTTGTAAAATTTGTCTTTACTTCTATTTTGTCACAGTGGATCTACCCTGCGAACTTACAACTGTTCTCGCCAGGTGAAAACGTGTCGCCGCAATACAGCGCCACTCTACTCGCCAGGTGAAAACGTGTCGCCGCAAAGCAGCGCCAGCCTACTCGCCAGCTGAAAACGTGTCGCCGTAATACAGCGCCACTCTAATCGCCAGGTGAAAACGTGTCGCCGCAAAGCAGCGCCACTCTACTCGCCAGGAGAAAACAT
>CM060313.1:65762816-65782816 GCA_030674185.1 Monoplex corrugatus
CAGAATGACCATGCTGATCAAATGGCCGCCAGTTACACACCAGCGCACGCATCATTCACACACACAGCACCCAGAAGCACTAACAGGGATTCGAACCTCGTCTCTATGGGTTATTGCCGGAAGCCCTGCCTGCGTTATGATCCGACGTGTGAAAGGCGGCAAATTGCGTTAATTAGTACTGAGCAACGGTGTGTGACACAAAAGTGTGTAATGAACTGGTTGAGTTGATGAGAGAGAGAGAGAAGAGAGAGAGAGAGAGAGAGAGAGAGAGAGAGAGAGAGAGGTGGCGTGAGAGAAAGAAAGAGAAAGAGAGAGAGAAAAGAGAGATGGGTGAGATAAATGAGACAGATAGAAAGACAGACAAATAGGCAGATAGACAGACAAGAGAGAAAGAGAAAAACAGAGAGACAGAGACAGAGAGACGGAAGACGACAGACAGACAGAAACCAGACACTGACAGACAAAAGACAGATTGACAAGCAGACAGACCGACAGATGGAGAGATGAAATGAAAGAGAGAGAGAGAGAGAGAGAGAGAGAGAGAGCGGTAGAGAGAGAGAGAGAAAGAGAGAGATGGAGTGTGTGTGCAAGATGTGTGTGTGTATATGTGTGTGTGTGGTGTGTGAGTGGCGTGTGTGGTGTGTGGCGCGCGCGTGTGTGTAAGTGCATGTGTGTTTGTTATGTGTGTGTGGTGTGAATATATGTGTGTTCGTGTGTTTGAGACAGAGACAGAGAGAAAAAACGGAGACAGAGACAGACAGATAGAAGACGACGAACAGAGACAGAGGACATACGGAACAAGAACAAGAACAAGAAGCAGAATCATAAAGAGGAGGAGGAGGAGGAAGAGGAGAAGAAGAGAGAGAAGAAAAAAGAGAAGAAGAAGAGAGTGAAGAAGAAGAAGAGAAGAAGAGAGAGAGAGAGAGAGAAGAGAGAAGAGAGAGAAGAAGAGAGGAAGAAAAAAAAGAAAGAAGAAAAGAAGATGGGGAGAAAAGAGAAGATAAAACAGACAAAAGAAAGAAGACAAGAAGAAGAAGAAAAGAGAGAGAGAAAAGAGACGAAGACAGACAGACAGACAGAAGACCAGACACTGAACAGAAAGAAGATTGACAAGCAGACAGACCGACAGATGGAAAAGAGAAATGAAAGAGAGAGAGACAGAGAGAGAGAGAGAGCAGAAGAGAAGAAGAAAGAGAGAGATGGAGTGTGTGTGCAAGATGTTGTGTGTAAGTGATGTGTGTAGTGTGTGTGTGCTGTGTAGTGTGTGACGCATGCGCGCCGGGTGGTAAGTGAAATGTGTGTTTGTTTATGTGTGATGTGAGTGAATATATGTGTGTTCGTGGTTTGAGACAGAGACAGAGAGAAAAAACGGAGACAGAGACAGAAGATAGACAGACGACGAACAGAGACAGAGACATACGGAACAAGAACAAGAACAAGAAGCAGAATCAAAGAGGAGGGGAGGAGAAGGGAGAAGAGAAGAAGAAGAAAAAGAAGAAGAAGAAGAACAACAACAACAACAACACAACAAAACAAGAAAAGAAGGAGAAGAAGAGCAAGTACAAGAAAAACAAGAAAAAAAAACAAAAGAAGAAAAAAAGGAAGAAGAAGAACAAGAACAAGAAACAGATCGAAGAAACGAACAGAACGAAGAAGAACAAATATGAAATAGTGAAAGAAGAAGAAGAAGAAGAAGAAGAAGAAGAAGAAGAAGAAGAAGAGAAGAAGAAGAAGAAGAAGAAGAAGAAGAAGAAGATAAGAGAAGAAAGAAGAAGAAGAAGAAGAAAGAAGAAGAAGAAGAAGAAGGAAAAGAAGAACAAGAACAAGAACAAGAAGAACAAGAAGAACAAGAAGAACAAGAAGAACAAGAAGAAGAACAAGAAGAAGAAGAACAAGAAGAAGAACAAGAAGAAGAACAAGACAAGAAGCAGAAGAAGAAGAACAACAACAATAACAACAAACAACAATAACAGCAACAACAACAACTTCTTCTACATCAAGAACAAGATAGAGAAAGAAGAAGATGATAATGAAGAAAAAAAGTGTAAAAAGACGTACAGAAGAAAAGTACGTACGTATGGTTTGACATTGCCGTTCCCGTCCATAAACCCTGAAAGAGATTTAACAGATTGGGGGGGGGGGGGAGAAGTGAATGGGTCTTCCCTTGGCCTCTTTCATGTTGGACAAAGAGAGAGGTGAAGTGTGGCAGAATGGTTCAGACATTCGCCTGCCAATAGCTAAACTCGAGGTTCCAGGGTTCGCTCCCCGTAGAGACCCTTGACTTTTCTCCTCAGTTTGACCAGAAAATCGAACTGAACGTCTAGTCCTTCGGAAGGGAACGAAAAACGAGTCGGGACCCGTGTACCTTCTGGCTGCGCACGCTTAAGATCCCATGGCAGTTAAAAATCAGGAAGAGCAGGGCATTGCCTGGCTGCCTTGGTAAAAAAAACATTGGAGACATAGGTGATTTCCTAGGTCCCACCCCTTGAAGACCATTAGCTTTTTTGCCTTTCTGAAGTCTTGGTTTTAAACCAAAAAATGTGAATATGAATGTGACTTGAAGCGAGGAAGAGGGGATGGGCTCCGCCCTCGTGGTGCTAGCCCCGGAGAAGTTGAGGTCTCTACTACCTCACTCCCCTAAGACCCCAGAGTTATGTAATTGCCTAGGTAGGACCTCAGGACTTGGCCAGCTCGTGGGTTTATGTGCAGGATTAAGGCTTGTGCCGTGATCATTCTGGCTCTTCTCCATCACATGGCACCTGTGACGTTAGTGCATATGGAATTCAATCCGGGCGCGGAGACGTTCATCTTGAGAAACTGAAACTGAAACATGTAACATGCAGGAGACGTGATACGCTCTAAACAAGTATGAATCGCGTGAAGCGCGCGGCTGAGTGGTCCGATCGCCCGCCAACGACGCAAGGCACCCGGGTTCGGATCGAAGAATCGAACAATAATTGTGACCTCCCAGCACGAAATCAGTCTTAACTAACATTTTGGGTATTTTAAGATAAATATCGCTGGAAAGTGTACATTCTGCTGATTAAGTTGGTACTTGAATGAAGCTTGTACTAAAACAAAAGTAGATGTTATGTAGTTTAAAGTCATTAAGTTGTATGACGGCCATTTTGAGAAAACGGCCTCTTAAGTTTTTGTGTGCTGTCCTACACATTTTCCTTAAATTTCTTTGTTTGGTGGTTTTGACCCGTGTTTGTTTTTAATTTTAGCTGTCATTAACCGAAAGGTGCACCAAAGAGCTTTCTGTCAGTATATTACATGTGGGGGTTCTGTACATGTTACCTTTCGCAATAAGAGTGATAAATACGTACTTTTGGTTAGAAATTGCGGGGGGGGTTTTCTGCTACGATCAGTGCATTCAAATACCACTTTAAACTGATTAATACTATTTTTTCAAGAAAAAAATTATGTGGTGGATAGATTATAGTCCACAGAAATCAATTTTGAGGAAAAGGTCAAGACACCCCAGATAGACCCTCAGTCATCTTTTCAGCTCCTAGTGCTGTTTGACTGATTGCAAGTTAAGACTGATTTGGTGGTGGGAAGTCACAAGTTTTCTTCCTACTTCCTTTCTCCACCACCACCCCCCACACACCCCTGCTCCATTGGATTTTAAACGGTTGTTTAGATGCATGTATTTCGGACGAGACATAAACTGGGGTGCCGTGTGCAGCAGGCATTCAGCACACGTTAAAACATCCCACGGCACAAAGGAGTCATCCCTGGAAAAATTCTTTAGAAAAAAAAAATCAACTTTTATAGATAAACAGAAACACAGGTCTGCGGGGGTGGGGGTGGGGGTAGAGTGTGGAGTGAGAAAACGGGTGGCGTTGTACCCCGGCAACGCACTATTCCCGGATAAACAACAACAACAACGAATTTCACATGTTAGAGAGCGAAATACACACACAGTAACTATTGAGAAAAAAACAATGAATTTCACATGTTAGAGAGCGAGATACACACACAGTCACTACGAGATACACACACAGTAACTATTGAGAAAAAACAACGGATTTCACATGTTAGATAACGAGATACACACACGGTAACTACGAGATACACACACAGTAACTATTGAGAAAAAACAACGAATTTCACATGTTAGAAAACGAGAAACAAGTACAATCACTATTGAGAAAAAAAAGCAACGAATTTTACATGTTAGATAACGAGATACACACACAGTAACTACGAGATACACACAAAGTAACTATTGAGAAAAAACAACCAATTTCACATGTTAGAGAACCAGATACAAATACCGTCACTACTGAGAAAAAACAACGAATTCACATGTTAGAGAGCGAGATACACACACAGTAACTACGAGATACACACACAGTAACTGCTTGGAAAAAACAACGAATTTTACATGTTAGATAAGAAGATAAACACACAGTAACTATTGAGAAAAAACAACGAATTTCGCATGTTAGAAAACGAGATACAAATCCGTCACTCATCATCATCATCAGGTGTCCGCCGCATGGCATTGGCGATCATGGACTTCCATTTGCCTCTATTTCTCGTTGCCCCTAGCATCTCCACCACCCTCCTCGTCCCCAGCCACTCTCAGTCCGTCAGCATTTTCTCCGGTCTACCGGTGCTCTCATCCGTCCAGCTTTCCGTTGTGACCAGGTGCTCCAATCCCTTCCCTCATAAATGGCCTATAAACAGTTGCCTGTCTATTTCCTAATCTCCTTATGAGTATTATTGATACCGTCATTTAGAAAAATCACAATTTACAGTTAGATATACGAGAACAAGTACGTCACTATTGAGAATAAACTACGAATTGTCCATGTTGATACACAATCAAGCACAGTTAAATATTCCAAGGCACAAAATTGTCCGTGACAACATTATGTCGAAAAAAAAATCAACTTACAAAAGTAAAATACATTCATGGGGGGGAACGGAGAAAACTGGTGGGGCTGTACTCTGGCAACCATCAGTTCAGTTTATACTGCTTATAGCCCAGCCGACTACTAGAGCCATATCAGGACAAACACCACGTCAAGATAAAAGACAACAGTTAAAAACCATGTTCACCGTTAACCTCTGGCAACCTACCCTTCCCGGGAAGAGTAATCTGAACTTCACAAGTAAAATGAATTCTGAAGGGAGGGGGAGAGAGGGAGAGAGAGGGAGGGAGAGAGAGAAAGAGAGAGAGAGCCAGCCAGCCAGCCAGCCAGCCAGACAGACAGACAGAGACAGCGACAAAGAGACAAAGACAGAGAAAGAGAAAGAGACACACAGAGAGACAGAGAGAGAAACAGAGAGAGAAACAGAGACGTACAGAGAGAGACACAAAGAGAGACAGAGACAGAGATAGAGAGATAGAGACAGAGACAGAGAGAGAGGGAAAGACAGAGACAGACAAACAGACAGAGGGAGAGGGAGGGAGAGAGAGAGAGAGAGAGAGAGAGAGAGAGAGAGAAAGAGAGAGAGAGAGAAAAGAACTAAATACAAACGCCGTCATTAACTCTTACACACAGAGAGAGAGAGAGAGAGAGAGAGAGAGAGAGAGAGAGAGAGAGAGAGAGAGAGAGAGAGAGAGAGAGAGAGAGAGAGAGAGAAATCGGTCAAGCCAAAAACTAAGCCTCCAATTTGAAGCCACTTACAGACTGATCCCTGAAACCCGAATTGGAGTTCAAGGTTTACCTAAGAGAAAATCTCTGTGATCGGATAAGTTCATATACGCTCCATCCAAAGCAGTCAGTAATTACATGCCAGAGTCCTTGAGATTGCACAAAAGCTATGCACGCTATAAAAGCCTGCGCAGTGCCAGTTTTGAAACAGTATCAATGTGTGTGTGTGTGTGTGGTGGTGGTCTTTGATTTAATGTCTATTCACTAAAGTGATTTTAGACAAACAAACAAAAAAAAACAAAAAAACAAAAAGGGGGGAGGGGAGTGATAGAGAAGGAGTGAAGAGGATATTTGAAAATTGTCAATTTTGAATTTGAGAAAAGATGATCCAGAAAACAGCTGTTTTGAAGAGGGGAAGGTAAAACTAACAAATAATGTTACCATAATTATCGATTTAAACAAACAAACTAACAAATAAAATGTGTAAATATCCGGAAGAAATGAATAAAAAGTAAACTAATAATTGACTAACCACAACAATGAACAAGTGAAATAACATTTTAAAGGTAATTCGCTATAGGACTTTTTGACAGGCTAACAAAAAATTCATACAGTAATGATGATGAGGCAAATATGTCAGAAACTGTACTCACAGATAGTATTGGAATATGTCGTTTTACCCTAACGCAAGAAAGAATATGACTATGTGTTATCTTCTTTCCACACAGACACACTATGTTATTGGTATATTTTGTTTTGAATGCATCAAGTTTCCATCTGTACATAAGGGACTGTATAGTTCTGCTGGCATGAAGCTGCTTAAGTATTTTGCTAACTTCAAAGTTCATGTGTATGTGTGTGTGTGTGTGTGTGTGTGTGTGTGTGTGTGTGTGTGTGTGTGTGTGTGTGTGTGTGTGTGTGTGTGTGTGTGCGTGCGTGTGTGTGTGTATGTTTTCTTTTTTTTTTTCTTTTTTTTTTTTTTTTTAGCAATTCTTGTCTCCCAAGATTACTTATCTGCGTTTGGAATGAATTCCACATACAATGAGGCCACTGATTCCATGTGGTGGAGGAGATTTAAACAAGCAGCGTATAGGCCTTAAGCCTACAGGTAAACCTTACGAGTTGGCAGAGATTTGAGATCCTTCGTCTCTCCAGTGTTAGTCTGAGTGGTGATGACTCTTTTTTTTCTTTTTTTTTTCTTCTTCTTTTTTTTTTTTTCCTTTCGTGGTGGATTTTCGACCACTTCCTCTGATTATTTCTTTTTTTTTTTTTGAGAATAATAATCAACGGTCGTGGTTTCAGCTTAGTGTTTTCAGAGTTCCCGTTGCCCTACCTGTCCTTCACCTTCCATTCTCTTACCTCCCCTAGGGATGCCAGTTTCGTTTTGTTGTTGTTTTTTGTTTTATTTGGGTTTTTCTTTTGTTGTTGTTGTTGTTTTTTTGGGGGGGTTGTTTTGTTTTGGTTTTTTGGTTTTTTGTTGTTGTTGTTGTTGTTTTTGTTGTTGTTGTTGTTGTTGTTTTTTTTGGGGGGTTGTCTGTATAATTAGTATCCCCACCTTCTGGAAATTCTGTGCTAGAAAGTTCCTCTTTTCAGTCATTCTCTTTGTTTCGTTCTTCTTCCTTTGCTTTCTGTTATTTCTTCCTATCATGTTCTGCCTTGCTGGTCCATTTACCTGTTTGAGTTCGATAAAATCTTACGTGCTTTCTCTTAAGGTTAATAGTTGGGTACATGGATTATGTTCATTTTCGGCTCTTCGGAAATGTGATATGCGGAAGCAGTTTTAGGTAATTTATGCCCGTTTTACATATGTTTTAGTGTCCTTAGTTACGTTTAAATATGTATTCAGGTATGCTTTTTTTAAATCTCCTGTGTGATAAACACACACACACACACACAGAGACACAAACACACACACACACACACACACACACACACCAACACACACACACACCACACACACACAACACACACACACACACACACACACACACAGAGGATGCTGAACTAGGTACACTCTAGCTTGTTCGACGAATGACCCTTGACTCAACTTATCATCTCTGTCACATATACATGTTCTCTCTTATTCTCGTTTTTCTTTGTTTGTTTGTGTTTGTTTGTTTGTTTGTGTGTTTCTTTGTTTGTTTATTCATTTATTTATTTATGTGTTTGTTTTATTTGTTTATTTGTGACTGCCAGCACGAAATCAGTCTTAACTAGCATTTTGGGTATTTTGAGACACATATCACTGGAAAGTGTACATTCTGCTGATTATTTTGATACTTGAACAAAGCTTGTACTCAAAAAAATGTAGAAGTTACGTATGTTTAAAGTCATTAAGTTGTATGACGGCCATTTTGAGAAAACGGCCTCTAAAGTTTTTATGTACTCTCCTACACATTTTCCTTAAATTTCTTTATTTGGTGGCTTTGACCCAGTTTGTTTTTGATGTTAGCTGTCATTATCTGAAAAGTGCACCAAAGAGCTTTCTGTCAGCATATTGCATGTGGGGGTACTATACATATACAGGTTACGGTTCATAATAAGAGACAAAAATAGGTACTTTTGGTAGAAAATTGCGTTCTTTCTGCTGCGATCAGTGCATTAAAATACCATTTTAAATTGATTGATAATATAGTTTCAAGAAAAAAAATTCTATGGGGGACAGATTATGGTCTACAGAAATCAATTTTGAGAAAAAGTCAAAACACCCTAGACAGACTCTCAGTCACCTTTTCAGTTCCTAGTGCTGTTCGGCTGACTGCAAGATGAGACTGATTTAGTGGTGGGAGGTCACTTTTTTTTTTTTTTTCAAGACTTCAGAAAAGCAGAAGGCTAACTGGGCCCCAAGGGAAGGATCTGGGAAGTCAATCTATCTCGCCAATCGTCTTCTTTTTTTCCTGGGCAGCAGGGCTAAATCCTTCTTCTTTACGATTGTTAACTGCCGTGGGATGTTTAGCGTGCACAGCTCAGAAGGCAGACGGGTCTGACTCGTTTTTCGTCCCCTTTTAAAAGGACAAGACGTCAGATTAGATTTCCCGGACAAGCTGAGGAGAAAAGTCGAGGTCTCTACGGGAAACGAACCCTAAAACCTCGAGTTAAATATTGGCAAGTGAACATCTTAACCATCCTGCCACACTAAATCAAGCAGAATTATATTGAATTAACGTTATAGTATTTGACAAACAAATGTATGGTTAAACAGGCTGCTAATGCGTATAGAAAAAAAAAAAAAAAAAAAAAAAAAAAGACCAAATACAAAAATTAGGAGAAAAAGACTGAAACTTCTCTGCTGCTTCGTCCAGTGGGAAGGAAAAAACCGACTAAACGTACAAACAAACAACCGAACAAACAAACAATCAAATGAACAACAAAGTGTACAATATTGCAATAATTCTATAAGAGATGCCGAAACAAAGACCAGCCTATGTTTCTATGTTCAACCAGCATCTGCTGATGTTACAGCAGTGAGATTCAATTAGTTCGTCCTTAGAGTAAAAAGAAAGAATAAAAAAACAAAAAACAAAAATAACATAAAATTATTTCGACAACAGACAAAGAAATTGTCAAAATAGCAAAGGACATGTACAATCAACAGCTACGGGGGAATTGAAAAAGAAAAGTACGATCGATTAATTGCAACGATAAAAAGCAGGGAATACTGAAGAAAGAGAGAGAGAGGGAGGGAAAGAGAGAGAGAAGGAGGGAGGAGGGAGGCAGAGAGAGAGAGACACACACACACACAGACAGAGACAGACAGATACAGATACACAGAAAGAGAGAGAGGTAGACGGACAGACAGACAGACAAGAGAACAGAGAGATAGAGAAAGAGAGAGTCAGACAGACAAGAGAGACAGACAGACAAACAGACAGACAGACACAGAGAGAGAGAGACAGAGACAGACAGATACAAATACACAGAAAGAAAGAGACAGAAACAAAGACAGACAGATACAGATACACAGAAAGAGAGACAGACAGACAGAGACAGAGAGATAGAGAGAGACAGACAGGGACAGACAGAGAGAGAGAGAGAGGAGACAGAGAGAGAAACAGGAACACAGAGAGAAACAGACAGACAGACAGAAGGGTTTGAAGGGTGTACAACTCATAACGCAAGCAAATATTTAAATGAACAAAGATGGGGAGACCACACACACACACACACACACACACACACACACACACACACACACACACACACACCACACACACATACAGTGAGAGAGAGAGAGAGACAGATAGACAGACAGACAGACAGAGACAGAAAGACAGATACAGAGTCAGAAACAGAGACAGAGACACAGATACAGATATTGAGAGAGAGACAGAGAGAAAGAGACAGACAGACAGAGAGACAGAGACAGAGAAACAGAGAGACAGAGACAGTTATAGACAGAAACAGAGACAAACGGAGAGAGAGAGAGAGAGAGAGAGAGAGAGAGAAAGACAGACAGAAAAACAAGAGAGAGAGAGACAGAGAGACAAAAAGGAGAGACAGACAGACAGACAGACAGAGACCAAGACAGAGACAGACAAAAAGGGAGAGGCAGACAGACAGACGGACGGACAAACAGACAGACGGACAGACAGGCAGACAAAGAGAAAGACAAACAGAGAGCATATTCTGTCTTCAGTCAGCGTCCGTGCATGTTTCAGCGTGTTCTCGTTTCCAGATGTCAGCCACTGACATGACTTACAGCATCTTTACTTTAACGTGCATATCATTTTGATCATCTGTATGCGTATACATCCGATTAAAGGTTTTTGTTTTTGTTTTTGATTTTCATATGATCACAGGCTACCGAACACTAACATGACTTATGGGACAATCAACACCCATAGTTGGTATTCTGAATGCATATTATACACACGAAAGAGGTTCTGGACACTTAGTAGGTCTGCAAATGTGTTGCTCCGAGAGATCGGGAAAAGGAAATCTCCACTCTTCATCTGCCAGACTGTGACACCCAGATAGGATGGAATCCAGATGTCCAACAAATTTCATACATTTCTAAAGCAAAAAAAACAACAACAAAAAAACAACAACAACAACAACAACAACAACAAATTCCAATTATCTACATCCCTACATCCTCCAAATTTGTAAGAATTGACCGAAATCCTGATTTGGAAAAGAAAATAATAGAGCATAAACCACCAGGCAATAAACAATCAAACGATCAAATTGAATATTTCTTTCACACACACACACACACACACACACACACACACACACACACACACACACACACACACACACACACACACACACACACACACACACACACACAACACATAATATATATATATATATATGCATACACATGATAGATAGATAGATAGATAGATAGATGGATGGATGGATGGATGGATGGATGATAGATAGATAGATAGATAGATAGATAGATTAGATTAGAGAGAGAGAGAGAGATAAAAAGATAGATATAATTATAGATAAGTAGATCGACAGATAGATAGGTAGACAGACAGAATAATAGATAGATAGATAGATAGATAGATAGACAGAATGATAGATAGATAGACATATAGATAGATAGATAGAAATAGATAGATAGCTAGATAGATAGATAGTTGGATGAATGGATGGATGGATGGATGAATGGATAAATAGATAGATAGATAGATAGATAAATAGATAGATAGATAGACAGAGACAGATAGACAGATAGATAGATAGATAGATATACAGATAGATAGATAGATAGATAGATAGACAGATAGATAGATAGAGATAGATACATACATACATACATACATACATACATACATACATACATACATAGATACTACATACATACATACATACATACATACAGACATACATACATAGACAGATAGATACATACATAACATACATACATACAGAAGACATACATAGATAAATAGATACATATATATATAGATAGATATATAGATACATATATACATACATAGATAGATACATAGATAGATACATAGATAGATAGAGATAGATACATACAACATACATACATACATACATACATACATACATAACATACATACATACATACATACATACATACATACATACATACATCAGTGTAAATCACTTTTACTTCACGAGTTCAATAACACAAACACGAACACTCAAACAAGTCTCAATACATCCCCACCACACCCCCAGAAAGCAAAACAACTGCAGACTAACGAGACTCACCTGCACTTGAGAAGCCAAAACTAACGAACGCCGCCACACGAACGCACAGATGCACACAGTCACAGAAAGACAGAGCGCGGAGAGAGACAAAGAGAGAAATATTGTGGGAGAGAGAAAGAGAGAGAGAGAAAGAAAAAAAGGCAGCGTAGTTCCCTCCCCGCGACAGAACTCAAACTGGCTTCCATCATCGGGCACCGTTCGTGTGAGCGGAGATCCAGAGCCCAAACGCACCAGGCACAGTCGATCTTACAGGGGGGGGGGGGGGGCTTTCCATCGATTCCACACACACGCACACACACTCACACACTCACTCACTTATTCTGTCCGCAGCCACTACTTGAGTGTAGTAACTCGCTTTGGAATTCAACCATCTGCAACGGTACGAACCGCTTCTGTGATATATAGCCAAATCGACGCCGCACAGCGGTAAATTGATTAAATCTTTTAACACATCGACTCGAGGCAACCACATCGCCACTATCTATTGAGTGATTAACCCTTGGACTCCCGCACCATATCCACCGACTGCAAAACAATTAACCCTTTGACTCCCAGTGATATAATCTAGCAGACTCCTTAATTAATTAACCCTTTGACTTCCGCACCCTATCTACCGATTGCAAAAAAAAATAACGCTTTGACTCCCAGTGATATGATATAGCAGACTCCTTAATTAACCCTTTGACTTCCGCATCCTATCCACCGACTGCAAAAAAAAACAATAACAACAACAACAAAACATCAAAAAACCCGTAACCCTTTGACTCCCAGCGATATAATCTAGCAGACGCCTTAATTAACCTTTTGACTCCCGCACCCTTCTACCGTCTGCAAAAACTTAACTCTTTGACTCCCAGTGATATAATCTAGCAGACACCTTAATTAACCTTTAGACTTCCGCACCCTTCTACCGTCTGCAAAAACTTAACCTTTTGACTCCCAGTGATATAATCTATCAGACTCCTTGATTAACCCTTTGACTTGCACACCCTTCTACCGTCTTCGAAAACTTAATTCTTTGACTCCCAGTGATATGATCTAGCAGACGCCTTAATTAACCCTTTGACTCCCGATCCCTTCTACAATCTGCAAAAAAATCTTAACCCTTTGACTCTCAGTGATATAATCTAGCAGACTCATTAATTTACCCTTTGACACCTGCACCCTATCCACTGACTGAAAAAAAAAAAACTTTGACTCTCGGTGATGCAATCTGGCAGACTCCTTAATTAACCCTTTGATTCCCGCATCCTTCCACCGTCTGCAGAAACTTAACCCTTTGACTCCCACTCCCAGTGATGTAATCTAGCAGACTCCTTAATTAACCCTTTGACTCCAGCACCATATCCGCTGACTGCAAAAAAAAAACCCAAAAAAAACCCCGTAACCCACTCGACTCCCAGTGACACAATCTAGCACACTCATTGATTAACCCTTTGACTCCCGCTTCCTGCAGGAAGTTGGTGAATACGGTGAGGGAATCAAAAGGTACTTTTTTTTTTTTGCTTAGCTAGTATAGTTGACAATTCATGATGCTGGTGGTGGACAGGATTGCGGGGATCAAAGGGTTAAGTTAAACAACATATGTTGCACGATGGTGGGGGCTTACGAAGCGATTTAAGATCCCGGTGATGGACTTGATACAAGTCAAGTGGGTAAACGTCCACTTCCCAATCACTAGGTCCTGCGTTCGATCTGCCTAAACGCCTCTGTCTGGTGGATAATAAAGAGTAGAGACATTCTTTTTTTCCGATCTCAAGGGTCAACGTGTGTTTGTGTGTGTGTGTGTGTGTGTGTGAGAGAGAGAGAGAAAGAGAAAGAGAGAAAGTGAGTGTGTGAGAGAGAGAGAGAGAGAGTGTGTGTGTGTGTGGTGAGAGAGAGAGAGAGACAGACAGACAGACAGACAGACAGAGAGAGAGAGAGAGTGACTGAAAGATAGAGAGAAAGTGTGTGTGTGTGTGTGTGTGTGTGTGTGTGTGTGTTCTGTGTCTGTGTGTGTCTGTTTGTGTGTCTGTGTGTCTGTGTGTTTGTGTGATTACGTGCGTATGTGTATGTGTATAAAATTATGTATGAGCGTGTGTATGTGTGCGTGTGTGTGTGTGTGTGTGTGTGTGAGCGTGTGTGTGTGTGTGTGTGTGTGTGTGTGCGCGCGCGTGTGTGTGTGTGTGTGTGTGTAGGGCGCGCGGCGGGGGTGTGTGTGTGTGTTGTGCTTGTGTGTGTGTGTGAGGGGCCTCGTGTGTGTGTGTGTGAAAGAGAGAGAGATGTAAGTGTGTGTGTGTGCGTGTGCGTGGTGTGTGTGTGTGTGATGTGTATGTGTGTGTGTGTGTGTGTGTGTGAGCCTTTGTGTGTGAGTGTGTGCGTGCTGTGTGTAGTGTGTGTGAGAGAGAGAGAGTGTGTGTGTGTGTGTGTGGTGTGTGTGTGTGTGTGTGTGTGTGTGTGTGTTGTGTGTGTGTGTGTGTGTGTGTGTGTGTGTGTGTGTGTGTGTAGTGTGTGTGGTATCTATTTGCCTGCGTCTAAGTATGTATGTGTGTATGTTTCAAAATGATACTCTTGTAATTTGGAGTGATGACTATGTGTTTTACAGGGATGATTATAATGAACGATGCTCACGTCAAATATGTTCAATTAACATCATAAGCTGTCGACATGTTAATGCTTTATTATCATTGCTATCGTTTTATCTATGTATTTGTATACTCATTTATTCATTTACTTCCAGTTTGTCAGTCGCAACTTTCACTTTTGCTGAAATATTTTAGTGTTTTTTGTGTGTTTTTTTCGGGGGGTGTTTTGTTGTTTTTTTTGTTTTGTTTTGTTTTGTTTTGTTTTGTTTTGATTTGTTGGTTTGGTTTAGTTTTCACGTCGACACCACCTCAGGTGATATGGCCGACGGGATAACCATCCCAGGGAAGTGGGAAGGACTTATTAATCTATACTGACACCACCAGGACAACAATGATGTTAAGATGGGACAGTGAGAAGCCAGTTTTAATGTAGGAACAGGGACTTATCTAATCCATACCGACATCACCATAACAACATGATGTTAAGATGGACATGAGAAGGCCAGTTTCAATGTAGGGAAAGGGGACTATTAATCCTATACTGACATCACCAGAACAACAATGATGTTAAAGGGACAGTGAGAAGGCCGTTTAATGTAGGGAAGGGGGACTTATCTAATCCTATACTGACATCACCAGAACAACAATGATGTTAAGATGGGACAGTGAGAAGGCCAGTTTTAATGTAGGGGAAAGGGGGACTTATCTAATCCTATACTGACATCACCAGAACAACAATGATGTTAAGATGGGACAGTGAGAAGGCCAGTTTTAATGTAGGGGAAAGGGGGACTTATCTAATCCTATACTGACATCACCAGAACAACAATGATGTTAAGATGGGACAGTGAGAAGGCCAGTTTAAATGTAGCGCACCCCGGGATTCGAACCCACACAACCACTGGCATGTGAATCCGACGCTCAAACCAACTAAGCTACTGGGGCCCGAGTGGGGTTTTACGTGCGTGGCGGCTTTTTACCAAGCCAGCAAGGCAACCCTACACCGTGTTCGGGGCGTGCCTCCTGGGTGTTTATATATTTCTGTAGGCTACGTAACACTGACATGACTTATTGTTATTGTTGTTGTTGTTTAAAGCCCATCCGACTGTACAGAGCCATATCAGGGCTATAACCGTTTCAAAATGTACACAATAGTTAAACAGGAAAATAAAGGAAAAGAAAATTAAATACACATACAAATGCATTCGCGCACATAATCTAAGGAGATGCTCCTGACGTTGACCACTCCGTCCAATTTATCGCCCAAGGGATTTAAAAAACATACATGAATACAATTTTAAAATTTATCTATGGACACTTAAACATAAAAACGCGCCTAAATTATCAAAAATTGCTTCCGCGCATCTCATTTCCTTAGAGCCACAAATGCACTAAGTCTTAATGCATGACTCAATTATCAATCCTAAGAGAAAGTACATAAGACTTTATCGAACACATACAGGTGAACGGAACAGCAAGGCAGAAAATGATGGGAAGAAATGACAGAAAGCAAAGGAACACGGCAGAAACAAAGAGAGTGACAGAAAAGAGGAAATTTCTTGTGCAGAATTTCCAGAAGGTGGGGATACTATTTAAACTAAAAGAGCCCCCGGCATCCTCACGGAGATACTGGCATAACTTACTGAATTTGTTACGTATGTACTTGTGTCAGTGTGCATATTCACACAAAGGGGGCTCTAGTAGTCGGCTGGGCTGTAAGCAATATGAACATGAGCCTGAATCTCTTTGTAACACCTCTGGGTAGCAAGCGGAAGAAGTAACTTGACCCACCACAAGTGATGAGGCTGACAGGCATAACCAGGAAACTGGATTAGCGAAGATTTATGCAAATCAACATACATGCATGACAGTAGCAGAACGACTCTATGTAAGGATGGACATTGAAAAGGTCAGTCTAATGTTACTCCCCACCCCACCCTCTGTTCATTCTCTCTCTCGCTACTGATTATAATGGTGACAGTTTTAGTTTTAGTTTCAGTTTCAGTTTCTCAAGATGACGTCTCCGTGCTCGGAATGAATTCCAGATGCACTATCGTCACATGTGCTACAAAAAAATCCAGAATTATCACCGCACAAGTCTTAATGCATATAAACCCAATAGCTAGCCGAGTTCTGAGCTCCTACCCAGATAGTTCCATAACCATGAGGTCGTAGGGGAGCGACGTGACAGAGACCTAAACTTTTCCCGGGGCCAGCATTTTGAGGGTGGCGCCATCCCCTCTCCTTCACTTCAAATTCACATTTATATTCCTTTTTTTTTTTTAACCAAGACTTCAGAAAGCCAAGAACGCTAATTGGCGTTCATGGGGTGGGACCAGGGAAATCAATCTATTTCTCCAATGTTTTATACCAAGGCAGCCGGGCAATGCCCTGCTCTTCACGATTTTCAACTGCCATGGGATCTTTAACGTGCGCAGCCAGAAGGCACACGGGTCCAACTCGTTTTTCGTCCCCTTCCTAAGGACTAGACGTTCAGTTCGATGATCCGGTCAAACTGAAGAGAAAAGTCGAGGCCTGTACGTGGAGCAAACTCTGGTACCTCGCGCACAGTTATTGGCAGGCGAACGTCTGAACCATTCTGCCACTCTTCTCCCTATGGTAACAGTGATCCGGGCAAATTGTGGATGGTGAAACGAGCGGGTAAGCCTCCCAGGAATGGCACTAACCGTCAATCAACCCACCACCACCTTGCAGTGACACTTCCAAATTCCCTCAGTTCATCAAACAGCATCCTCCAGCTTCCTGTATTAATTACTTCACTTCCCCCAGCCCCACAAACCAGCTACCATCAGTTCTTCTTATTTATCTGTCCGTCTGTAACCAATCTTGGCTGTCGCCAGGATTTTGAGATGACCGTAAACACCAAGGTGCAAGTCCAGAAGTGAAGAAATGCCGTGTGGCATAAGTGTCTCCTTCACATCGTCGATCGTGGTTTTCCTTGGTTTACCTCCTGCTTTAAACTCACACAGTTTTCTGTATTTCATTCCCTGCGTCTATTCCTCAGCTCTTACATTTCATTTTCAAAGTCTACCCATCAGTTCCTGCTTTTCTTTCCCCGATTCTGTCGATCAGCTTCTGTGTGTTTCTTTCCCCGAGTTTACCCATCATCTTCCTTCATTTCATTTGCTACAACTATCTATCAGCTTCCTGTATTTCATTCTCTGGGTCTATGTATCAGCTTTGTGCATTTCGTTCTCTGGGTCTTTCTATCAGCTTCCTGTATCTCCTTCTCTGGGTCTATCTATCAGTTTTGTGCATTTCATTCTCTGGGTCTATCTATCCATCAGCATTGTGCATTTCATTCTCTGGGTCTATCTGTCAGCTCCTCCATTTCATCCCCTGATTCTGTCGATCAGCTTCCTGCATTTCATTGTCTGGGTTTATCTATCAGTTCCATGTATTTCATTCTCTGGGTCTATCTGTCAGCCTCCTGCATTTCCTTCGCTAACTCGGTCTATCAGCTGTCTGCCATTATTTCGCTAAGTCTATCAGTCAGATTCCTGCGTTTCATTCTCTGGGTCTATCCATCAGCTTCTTGCAGGCAACATGTAGAAGCTAGGGATCAGGCTGAGGGGATAAAGAGATCAGGGGAATTAACAGCTTTGTGTCCCACACTGTGATTGGGGCCATGGGAAATTGTAAAGCCAGGCACCCTATTGTAAAGCCATGCACCCTATTGTAAAGCCAGATACCATACTGTAAAGCCAGGCACCCTATTGTAAAGCCAGGTACCATATTGTAAAGCCAGGCACCCCGTTGTAAAGCCATGCACCCTATTGTAAAGCCAGGTACCATACTGTAAAGCCATGCACCCTATTGTAAAGCCAGCACAATTGTAAGCAGCACCATATTGTAAAGCCAGGCACCATATTGTAAAGCCAGGCACCACATTGTAAAGCCAGGCACCATATTGTAAAGCCAGGCACCTTATTGTAAAGCCAGGCACCATACTGTAAAGCCAGTCACCATATTGTAAAGCCAGGCACCATATTGTAAAGCCATGCACCATTTTGTAAAGCCAGACACCCTATTGTAAAGCCAGACACCCTATTGTAAAGCCAGGCACCCTATTGCAAAGCCATACACCCTATTGTAAAGCCATGCACCTTACTGTTAACCCAGACACCTTATTGTAAAGCCAGGCACCCTATTGTAAAGCCAGGCACCCTATTGTAAAGCCGGCACCCTATTGTAAAGCCAGACACCCTATTGTAAAGCCAGCACCTATTGCAAAAGCCAGCCCCTATTGTAAAGCCAGACACCCTATTGTAAAGCCAGACACCCTATTGTAAAGCCAGACACCCTATTGTAAAGCCAGACACCTTATTGTAAAGCCAGGCACCTATTGTAAAGCCAGACACCTTATTGTAAAGCCAGACACCTTATTGTAAAGCCAGACACGCTATTGTAAAGCCAGACACCCTATTGTAAAGCCAGACACCCTATTGTAAAGCCAGACACCCTATTGTAAAGCCAGACACCCTATTGTAAAGCCAGACTCCTATTGTAAAGCCAGACACCCTATTGTAAAGCCAGACACGCTATTGTAAAGCCAGACACCCTATTGTAAAGCCAGACACCTATTGTAAAGCCAGACACCCTATTGTAAAGCCAGACACCCTATTGTAAAGCCAGACAGCCTATTGGAAAGCCAGACACCTTATTGTAAAGCCAGACACCCTATTGTAAAGCCAGAAACCCTATTGTAAAGCCAGACACCTTATTGTAAAGCCAGACACCCTATTGTAAAGCCAGACACCCTATTGTAAAGCCAGACACCCTATTGTAAAGCCAGGCACCCTATTGTAAAGCCAGGCACCTTATTGTAAAGCCAGGCACTCTATTGTAAAGCCAGGCACCTTATTGTAAAGCCAGACACCCTATTGTAAAGCCAGGCACCTATTGTAAAGCCAGGCTTCTATTGGAAAGCCAGGTACCCTATTGTAAAGTCATGCACCCTATTGTAAAGCCAGGCACCCTATTGTAAAGCCAGGCTTCTATTGGAAAGCCAGGTACCCTATTGTAAAGTCATGCACCCTATGATAAACCCATGTACCCTATTGTAAAGCCATGCACCCTATTGTAAAGCCAGACTCCCTGTTGTAAAGCCAGACACCCTATTGTAAAGCCAGGCACCCTATTGTAAAGCCATGTACCCTATTGTAAAGCCAGGCATCATACTGTAAAGCCAGGCACCTTAGTTTAAAGCCAGGCACCCTATTGTAAAGCCAGGCATCCTACTGTAAAGCCAGGCACCTTAGTGTAAATCCAGGCAACCTATTGTAAAGCCATGCACCCTACTGTAAAGCCAGGCACCTTATTGTAAAGCCAGGCACCCTATTGTAAAGCCAGGCAACCTATTGTAAAGCCAGGCACCCTACTGTAAAGCCAGGCACCTTAGTGTAAAGCCAGGCACTCTATTGTAAAGCCAGGTACCCTATTGTAAAGCCAGGCACCCTTTTGTAAACCAGGCACCCTACTGTAAAGTCAGGCACCCTGTCTCGCGGTGACTCCCTTTACTTGCTACATTGGTGTGGGTGCTGGAGGCATGAGGCACGAGGCACGAGGCACGAGGCACGAGGCACGAGGCACGAGGTAAAGA
>CM060313.1:65787816-65792816 GCA_030674185.1 Monoplex corrugatus
CGAGTCAGGAGGCGCTGTATATTGTCAGGTGAGTCACTGTCTTGAAGTTGGGTGTCATCAGCATAGAAGTGGTGTTTTATAGAGTGGGAGTTGATGATGGTGGACAGGGGGGAGGTGTAAAGAGTGAAAAGAACAGGGCCAAGGACAGATCATTGTGGAACACCACAGGTCAGGTATGCAGGATGAGAGTAAGTGCCATTGATGAGAACAGTTTGTTTTCTGTTTGATAGATATGAAGTGAACCAGGAGAGAGCAATGTCAGAGATGCCAAAAGTATGATGAAGTCTAGAAAGGAGAATACCATGATGAATGGTATCAAAGGCTGCAGACAGATCAAGGAGTGTGAGGAGAGAGACTTTGCCAGTATCAGTTTGCAAGGAGGAGATTGTTGAGAATGTGTAGCAGGGCAGTTTCAGTGCTATAGCACTGGCGGTAGGATGACTGGAAAGGATTGAGGAGATTGTTGGCAGACAGGTGATAGTTCAGTTGGTTGAGGACAACTTTTTCAAGGAGTTTTGACAAGAAAGAGAGATTAGAGATAGGCCGGTAATTTTTCAGTTCATTTGGGTCTAAATTGTATTTCTTGAGGAGAGGGTGAACAATAGCAGACTTGAAAGAATCTGGGACAGTTCCAGTTTGGAGAGAAGTGTTGATGATGTCAGTGATGAATGGGAGGAGCGTAGGGAGACAGTCACACACGCACACACATACGCATGCACATGCACATGCACACACACACACACACTATAATTTCTGTTACAGATATATCATCATAGTTAATCACTGAAAAAATGGCCGTTTGTCCTTCTATCTAAGTATCTCGACAACATCAGAAAAGATGGCGACGATAGGACGAAGCTCACGTAGTCTGCCCCCCTTCTCTCTCTCTCTCGTTCACTCTTTCTCTCTCTCTCTCGTTCACTCTTTCTCTCTTTCTCTCTCTCTCTCGTTCACTCTTTCTCTCTTTCTCTCTCTCTCGTTCACTCTTTCTCTCTTTTTCTCTCTCTCTCTCGTTCACATCTTTCTCTCTTTCTCTCTCTCTCTCGTTCACTCTTTCTCTCTTTCTCTCTCTCTCTCTCGTTCACTCTTTCTCTCTTTCTCTCTCTCTCTCGTTCACTCTTTCTCTCTTTCTCTCTCTCTCTCTCGTTCACTCTTTCTCTCTTTCTCTCTCTCTCTCTCGTTCACTCTTTCTCTCTTTCTCTCTCTCTCTCGTTCACTCTTTCTCTCTTTCTCTCTCTCTCTCTCGTTCACTCTTTCTCTCTTTCTCTCTCTCTCTCGTTCACTCTTTCTCTCTTCTCTCTCTCTCTCTCTTTCTCTCTCTCTCCTCTCTCGTTCATCTTTTCTCTTCTCTCTTCCTCTCTCTCTCTCTCGTTCACTCTTTCTCTCTCTCTCTCGTTCACTCTTTCTCTCTCTCTCTCGTTCACTCTTTCTCTCTCTCTCTCGTTCACTCTTTCTCTCTCTCTCTCTCGTTCACTCTTTCTCTCTCTCTCTCGTTCACTCTCTCTCCTCTCTCTCTCGTTCACTCTTTCTCTCTCTCTCTCTCGTTCACTCTCTCTCTCTCTCTCTCTCGTTCACTCTTCTCTCTCTCTCTCGTTCACTCTTTCTCTCTCTCTCCTCTCGTTCACTCTTTCTCTCTCTCTCTCGTTCACTCTTCTCTCTCTCTCTCCTCTTCCTCTTTCTCTCTCTCTCTCGTTCACTCTTCTTCTTTCTCTTTCTCTCATCTCTTGTTTCTCTTTCTCTCTTTCTCTCTCTCTCTCTCTCTCTCTCGTTTTTCTCTCTTCTCCTTCTCCTTCTTTCTCTCTTTTTTCTGTTCTTCTCTAGTCTCTTCTCTCTTTCTTTCTTTCTCTCTTCTCTCTCTCTCTCTCTTCTTCTCTCTTCCATTTCTTTCCTCGCTTCTTTCTCTCTCTTTCTGTCCTCTCTCTCTCTCTCTCTCTCTCTTTCGTTCTTTCTCTTTCTTCCTTTCTCTCTCTCGTTCTCTTCTCTCATTTCTTTCTCTCTCTCCTTCTCCCTCTCTCTCTTTCTTCTCTCTCTCTCTCTCTCTCCTCTCGTTCTTTCTCTTTTCTCTCTGTCTCTTCTCTTCTCTTCTCTCTCTCTTTCTCTCCTGTTCCCCTCCCTCTCCTCTGTCTCTCTCTCTTCTTCTGCTCTCTTTTCTTTCTCTCTTCTTCTTATATCTCATTTGTATCTCTCTCTCGTTACCTCCCCCCTCTTATCTCCTCACTCTCCTTCCCCCTCTCCCATCTCCCCTGCCTCTTCTCTCTTCTTCTCTGTCTCGTCTCTCGTCTCTCATCTCTCTTCTTCTTACACAAACTCCATGCCCTACATACTACACACACACACACGACACACACCACACACAGACCACACACACCACACACCACACCACCCACCACCACACACAACGGCACCAACATATTATCATTTGATATTAACGTACGTTCAACATAATATAATCACAGAAAAATGACCGTTTGTCCTTCTATCTGGGTTTATGGACAACATCAAAAAAGACGGCGACCATGTGACCCAACTCACGTAGTTCCCCTTTTCTGTCTGTCTGTCTGTCTGTTTGTCTGTCTCTGTCTGTCTGTCTGTCTGTCTCTGTCACTCTGTCTGTCTGTGTCTGTCTGTGTCTGTCTGCCTATCTGTCTCTCTTTCTGTCTCTCTCTGTCTCTCTCTGTCTGTGTGTGTGTGTGTGTGTGTGTGTGTGTTTGTTTTTCTCTCTGTGTCTGTCTGTGTGTGTGTGTGTCTGTTTTACTCTCTGTGTCTGTCACTGTGTCTGTCTCTGTCTCTGTCTCTGTCGCTCTGTCTCTGTCTGTCTGTATGTATGTCTGTCTGTCTGTCTGTCTGTCTCTCTCTCTCTCTCTCTCTCTCTCTCTCTCTCTCTCTCTCTCTCTCTCTCTGTCCGCGTATCTTTGACTCTCTCTCTCTCTGTGCCCCTCTCTCTCTAACTTCTCTCTTGTTCACTCTCTTTTTCTCTCTCTCTCCCCTCCCCCCTCTCTCTCTTACACAAACTCGCACCCACACAGCGCACACACACACACACACACACACACATACACAAACACACACACCTACCCCCCCCCCTACACACATGCGCGCATTATCATCCTTTAATATATATGTCAACCTAATTAATCACTGAAAAAGTGGGCGTTTGTCTTTCTATCTGAGCATCTGGATAACATCAAAAAAGAGGGTGACGTTGAGGAGAAGCTCACGCAATCCATCACCCCTCTCTCTCTCTCTCCTCTCTCTCTCTCTCTCTCTCTTCTCTTCTCTCTCCTCTCTCTCTCTTCTCTCTCTCTCTTCTTCTCTCTCTCTCTCTCTGTCTCTGTCTCTCTGTCTGTCTGTTTGTCTGTCTGTCTCTCTCTCTCTCTCTCTCTCCTCTCTCTCTCTCTCTCATCTTATCTTAAGTAACAGTATTTTCACTTTTCACACTTTTTCTCTCTTTTCTCTATGTGTTATTCTATCTCTGTCTATCAACTGTGGCAACCCATGCACCCACTGGGAAGACATCGCCCATTACAGCAGTACACAAAGGGCAAAGATCTCAATCTGAAACAGCTAGAGATAGGAGACCATTTCCATCTAAATCAAGACAAGAGTGCTCTAGTTACCTACAGTAGTGTATTCAGACAGTGAGTATCACCACAAGACACTTGTAGTACTGTATCCACACGGTGGACGCAGGCCAGCTCCAAGGCCGCAGGACCTCTTCCCACACAATATCTGTGGAAGAACACGATTCCCTAGGATATGTACGGTATCCCACATCGACACCAACAGTAGGCGTCAAAGGACCAGGTGTAAGACAGGACACGTTGTTTAAACATCTGCCTGCTGTGTTTACCACACATATTCGCGGATGTTGAGACTAAGGTGGAAAATAATGAGGTGAAAATCGAGTTATTTTGAGAGAGAATGAGAGAGAGAGAGAGAGAGAGAGAGAGAGAGAGAGAGAGAGAGAAAGAAGACAGACAGACAGACAGAGAATGAGAAAGATAGGGGACACAGAGGCACAGAGAGAGAGAGAGAGAAAAATGGAGACAGACATACAGACAGACAGGGACAGAGAGAGAGAGGGGGGGGGGACACAAACAGACAGAGGCAGAGGCAGAGACAGAGACACAGAGACAAGACAGAGACAGAGAGAGGAGACACAGAATGACAGAGAAACAGAGACAGACAGAGACAGGCAGAGACAGACAGACAGACAGAGACAGAAACAGAGAGACAGACAGACAGAGAGAGTGAATATATCAATGACTATGACAATGATACTCACCGTTGCCAGTGCACAAGTTTTGTCTAGAAGCATAGTTACCAACCATGATAATACGCATAGCGCATCTATGGTAATATCAATATGAGACATTATTCAAGAAGAAACGAAAAGATTAAAGTTGCTGTTGTTTGAGAGAGATAATCGAAAGATGTAAATAAGTGAATGAAAAATAATATCTGTGTGTGTGTGTGTGTGTGTGTGTGTGTGTGTGTGTGTGTGTGTGTGTGTGTGTGTGTGTGTGTGTGTGTGTGTGTATGTGTGTATGTGTATGTGTGTGTGTGTTCGTGTGTGTGTGTGTGTGTGTGTGGTGTGTGTGTGTGTGTGTGTATTTGTGTGTGTGTGTGTGTGTGTGTGTTTTCGTGCGTGTGTGTGTGTGTGTGTGTGTGTGTGTGTGTGTGTGTGTGTGTGTGGTGTGCGTGTGGTGTGTGTGTGTGTGTGTGTGTGTGTTGTGTGTTGTGTGTGTGTGTGTGTTTGTGTGCGTGTGTGTGATACAAGAGAGAGAAAGGGGGGATGGAGAGAGAGAGGCAGAGAGAGGGAGTGAGAAACAGACAGACACAGACAGTAGACAGACAGAGATCGAGATACAGAGACAGAGAGACACAGAAAGAGAGAGACAGAGACAGAGACAGACAGACAGACAGACACAGAGAGACACAGAGATACAGAGACAGACAGACAAAGAGAACAACAGACAGAGACAGACAGGCAGACAGAG
>CM060313.1:65807816-65810316 GCA_030674185.1 Monoplex corrugatus
GTGCCCTGCCGCATGCGTTGGTGATCATGGCCCTCCATATGTATCTATCCCTTGTTGCCGCAAGCACATCTTTCCACCCTTTTTGTCCTCAGTCCCCCTGCAAGTACCTCCAATAATTTCTCCCTGGGTCTACCTGGTGCTGTCTTTCCCTCCAGCTTTCCTGTTGTGACCAGGTGCTCTAATTCCCCTTTCCTCATAAAATGGCCTATAAATGTTGCCTGTCCTTTCCTAATCTTCTTCATGAGTGATCTTCTTGTGTCTGCCTCAATTAAGACTGTCTCGTTTGTTTTCTTTGCTGTCCATGGAACTCTCAATAATCTTCTTAGAAACCACATCTCGGTTGCCTCAATCTTGTTCTAACTTTGCTCGTTGAGTGTCTACGTCTCACAACCATTTAACATTATCGGTTCTATATTACATTCAAGAACTCTCTTCCTGCTGTTAATTGATAGGTATTTGTTGGTAAAAATGCTTTTCATTTTCTTGAATGCTGATATGGCTTGGCCGATTCTGCTGGCTATTTCTGATGTGCATCTGCTGTCTGGTGAGATGATCGTTCCCAGATGCTTAAACTTTTCAACCTGTCTCAAATTGTGCCATTTACTGTTATTTTGCATGAGGGGATTTCATGTTTTTTTTACTGCTAACAATGACTTCAGTCTTCTTGCTATTTATTTAGCTCCAACCCTTTATTTTTTGTGAGCAGACCGCAGGCATCCTTCATAGATATAAGGATGTCCCCTAGACCAGACTAAACCACTGACGTCTGGAATCATGACAGTCCCCCTGTCTGTGGATCTGCCAACGTGACCGTCTGTCACTCTATCTGATTTATCGTTATCTTCATTCTGCACATCCATTTTTTTTTTAAAGAAGCCTCGTTGACAGAAGATGGCCACGCCTACAAGTGGAGTTATTGAGGGCTAAAAAAACAGTAATGCTTTCTTTAATGGTAGAGATTGAATGAGGTTGTTGACTGACGATGCGCTATTTCAAATCTCAGCAAAGTGAGGGAGAGGCCAGAGACACAGAGAGAGGGAGAGAGAGAGTGAGAGAGAGAGAGAGAGAGAGTGAGTGAGAGAGAGAGAAATAGAAGGTGGGGGAGGGGTGCTGTGTGTGTATGTGTGTGTGTGTGAGAGAGAGAGAGAGAAAGTATATGTGTATAGTTCTGCTATGATTACAAAATAGATATAGATACAGATACACACACATATATATATAGATATAGATATGGATATCGACATGGATATAGATATATAGATAAAGATACAAATGTAGATATACAGATATAGATATATACATGTATACATATTAATACATACATATCTACGTAGATATATAGATAGATAGGTAGATAGATAGATGGATAGATAGATAATAGATAGATAGATAGATGGACATATAGATAGACAGATATATAGATATATAGACAGATAGACAGATATACATATACATATATGTATACATATACATATATATACATACATACATACATATGTGTGTGTATGTGTATATACGCGTGCATGTGTGTATGTATCTACGGGTGTGCGTGTGTATGGCCACGCACGTATGTACATATACGCGGGCATTTTGGGTAGCTGCCAAATGAAAGACATTATCACGGTCGCAATGTAAACAAGGAAATGCAGGCAAGGAGCAGATAAACCCCAAACATCATCCTCCCTGCACCAAAACTGTCATATATAGCAGCATCCTGCATCAAATGGACCCACACTAAGCGAATACTGCATCCTCTGTTTCCTTGTGCAATTGATTAAAAGACGCCTTATTTATTATCCCCTACTCATTATCTCCTCTTAATTATTTTTGTATATTTTCTCTCTATCTCCCTTGAAAAAGGGGTGGGGTGGGGTTGAATGGGTGGGGGAATGTGTCTTATATTGCCTGGAGAAAGGTATGTGTCTGTGTGTCTGTGTGTATTTTTCTTTGAATCATACATTTTTTTTTATTAAGCATGGGTTTACCATGCTAAACTATGACACCATCTGGTTGTCAAAAGTTGTCAAAACAGTTAATATGATTGTGTTCTGTTAACCCTTTGACTACCGCAGTCTGTTCACCAGTATCTTGCATTGTCAACCATGCCAGCAAAGCAAAAATGTAACCCTTTGATTCCTTCACCCTATTCACCAGCTTCCTGCAGAGGGAGTCAAATGATTACGTTTTTTTTTCAGTTGGAGGATACAGTGCGGGAGTCAAAGGGTTAACGCACCTCTGTGGAATAAAACGGCACACCCAGATGCCAGGTAGGTGTTGAAGACCTCAGTAAGGTTTATGCCATGCTCCTTTTTGGACCTTCTCCATCACACGGTGTATGTGGTGTTACTGCGTATGGAATTTATTCCGAATACAGAGACGACTAAACTGAAACTATGATTAAAACGTGTAAGACTTTCTCAGCCATGTGTCAGTGGAATCCAAAACAAGTGTGACTGCTCGTGTTCAAGCAAACAAGAAACAGAAGGAAAAAAAACACGAA
>CM060313.1:65815316-65820316 GCA_030674185.1 Monoplex corrugatus
CAACACACACACACACACACACAGATAGACAGACATATAGAGAGATACAGACAAGCACAAGCACACACACACCACACACACACACACACACACACACACACAAAAACACACATACAACAGGACAGACACAAACACACACACACACAGATAGACAGACATATAGAGAGATAGACAGACAAGCACACACACACACACACACACACCACACAGATAGACAGACATATAGAGAAGACACAGCACAAGCACACACAACACACCACACACACACACAAACAGATAGACAGACATATAGAGAGATAGACAGACAAGCAAAACACACAACACAACACACACACAACACACAACAGATAGACAGACATAAAAACTACGAAAATCGAACAAAAAAGACAGACACCACCACACACACACACACACAAGCACAGAAGACAGACAATCATACCACCAACCACACAGCCAACAACCACATCACGACTCAACAAATAACAAAACAAAAACACACAAACACAACAACATCCAGCACAAACACAAACCCCACAAAAAAGTAACAACATGACACCACACACACACACATGCACACATATAGCACAAACGACAGGAGCAGGGGACACAATGACACAGGACAGAAGGACAGGAGAGAAGAGAGAACAGACAGACAGAGGACAGACAGACAGAGACAGACAGACAGAGAAACAGACGGACGAAAAATTAAAAACTACCTGGAAAAAAATCGAAAAAAAAGGAGAAGACACCACCAGCTCTAACAACAGGATGAACCAAAGAATGCACAGAGATGAAGGAGAATTCGATTGTTATTGCTCCTGTCGCTTAAAGCCCAGCCGACTGCGTAGAGCCATATCAGGGCTGTAACTGTTTCGAAACATGCAAGACTTCTTTAAAAAAAAAAAAAAAAAAAAAAAAAAAAGTACACATATCAATGCATTCCAGCACATAATCTAAGGGCATGCCCATGGCGTTGACCACACCGTCCAATTTATCGCGCAGGGGATTTAAAAACCACAACTGAATACAAATTTAATCATATCTAAATACACCAACATTTATTAAAAACGGGCATAAATTATCTAATATTGTTTCCGTTTTTCTCACCTCCCTAGAGCCAAAAATGCGCATGTACCCAATTATCAATTTAAGAAAAGGTAACTAAGACTTTATCAAACACATACAGGTAGTGAATGGACCAGCAAGGCAGAAAGTGATAGGAAGAAATGACAGAAAGCAATCGAACAAGGCAGAAACAAAGAGAGTGACACAAAAGAGCTAATTTCTAGCACAGAATTTGCAGAAGGTGGGGAAACTATTTATACTGAAAGAGCCACCGGCTCCCATGAGGGGAAGAAGGAGAATACATAGAAGAAGAAGAAGAAGAAGAAGAAGAAGAAGAAGAAGAAGAAGAAGAAGAAGAAGAAGAAGAAGAAGAAGAAGAAGAAGAAGAAAAAGAAGAAGAAAGAAGAAGAAGAAGAAGAAGAAGAAGAAGAAGAAGAAGAAGAAGAAGAAAAAGAAGAAGAAGAAGAAGAAGGAGAAGACGAAAAGAAGAAGAAGAAGAAAGAAGAAGAAGAAGAAGAAGAAGAAGAAGAAGAAGAAAAAGAAGAAGAAGAAGAAGAAGGAGAAGACGAAAAAGAAGAAGAAGAAGAAAGAAGAAGAAGAAGAAGAAGAAGAAGAAGAAGAAAGAAGAAGAAGAAAGAGAAGAAAAGAAGAAGAAGAAAGAGAAGAAAAGAAGAAGAAGAAGAAGAAGAAGAAGAAGAAGAAGAAGAAGAAGAAGAAGAAGAAGAAGAAAGAGAAGAAGAAGAAGAAGAAGAAGAAGAAGAAGAAGAAAAGAGAAGAAGAAGAAGAAAGAGAAGAAGAAGAAGAAGAAGAAGAAGAAGAAGAAGAGAAGAAACAAGGACAAGAACAAGAACAAGAACAAGAACAAAAAAGAACAAGAACAAGAACATGAACAAGAACAAGAACAAGAACAAGAACAAGAACAAGAACAAAAAAGAACAAGAACAACAGAAGAAGAAGGAGAAGATTGTTAAAGAAGGAACGTAAAAAAAAAAGAAAGAAAAACAAATAAAGGAGGAAGGAAAGAAGGAAAACAATAGAAAGAAAATAGGAGGGAAAGAAAGAAAATAGGAGGGAAAGAAAGAAAATAGGAGGGAAAGAAAGAAAATAGGAGGGAAAGAAAGAAAATAGGAGGGAAAGAAAGAAAGAGAAAGAAAGGAAACCGTAAAAAAACAAATTGCTCACATTAAACCCTAAATCTAAACACGGGATGTTGTTCCGCGTACCTGTTGCAACTGAGATCTCTTCAGAAAAGAAAAGAAGAAAGAAAGAAATAGACAAAGAAAGAAAGTAAATATAAAATAAAAGGAAGAAAGGAAGAAAGAAAGTAAATAAGAAAGAAAGAACAGAAAGAAATAAGAAAGTAAAATAGAAAGTAAAAAAGAAAAGAAGAAAGAAAGAAATAGACAAAGAAAGAAAGAAAGTAAAAAAGAAGGGAACAAGAAAGATCGAAAGAAAGGAAGAAAAAAAGGAAGAGCGAAAGAAAACAAGAAAGAAAGAACAGAAAGAAATAAGAAAGTAAAATAGAAAGTAAAATAGAAAGTGAAATAGAAAGTAAAAAAGAAAGGACAGGAAGAAAGAACGAAAGAAAGGAAGAAAGAGAAAAAGATAGAAGAAAGAAAACGAAATAGAAGGAAAGAAAGAAAGAGAGAGAAAAAAAAAGAAAGAAAATAAGATGAACGAAAGAAGAAAAGCAAAAAAAAGAAAGAAAGTCAAAAGAAGAAAAGCAAAAAAAGAAAGAAAGTCAAAAGAAGAAAATAAAAAGAAAGAAAGAAAAGAAAGTAAAAAAAGAAAGAAAGAAGAAAAAAGAAAAAGAAAAAAAGAAAGAAGGAAAGAAAGAAAGAAAGAAAAGAAAAGAAAGAAAGTAAAAGAAAGAAAGTTTTTAAAAAAAAAAAGAAAAAAGAAAGACAGCAAAATGTTTAAGACCAAATTACCGACACTAATTTCCTCCAGCAGACAACTTCAACATGAGTTCTGACCATTTATCAGAAGAGGGGAAAAAACTCGGAGGGGAAGGAGAGTGGAGTTAACCACCCATGAACGATGCTTAATGGGACAGAAAGCAGACAACAAATTGCATGCTGCCTGCTACAGCCATCTGCTAGCGGAGGGAAAAACAATTTTCAGACTCTTAAAGGTAAACTGCGAAAAGGGTAGCTTTTTAGTAACGGATGCATTATTTGTGGATTGTTTGTGTCAAAACAAAGGAAGTCGGCATTATTTCGATTTTCAAATTTTTGTCATGTCATATTTGGGGAATTACACGCTTTGTCAATTCTCTAGTTTTCCTCTGCATCTTCTTTTCTTTTTCGTTTGTTTGTTTGTTTGTTTTTGTACCACGATCTACACAAAAGAGTGAATTGATGGCACTTCTTTGTTTTTTCATAACCTATGCAAGTAAGAATCGTAAGGGGTATGTGTTTGTTGTCTCATGCATTATGCAAATAAAGAAAGGTAAAGGGCATGTGTTTGTTGTCTCATGCATTATGCAAATAAAGAAAGGTAAAGGGCATGTGTTTGTTGTCTCATGCATTATCAAATAAGAAAGTAAAGGGCATGTGTTTGTTGTCCTGTATTACACTGTTTTGTTGTTGAAAGCCCAGCCGACAGCACAGAACCATATCAAGCTTATAATCATCTCAGAAACTACACCATACTTTACTGAGAGGGAAAAAATGTGGAAAAGAAAATTAAGTACACATGGAAATACACTGGCAAACACAATCCAAGGACATGCCTCTGGCGTTGAGCACTCCGTCCAATCCATTACCAGGGTATTTGAACACACACACACAACACAAACACGCGCGCGCGCGCGCGCGCGCACGCACGCACACACACACACACACACACACACACACACACACACACACACACACACACACACACACACACACACACACACACACCTGAACACTTGACGCATTCAAAACAAAACATTCCAAGAATATAGTGTGTCTGTGTGGAAAGCAGATAACACATAGTCATATTCTTTCACGCGTTCCGGTAAAACGACATATTCCTACACTATCTACGAAGACAGTTTCTGACATATATTGGCTCACCATCCTTAACATTTTTGTTTGTTGTTGTTGTTTGTTGTTAGCCTGTCAAAAAGTCCTATAGCGATATATCTTTAATTAACACGCCGTTATTTCATATGTTCACCGTTATGGTTAGCCAGTTTTTACTGTTTAAATGGTTAATTATGGTAACGTTATTTGTTAGTTTTTTCCTTCCCGTCTTCGGCACAGTTGTTTTCTGGTTCGTTTTGAAGAGTGACTATTTTCAAGTATCCTCTTCACTCCTCATATATCCTCACTTTTATTTTATTTGTTTATTTATTTATCATTTTTTTTTATTTTTATTTTTTATTTATTTATTTATTCATTTCTTTATTTCTTTATTCATTTATTCATTTATTTATTTATATTTATTTATTTATCAATTTATTTATCTATTCATTTATTTATTTATTTTTGGTCTAAAATCACTTTAGTGATTAGATATTAAATCAAAGACCACCACCACCACCACACCTGAACACAAACACAAATACAGCTAAGGACATCTAAGGATAACCTGATAACTTCTGGAACTATCTGCACATTCCTAAATTGTGATTCTCACACGAGTTTGCGGACTTAAAAGAAAATATCAAAAACTTCAAAATCACCTGCTGTCAAGGGCCAATCACCCTTCAGTTTCTGCGATAAACTCATCAAACCGTTGATTGACATAGTTAAAAATAAAATAAAAAATGAAAATTAAAAACCCCCACCTCAATCTGAAAGTGCGAATGCCGATAAGAGAAGTGTGACGTCAAAATGTGTCTGTCCATTCAGCTACTCTCCGCTATTCGTTCTTGAAGACTGTTTTGTGATTCGCTCGATAATGAATCAAAAACATTCGTTTTTGGTTTATGCTAACACTGAAAA
>CM060313.1:65827816-65835316 GCA_030674185.1 Monoplex corrugatus
GTGTCCTCAATACTATGTGCAGGTTTGTATTTATTTGTTTGTTTATTTATTCATCTATTCATCTGTTTTATTTATTTACTTATCTATTTGTTTATTTATTTATTTACTTATTTATTTATATTATTTATTTATTCATTCATTTAATTATTTATTTATTCTTTCATTTATTCTTTCATTAATCTTGCATTCATTCATTTATTTATTTCATTTATTTATTTTTCAATTTGTTTTATTTATAAGTTTATTTATTGGCATGTTTGTTCGTTTGCTTGTTTGTTTGTTTGTGTATTTATTTGTTAATGTATCTATTTGCTTATTTTATTTTATTTACTTGTTTACGTATTTAGTCATTTTTTTGTTATTTATTTATTTACTTATTCATTCATTCATTCATTCAACCCTTGTCCGACTTGCCGAACTGGCTCTTACCATGAACACATTTTCGTTCGGAGATGAGACGTTCTGGCAAGTTAGCGGAGTCGCCATGGGTACTAAGATGGGCCCCAGCTATGCCTGCTTATTCATGGGATATTTGGAGGAACATATCCTACAACAATACAAGAAACCCAAATCTGAATTATACAAAAGATACATAGACGATTGCATTGGCATGACATCCCTCGATCATGACCAACTTTTACAATTCATCCACTACGTTCAAACGTTTCACCCATCCATCAAGTTCACATATGAAATTTCAAACACATCCATAAGCTTCCTGGATATCGAAGTTTCCCTTCAATCTGAACAACTAGTCACTACAGTCCACTACAAACCTACAGATTCACATTCCTACCTGGACTACCAATCATCTCACACTTCCAACACCAGAAACAGCATTCCCTACTCGCAGTTCTTGAGACTACGACGCCTCTGCTCAGACGAAGACAATTTTCAGGACAAAGCAGTTGAAATGACTAGATTTTTCCTGCGCAGACATTACCCACCCGAGGTCATCAATGAAGCCCGGAAAAAAGTCAGCTCTGTCTCTCGGCCAAATGCCCTCCATTCAAAGCCCAAAGCTGTCACAGAGGATCGGCCAGTCCTCAGTCTAGTTTACCACCCGTCCGTGCACCTCATAAAAAGGATCATCTTGTCCAACTGGAACATTTTGCGATCCAGTCCCACTACAGGTGAAACCTTTGACAAGCGCCCTTTGATCGTCTACAAGAGAGACACCAATCTCCGCGACTTGCTGGTGCATTCGAATCTCAGCAACCCAGTCAGCCAACCTCCAGGAACCTCTCCATGCAACAAACCTAAATGCAAGACTTGTCCTTTCTTGTGCTCAGCCACCACAGTCAAAGGCCCCAAATCTCATATGAGAATTACAAAACATTTCAACTGTCAAACTTATAACATTGTCTACTTGATCAGTTGCTCTAAATGTTCCCAATTGTATATTGGTGAAACTGGACGCACTCTTGACACACGTTTCAAAGAACACTTGGCTGATATCGTCACCAAAGGGATAAAACTATCCCCAATCACTTCAACCAATCAGACCACTCAATCAATGACATCCGAGTGAAAGGTCTGTGGCTTCTACACAATAACAGCACCATAGACAGGAAAGACAGAGAATCCCACCTCATAAATAAACTTGGAACACGCAAACCACATGGTCTTAACGACAAACCATGAGTAACAAAATTCAGACATGCCGTTTCATGTCTCTTCCTGTTCCAACGCCTACCAGATTCTTGGCACCGGGCACAATCTACTCCCTTATCTCTTGGCTCTTGCCCTGTGCCTTCTTCAGAACAGGGCTATACCGATATAGCATGGCCACTTCTCAAAATTGCAGAACTTATCTCACTTCCCTTTTGACATCACAGTTGCCTCCCCTCTCCCCTTTTCTTACTACTGCTCATGATGACATGGGCATTCCATCTCTTACCCACTGGACGAGGCGGCAGGGAAGTTTTTAGTCCCGTTTTTATTATCCATTGTTTGGTGTCTGTGATTTGTCTGTGACCGTGCGTTCGCGCTTGACAAAGGCTAGTTGGCCGAAAATTTGCGCTTGTTTTGTTTTGTCTTGTTGGAGACGCGCTTACATTGGTTTTCTTGTTCTTCTGGTTTGTATTCATTCATTTGCTTGTTTGTTTGTTTGTTTGCTTGTTTGCTAGCTTGCTTGCTTGTTTATGTGTTTGTTCGTTCGGTCGTACGTTTGTTCATTCGTTCGTTTGTTTGTTTGTTTGTTTGTTTGTTTGTTTGTTTGTTTGTTTATCTCAGGTGATTACTGAGTTGCTCTTTTTGGCACCACGTCTTTGAGGCATAATTAGTTTTTTGCCTATCAGAAAGAACTCTCCATGGACTGTTGCGAGGGACAACTCCAATACACTTTCTTTTTCAACGTCAAAGAGAGTTCTTGCTATAGACAGAAAGCATCTCAGCTACTATCTCCGCCGAAAAACTAGCACACAGACCACCATAAAAGGTCCAGCGGAGGCGACCAAAGAACCTCTAGGACGCTCCTGGATTTCTGGCATCCTAACTGATATGTCACCTACTTTCAACATGAGTCAAATGGATCAACGTCAGGTTTCACATCTGAAGGGCTTGAGTTCGGTCCGCCAGTACCTTCGTCTGGTGGGTAAAGTTTTTATTTTGTTTTGTTTTTCTTGGGTTTTTTTTGTGTTGTTGTTTTGTTTTACCGATCTTTCTGACCAACTTTGTTGTTGTTGCTGTTGTTGTTGTTGTTCTTGTTTTTGTTGTTGTTGTTGTTGTTGTTGTTGTGTGTGTGGAAATGGGCGACATCATTGCTGTTGTCGAGATCCAAGTAGCGTTCTCGTTCTCCTTCGCAGATCCACCGCCTTCACGGGATATTTGGTGAGGCACTCCAGCCTCCCGCTGTCCTCCCTGAATAATTGCCACCGCATGTACTCGGCTGCGGGGCATCTTTGGATCCAATGTGCCAGAATGTAATGTTGTTGTTGTTGTTTTTGTTGTTGTTGTTGTTGTTGTTGTTGTTGTTGCTGTTGTTATTTCCTTTATTTTTATAGCACTCAAGAAAGTTACCTTTGTGCTCACCTTTTTTTTTTTGACGTACCATTTTCTACGGAACCTTAATGGCCAAATAAACTGGCACAATTCTTTTTGAACAATGCGATGATGATGATGTCGACGAAGATGATAACCATGATGCTGTGGAGTTCCATCTAGGATTGAGACTGCGTGACAGGGCTGTACTCTACTCTTACTATCATATAATATATCCTGGCGTCAACCAGGGTCCAAGTCAACGTATATGTGGACCTTCCAGTGTCTAAACCCCCTCCGTGTGTATAGGCATGGAGAACATGGAATATAACGTTAAAGATCCTGTCAGTCATGTCGGTCCCCCCGTGGGGATGCCAGGGACTCTTTCCATTCAAATAGTATCCCCTCCTTCTGGAAATTCAGCGCTATAAATGTCCTCTTTTCTGTCACTTTCATTGCTTTCTGCTTGCTCCTTTGCTTTCTGTCATTTCTTTCTATCATTTTCTGTCTTGCTGGTCCACTCACCTTTATGTGTGCAAAAAGGTTTTACACAATTTCTCCTAGGATTGATAATTGGGTATCTGTATTAAGTGCATTTTTGACTCTAGAGAAATGTGATATGCGAAAGCAATTTTAGGTAATTCAGGCTGGTTTTTAGATAATTATGTTTTATTGTCCTTAGTTATGTTTAAATTTTCATTCAGGCATATTTCGAAATCCCCCGTTTGATAAAACTGGACAGAGTGGTCAACGCCAGGGGCATCTTCATGGATCATATGCGCAACTGCATTGATATGTGTACTTAATTTTTTGTTCCTGTTTTTTTTTTCCCTTGCTGAAATATTGTATGTTTTGAAGCAGTTATTGCCCTGATATGACTGTACGCAGTCGGCTGGGCTTTAAACGACAGTAACAATAACAACAACAGTCTTGTCAATGGCTGGCTTATGGAAAACAAGAAAACGCTCAGCTTGCAAGCAACAGCAACGTTGAAAAAAACAAAAAGGGAGAGTCCTGAGACTGTTCACTTCTACCGTTGGAAAAATGAAGTACCGCCATCACTCTCATCACTACCACTTCTTCACTTCAAAGGATTGATTAGGCAGGAGAGCAGCTTGTCATGATTACAACCAGTACCATCACACCGCAATACAACTTGCACACCTAACGACCACAGACAAGCACAACTAAATACAAAAATCGCTCTCGAGACATCTTAACAAGATAATCTACGACCTGACTGACATTCCACTTCAAGTCTACTTCATGCCAGGTTCAGCAAGGATGAGTTCAAAAACATGATCATTAGAAATCGTTCTGGCATGGCGATGTTTTCCACAAACTCATTCTGACTCACTGAGCATAAGATGTGACCAGACGTGTTAGTGGAGCACGGAGAACTCGAGGTGTTGGACGACCTGACCACATTCCTCGATGTTGTTAAAATGTCTGCAACTTCTGTAGGCGTGGATGCTGCGTGTTTTCAATTTTGAACAAACCAGCCACTGACGTCACTGAAATGGTCTCTAGGGTACATATTTGATATATAATTGCGTGTGTATACATGCAAATATTCCAAGTATCTAGGATATGTAAAAACAAATGACGGCTCCTTAGGGATTCCCAAAGATTTAAAATCAAGAAACCTGAAATTTTTCATTTTGCATGGTTGCGAAGCCTGGATGTGAAGAAAAAAGTCAAAGAAAATAAAAGTCAATGCAGCAGAAATGTAGTTCTATAGATGACTTTTCAGAGTCAAATGGACGGACAGAAGAACAAATGATAGCATATTAAAGGAATTCAATATGAAGCGCCAACTGTTAACAGACAGCAACAAAAGAAAGCTGAAAATAATAATATGTAGGCCATGTGATTAGAAACACCAAAACAGATCTGATGTCAACAGTCCTGCAGGGGAAAGCTGAGGCGAGGAGAAGAAAGGGACGACCGCACACCTCCTGCTTCAACAACATGGCTGATGTCTGTGGTCTGAGGATCCAGGAAGTCGCCCACATATGTCTCAATCTGTCACCTGGAGAAGACTTGTGACGTCGAGCGTGGTTCCTACCGCTGATCCCGGCGAGAGAGAGAGGTAAGGTGATACACACGAATGGAGTTTAGGAATTGGCTGGCATGATTACAGTTTCAGTTTAAGTTTCTCAAGATGACGTCTCCGCGCTCGGAGCGAATTCCATATGCATTAACGTCACTGGTGCCACGTGTATGGTGATCATGGCACAGTCCCTAAGCCTGCACATAAACTCATGAGCTGGCCAGGTCCTGAGGCCCTACATAGACTATGTTTTACCTAGTCTATATTTTATACTGGTATTTTATCAGCCTACCACTGGAATAATCTTGGTACATGTAAATGACATGTGTATATGTGTATCTTACCTTCAAAAAGGAACATATTATATAAAGTAAATAAATATATGATTACAGGTCTGAATCACGACCCAACTAGCTATTCTGTATAAACTCGTCTCACATGACAGACCTCCCCCCCCCCCCCCCCCCCCAGTCAATGCCCAAATGCTCACCATCTATCAACTAGGTGAAGCCAATATTTTCGTGGTGGTGCGCACACATTTCCACCCTTTATACCCTAGGTAGAAAAACAATTCCCACCCTTTACTCACTAAAAAAATGTATCCAGGAAAGATCAAACTCACACCCACATTGGCAATCCAACGCTTACCTACGTGATTACCTCGCCCATACATTTGTCCAAATTCAGTTAAATCACTCAAAGGATACGCTGCTTATCTAAAATTAACACAGTATATTTTGGATTAGAAAAGAACAGATCCAAGAGATGGTGGGAACAACAAGTATCAGCCATTTCATCACACAACAGCGAATCAAATGATTTGACCATCTGGCCAGGGTGCCAGTTAAATAGCCAGCCTCCCCCCCCCCCCCCCCCCCCGTGGGGATGTCGGGGACTCTTTCAGTATAAATAGTAACCCTACCTTCTGGAAATGCTGTGCTAGAAATTACCTCTTTTCTGTCAGTCTCTTTCTTTTTGCCTTACTATTTTGCTCTCTGTCATTTCTTCCTATCATTTTCCGCACTGCTGGTTCATTCACCTGTATGTGTTCGATAAAATCTTGCGTGATTTCTCTTATGATTGACAGCTGGGTACGTGCATTAAGTGCATCTTTGGCTCAGGGAAATGAAATACCCGAAAGCACTTTTAGGTAATTTGGGCCCTTTCTTGTATATGTTTTAGTGTCCTTATGGTAAAATTTGCATTCACGTGTGTTTTTTAAATCCCCTATGTGATAAACTGGACGGAGTGGTCAACGCCAGGGGCATCTCCTTAAATTATGTGCGTGAATGGACTGATATGTGTACTTAATTCTTTTTCACTTTTTTTTCCCAGTTGAAGTATTGTGTGTGTGATTTGAAACGGTTATATCCCTGATACGGCTCTAGCAGTCGGCTGTCCTTAAAACAACAATAACAAGAACAAAGCCAGCCTATGGAGCCTACAACACCAGATGCACAGGCTTCAGAGTCAGAGGATGACCACATCAGTGTGGACAAATGGAGAGACAGACCGCTCCACATCTACAATATGAGTCTATGCCAGGTTTTTTCGTCAAGTTGCATTTCCTCGCGACACATCCCTGGACAAAGAAACGGTAGAGACATTCGGTTTTTTTCCCCCAGATCGATGAAATTGCGGGTAATTCCGTTGTTATGTTGTTTTTGCCCTAAATAATATGAATTTAGTGGTGGTGATTGTTGTCATCGTCGTCGTTGTGGTGATGTTTTTTTTTTCTTTATACATTTGCGCCTTAAGTTTTGGTGACTAAACACGCGTTTTCATTGTGTTTTCATATTGGTTTCCCCCCAGATTTCTAAAATATGTACATTGAGGGTTTTACTATTTCCACAAAAAATATATTGGACGGATTTGCAGAGTGGCTGAGAACAGAGAGGGTGGAGGATGCGCTTGCGGCGACGAGGGATAGATACATATGAAGGGCCATGATCGCCAACGCCATGTAGCAGGGCACTTGATGACGACGATGATGACTATGACGCACCTGCATTTGCAATGTCTTGCTCGCTTCTGTAAACAGAAGTCTCATGTCTGGCATTCCTTGAGAGATAATTGCTGCATTCCTTGAATGTCTGCATCTGCATTTGGTTTGTTTGTTTCTTTCCTTCCTTTTTTTCTTTCTTAATTAACTGTCATTAGTATCAACACGCTCGCCGTTTAACAAGCCATCGTCACTGAACTAAGATTACATTCCTTTCTGAGCCGAGCGCGTTGAAACTATGACATGTTTCTCTCTCTCTCTCTCTCTCTCTCTCTCTCTCTCTCTCTCTCTCTCTCTCTCTCTCTCTCTCTCTCTCTCTATCTCTGTCTGTCTGTCTCCCTGTCCCTGTCTGTCTGTCTGTCTGTATGGCTGTCTGTATGGCTCTCTGTCTGTCTATCTCTGTCTGTCTGTCTCTCTGTCCCTGTCTGTCTGTCTGCATGCATGTATGTCTGTCTGTCTCTGT
>CM060313.1:65847816-65862816 GCA_030674185.1 Monoplex corrugatus
TCCGGTTTGCCAGTTCGCCGTAGAGAACGTCTTTAGGTATGCGTCCATCCTCCATTCGACGCATATGGCCAAGCCAGCGTAGTCGGCGTTGGCTTAGAATGGCAAAGATGGTCTGTAGGCCCGCACGACGAAGGACCTCTGTGTTGGTCACCTTGTCTTGCCATTGGATGCCGAGGATGCGTTGCAAGCAGCGGAGATGGAAAATGTTGAGCCTCTTTTCTTGGCTGGCGTATGTGGTCCAGGCTTCACTTGAGTAGAGTAGTGTGCTCAACACACATGCTCTGTACACCTGCATTTTGGTGTTCACAGTGAGACTGCTGTTGGACCAAACCCGCTTGTTCAGTTTAGCCATAACAGATGAGGCCTTCGCAATTCTGGCGCCGATTTCAGCATCCAGGGAGAGGTTGTCACTTATAGTGGACCCCAAGTACTGAACTTGGTGGACAGTATTGAGGTCGTAGTCTCCAATATGTAGAGATGGTGGTTCTTCACAGCCTTGGCCTAAGATCTCAGTTTTCTTCAAGCTGATTGTGAGACCAAACTCTCTGCAAGCGTGGGCGAAGCGATCAACGAGCCTCTGGAGATCTTGTTCACTGTGGGAAGCCAGCGCAGCATCACCTGCGAAGAGAGCTTCTCTGATGGTCTTCTTTTCCACCTTGGTTTAGGAACGAAGCCTGGCAATGTTAAGAGCTTTCCATCGGTCCTTGTATGAAGATATACCCCTTCTTCAGATCTGCAGAAGGCATAGGTCAGCAACATCGAGAAGAAGATCCCGAACAGAGTTGGGGCCAAAACACATCCCTGTTTCACTCCGCTGCTGATTCTGAAAGGCTCTGAAGTGGCACCATTATAGCACACAGTGCTATGCATATCCTCGTGAAAAGACTCGATGACAGCTGATAGTCTTGGGGGGGGCAGCCGATTTTCTTCAAAAGCTTGAAAAGACCACTCCGACTGACCAGGTCGAACGCTTTCGTGAGATCAATGAAGGCGAGGGAAAGGGGCATGTGCTGCTCGCGGCACTTTTCCTGTAGTTGCTGGACAGAGAAGATCATGTCGATGGTCGATCTTCAGGCCCTAAAGCCGCACTGGGACTCAGGGTAGATGCGAGCTGCCAGCCTCTGAAGACGGGTTAAGATGACTCTGGCGAATGCTTTCCCAACAATGCTGAGGAGAGAGATTCCGCGATAATTATTACAGTCGCTGCGGTCGCCCTTGTTCTTATATAGAGTCACTATCCTGGCATCTCTCATGTCTCTCGGAATGAAGCCTTCCTTCCAGCATAAGCACAAAAGTTCATGCAACTCGTTGAGAAGAGCAAGCTTCCCGCACTTGATGACCTCTGGAGGTATTCCGTCTTCACCAGGGGCTTTTCCCGTCGCCAAACCGTCAATCGCCTTGCTTAGTTCTTCAAGGCTTGGCTCAGCATCCAACTCCTCCATGACAGGCAGGTCCTCAATGGCATTCAGGGCAGCATCGGTGACAGAGTTCTGCGTGGAGTACAGCTCCAGGTAGTGCTCTACCCATCTCTCCATCAGCTTTGCTGAGTCTGTGATGCTTTCTCCTGCTTTGGACTTAAGGGGAACTGACTTGGAGGCTGCTGGACCAGTCGCTTGTTTGATGCCAGCGTACATGCTGCCAGTGTTGCCTGAATCTGCAGACTGCTGAATACTTGCGCTCAACTGTAGCCAATAGTCGTTGGCGCATCGCCGAGCAGTTTGTTGGGCCTTGCTGCGGGCAGCTCTGTAAGCGTCACGAGTAGTTTGGGTATTGTTGTTTGTATACGCAAGTAAAGCCTTGCGTTTCGCTTCCACCACTGGTTCCATTTCCTGCCAGTTTGCCTCAAACCAATCGGGATTCTTTCGTTCTTTTTTCCCAAATATACTCAGGGCAAACTGATAGATTGTGTCCCTCACGTGATTCCACTTTTCCTCAGCGTTTTGGATCTCTGAGCCACTCTTGAGCGCTACATTCAGGATTTCTACAAACTCCCTGGCCTTGGTCGGATCGGACGTGCGACAGGCATTAATCCCTGGGTGACCTTTCTTCTTTGAGTGGTGCAGTCTTCTGGGTAGAAGCTTGATCTTGCTGCGTACATACATACATACATACATACATACATACATACATACATACATACATACACATACATACATACATACATACATACAACAATGCACACACACACACACACACACACACACACACACACAAACACACACACACAGACATACACACATACAGATTTTCACGCATGCACACGTACACATTCACACACAGAGACACAGACACAGACACACAGACACACACACACACACACACACATATACACAGATACACACACACACATACAATACAAACACACAATCACACACACACACACACAATCACACATACACACATACACACACATACACACTCACGCATACACACGCACACGCTCACAGACACACTCACACACACACACACACACACACACACATACACACTCACGCATACACACGCACACGCTCACAGACACACTCACACACACACACACACACACACACACACACACACACACACACACACACACACACACACACACACACGTTTATTATCATCATCATTATAACAATAATCGATGTGTTGTCAGAGTAATGTTAAAATCATTCCTACATCTTAATAAAATATATCACACTGCTCAGAACAGTTTCTATAAATTCATTGCAACTATTGCAAAAAGACTTGAATTTTAAAATCGAAAAAAAAATGTTTTGAATTATAAAAGAGCGTTAACACACACAAAAAATAAATGTAATTGGAAACAAACATAAAATGAAAATAACTGGCAGAAAAGCAACTACAATAGTAGCAGCAGCCACAACAACAACAAAAAAACAAAAATAACAACAACAACAACATCAACACTACAAGAAATCCGTAGGACAATGCCTCAACTTTCAGGAAACGTATGCAACAATATGAACAAATAGAAAGACATGTTTTCGAAAAGCAGAAATGGATACATGAATATTTCATAAGAGATAAGATATTTTTCTTTGTCTTCGTTTTTTTTTTTTATTTTTTTTTTATTTCCTTTCTCTAAATGTGTTTACTTGTTTGTTATTTGGTTAACTTGTTCGGCCATTGTGATGTCTTTGCAGTGGTGCATTATTGTTATTTTTAAAGTAAGAATTATTATCAAACATTCACAGAGACACACAGCCACGCAAACACACAGACACACACACACACAGACACACAGACACACAGCACACACACACACACACACACACCACACACACACACACACACACACACACACAACACTCACACATTCACATGTTGTCAAAGTGATTTTCTCTCTCTCTCTCTCTCTCTCTCTCTCTCTCTCTCTCTCTCTCTCTCTCTCTCTCTCTCTCTCAGCGAGTAAGTACAGGCTTGATACAGATATCCAGTAAACATAGACACTTAAAAACAAATCTTTAGTAAAGAGTAAAATGTCTCAACCGGACTTTCTTCGATATCAGGACAATGTAATGCAGTTCATTGACTGGCGGTTTTCCCAAGTGCAGCACGAACTGCAGGTTTATTCTAATGGGATCACAAACGTTATAGGTGAAAAGTTTAAAAGATTACAAGACAATATTACAGAAATTCTGGACAAAATAAATGAACTGAAACTTTGTGTTGATCGGCATAATGACGATATTGAAACTCTTAAAGAGGACAATTCGATTATCTTTGAGAGACTTGACAAACTTGAAAGAAACCTAGATTACATAGAAGAGGATGTTAAAGTGACAAATTTGAAATTCATGAACATTGAGGAGAGTGAAATGGAGGACAGAGCTACGACAGCTCAGATCATCATTGATATTTTAAACTTCATGATCCAAACCCCAGGTGGCAACCACAAGATGTTGTGAGAGCGTTCCGCTTAGGGAAACCACGACGCCCCGGAAATAACCCGCGGCCTATCATCGCACAATTCTGCCGTTGGTCGGGCAAAATGGCCATTTTGAGGGACAGACAGCTAAGACAGAACCTGAGACAAAGCGGCATAAAAGTGTCTGCTGACCTCACCACTAAACAGTAGGGAATGCTGGATTTCTATAGGGGCCAAGGAAAAATTGCCTATTTCTACAACGGAAAGTTACAAGTGAGAGACAAGGAGCACTCCTTGTCACCTTTGTATGAAAACAACCATGGCCAACAATACAGCTGGGAAAATGAAGACTGGCCGTACGTCCAACACAACAAACGGAAAGACCATGATAGAAGCTGGTACCTCAGTCACAATCAACAGCCCAAAGATAATTATAGAAGCCAGCACCGCCAATACACCAGGATCTCCCTTACTGACAACGAACACCAATATCAACGTCCCAGGGACGTGTCAGAGAGAAGAGGACATTCCCATACAAACTCTACCTATAACAGAGACATCGAAAGTCACAGAAGTTGGAAGAGCCCGTTTCGTTACGGTTCCAACCAGGATACCGCCACACCTGTTGTTCCTGGAGACTTTTCTTATAGTGAAGTGACACAGAAGGGATGTCAGCGAGAACCGGTCATTACAGGACACAGGAGAGTGGTGTTCCTTAAAGACAGTGACAACAGACGGCTCACTATTAATACAGGCAGACACCGACAAAATGATACCAACAGTTACCGCCAAGAAGGCACTGCCGTCACCCATGAAAATGATTCACGACGAGCACGAGTCAATACCCAAATGACCCACGTTAAAGATGTTGGCAGAAAAATAACCAGAGAGGAGTGCGCACATGATCATACTGATAGAGACAGTGATGACAATAACGGTAGTGTTTCGTACACTGACGATAATCATGGCGAGAAAGACGATAATAAAATCGATCTGACTTATCAGTTGTCACAGACGAGGTTCAGGGACAGAAGAATAGTAGAAAAAGACAATACTGAAATTGAAGCACCAAATGGTATTACAGATGTAAGAGACGATGTTAGTGTCTCACAAAGTGATGAGCAAAATGATAGTGACCTAGATGATGTTAGTCGTGAAGACACTGACAAAACAATGACACAAGTCAGTACAGCACTTAGGGCTGACACAGACAGAGAGTCAGATGGACACATTGACGAGTCCACTAGGCACACGCAAGCAGCACCTGTAGAATCCCAGCAGGATTCTGCAGAGAAAGAACAGGACAGTGGTCCATGTTCACCGAAACAGCAGCGGCCAAAACGTACTGCCCCTCCTAAAAAGAGAAGCAGACAGATGCGCAGTACAACAGACAGGTCAGGCAGTCAGACCAGTATTCTGGACTCTATGAAAAGAACAGCTGCTGATAGCTCAAAAGGCGATAAAAGTATGCAATGTAAGTCCAAAGCTAGCTCTAGTGGTGCCTCGGGCACTGATAAATAGGACATCGGCCGGGCCACTACAGCAAGTAGTAAAAACAAAAGAATAAGTTCTTTACCAGGATCCCAAAATGTGGACGGATCCCAAATGAGCCTAAATGTGGACGGATCCCAAATGAGATCGTGTCCATCAGTGGTGAATTTACATGTTCATAATGTTAATATACCACAGATTAAATTTCTCACTTATAATGTGAATGGATTATTACCGAAACTGGATGATGAGGATTTCATTAATTTCATTTCGCAGCATGATTTCATTTGTCTCACTGAGACCTTTATAGCGAATGATTTTTATTCAACTTTCTTTCAAGAGTTTGTTGTATTTACACTAAAAGCAAAGAAACTATCTCATCAAGGAAGGTATTCCGGTGGAATAATAGTTATGGTAAGAAAGACTTTAGAATCGTTTGTTAAACGAATTGAGATTGGAAACGAAAATGCTATTATTGTTGAAATCAACAAAGATTTGTTTTCAACAAATAAACCTATAATGTTTGTATGTACATATATTCCCCCTCATGATTCCACATACTGGAATAATCAGCATGATGGGTTTGGTATGGAAGTGTTGGAACAATGTTTGTTAGATTTACAAGTTTCGCACGACGACTTTTATGTTTTGCTGACTGATGATTTAAATGCAAGAACAGCTGATGGTAATTACTGTTCATTTGGATATGACAGTGGCAGTGTTTTAACTGATCTTTCGGTATACAGTGGATTTTTTGAGACAGTCTCATGATTGCCGCACGAATGTTTTTGGAAACCAACTGCTCGAGCTATGCAGTATGTTTGACTGTATCATTTTAAATGGTCTGTGTAAACTGGACTTTGATGGTAGTTATACATACATTGGAGTTTCAGGGTCGAGTGTAGTTGACTATTTCATCGTATCATGTGATCTGTTTTCATCAGTTAAAATTGCTACATTAGATGTTGACAGCCTCACAGAATCAGATCATTTACCGGTTATAATGAAAGTGGAGCGAAAGCTTGAAACAGGAATAAAAGCGGAGGGAAAAGTATCAAAAAATAACATCACACAAAAGTTCATATGACAAGAAAATAAGAAAGACGATTATACAAACAAATTACAAAGTAATCACATTCAGAGAAGACTTACATTGGCTTCGGATACTCTAGACACTAATGTAGATAAGGCTTTAACCATATTTGTTGAATGTCTCAAAGAAGCTGGTGCTTGTATGTACCGTAAGAAATGTACAGAGAAGAGAAAAAGATCTGATTGGTTTGATGGTGAATGTGAGAAAGCAAAAGCAGAAAGCAGAAAAACTCTCAAACACTACAGAAAAACAAAAGATGAGGATGATAGAGTTGTGTATTGTGAAGCACGGAAGAAGTATAAAAAATTATTAAAGAATAAAAAACAGCAGTTTAATAAACAAAAAGCAGAATGCTTAGCCAGAAATATTTCAAATTCATCGCAGTTCTGGACTGAGTTAAGAAATATAGGGTATGGTACCAAAAACAAACTTACTAACAATATAAGTATTGATGAATGGTTCAGTCATTTTAAAAACGTAATTCAAGATAACAGAAGAGCGCTGCATTGTCGAAGTAGATTTAAATGAATCAACAGAACACCCATTAAATTCTAAGATAACTATAGAAGAAGTCAGAGAATCCATCAGAAAATTGAGGATTGGTAAAGCCAGTGGAATAGACGGTGTTACAGCCGAGATGTTAAAAAATGGTAACACAAATATCCATAATTTTCTTTTGAAGCTGTTTAACACTTTATTCGACCGAGGAATTTATCCTCAAGATTGGTCAAAAGCTATTATCATACCAATATTTAAGAAAGGAGATCCTGATAAAGTGGACAATTACAGGGGTGTGTCGTTATTAAGCATTGTTTCAAAATGTTACACATCAATACAGAATACTGATTGTATGCTTGGTTAGAAAACAATAATTTAATATCAGAAAGTCAGGCAGGTTTTAGGAAAAAATATTCTACAGTGGATCAAATTTTCACTCTGTACGCTATGGTTCAGAAAACTATGTGCAAGAAAGGTAGAAAACTATATGTTGCTTTTGTAGACTTTAAGAAAGCCTTTGATTCGGTTTAGCATGACAAACTCTTAAAGTGTATTCAAAATCAAGGAGTAAAAGGGAAGTTTTTGGTTTCGCTAAAAGCAATGTATGAATCATTATGCTCATGTATTCGGGCAAACCGGGAATTATCTGAAATATTCGATAACCCCATAGGCGTGAGACAAGGATGTGTCTTAAGCCCTACTTTATTTTCGGTATTAATAAATCAATTAGCCAATTGTATGGATGAAAAGGGGCGACATGGCATCCAGTTGATGCCAGGTTCAATGGAAATATTCATTCTTCTTTTTGCAGATGATGTAGCCCTTCTGTCAACAACACCAAATGGTTTGCAAAACCAGTTAAGAGTCTTGCAGACATACTGTGCCAGCATGAAACTGGAAGTTAATCTTGAAAAAAATAAGGTTATGGTTTTCAGAAGAGGGGGCTTCTTAGGACGACATGAACAATGGTTTTACAAAGGGACAAAATTGGAAGTAGTTAGTAAATATTGTTATCTGGGGTTCAGTTTCACGACAATGATTAGCACCAAAGCCGGCACAGAACATTTGGTGACAAAAGGTAAAAAAGCAACTTTGCTATTAAACAGGACTTTTCAAAAATATAAAGATATGACTATAGAAATTTTCTTCAAGTTGTTTGATGCAAAAATTCAACCTATTTTGTTGTATTCTTCTGAGATATGGGGACTTAACAGACTCGAGCATATAGAGAAAGTACATTTGGTATCGTGCAAAAGACTGTTGGGTGTTCCAGTCAGGACACCTAACAAGATGGTATATGGGGATTTGGGAAGATATCCCCTTTATGTCAACTCCTCAACTACCTGTCTTAGATATTGATTTAAATTACTGGAAATGAATCCAAATAGGTTACCTTATAAGGCTTACCAAATGTTAGTGGAACTTGACAGGGCTGGGAAAGAATGCTGGGCTTCAAAAATAAGGGACATTTTGTGTGAAACGGGATTTAATATCGTGTGGCTGCAACAAGGTGTTGGTGATGTAAAAGCCTTTTTTGCGTGTATTTAAACAGAGACTTGTAGACTTATATATTCAAGAATGGTCTGGGTCATTCAGAGACAGAGATAGGTATGAAAGCTACAGATCATTTAAGACTATCTTTGAAAAAGAGAAGTACATTGACTCTATTGATATATACTGTTTCAGAGTTGCCCTTTCACAAATAAGGATGAACGTTTTACCACTAAACAATAATATAAATAGATACAGTGAATCTGATCAAGAAAAGGTGTGTCCATTTTGGAGGACAGAATCTGAAAACGAAGAACACTTATTATTTAGATGTTCCACTTACGCTGACCTCAGGGCGAAATTTTTAAAGGATTTAGTCAGCATGCCCATGTGCATACTGCTCCAATCAACAAATAGCCACCAAAGTCACAGCGTATCCAGATACGTTTTCCACGCCATGAATAGGAGAAAAAAAATTGTTAAAAGGAGAAGAAAAGTAAATAGTTATGTAGATACTAGCACTTGAATTTCAGACAATACTTAATTTCAATTGTAAAGAAAAAAAATGTTTATTTGAATATGAAAGGGGTGCTCATATAGAGACACATGTGCATATGTGCCTGTGTATTCACGTTGACGTTGGTGTACTTATGTGCATATATAGGTGATAGTATCTACATTATGTATATGTGTGGATACATATGTATATATCTATGTGTGTATATATGTATGAGTGATTATGTATGTGTGCGTGTATATAGATGTGTATGTGTGTATGTGCGTTTATACATAACCTTCAATTCAGTCTATGGCCTGAACCATTGCTGACCGCCGAAGACTGAGTTATCTCTGAACTAAAAGATGCACGAAGTGCTAAATATGCGTTGAATGATCATTTGGTATTGTCTCAATGTCAATTGTTTTGGTAAATGAGTGACTGATCTGCGATTAGTCTGATTAATTGATTGGCATTATGAATGTCTGTTTTTGCCAATTAACCGACTGTTTTGGGGTCGAATTGCTCTTATGTCATATATTTCTTGGTTCATTTCATTGTACATTAATTCCATTGATTGGTTTAGATTCACTGATGAATAAATTGATAAACTGAACGCATGATTAGCTGACAACGGAATGATTATATAATTTGTTAATTGATGGTGATGGGTGGCTCACCGACTGATCGATTTATAGATTGATGGTTTTAGCTATTGATCGATCAGTGATTGAATTATGGAATGTATGGATGATTGATTCGCGTTATTTGAAGTAACGATTGCAAATTGATATTGAACTCAGTTAAATTCTAGGTTATCTGGTCGATTAAGTCACTGGATGACTGATTAACTGGTTAAATGATTGATCGATTGATTGATTGAGTGAGGGAGTGATTACGTGAAGTGATTGTTACTGAAGTGATATCGATTGTACAGTTGGATGATGCATCTGACCCAGTCAATTGAAAGCTGATTTGTCAGTTGATTCACGGGCTGAATGGCGGATTATTTGATTGATCAACTGGTAAATCAGTTGATTGATTGGTTAATTGATTGGTTGACTGATTGATTGATTGGTTGGTTGGTTGATCGATTGATGGATTGATTGTTTATGTCAAGTAGCTGTGGTTGAATATATGATCAACTGTATGATCACTGAAGGGTACAAGAAACGTCATATCTGTGCACTAATTGAATGGTTTGTTTGTCTGACAGCCAGTTATTGTAAAATTGACAATTGGACGAATGATATAGATGCGGTTAATGACAAATATTCTTAGCTGGCCAGTTAAGGAATATGGACTAGAATACAAATGAAAGGACTACTGTAAATGCAAAGATGAATGTATCCCAGCTTATGTGACGGTAAACGATAGAAGGGGACAATGTGACAGAGTTCACTGCAGTTTGATAGTATAACTTGTATGAATGTATAAGAAAACCTGATCTCCTCCCCTCCCCTTTCCCATGCATGTATTGTGGCCTAAGGCCGATGTACAATAAACATTTTCTGAGTTCTGAGTTCTGAGTTCTCTCTCTCTCTGTGTCTGTCTGTCTCTCTCTGTATATATATATATATATATATACCCGTAAACTACCGAATATTAGCCCATCTCGTAGTATAAACCCACCCTCTACTTTGAGGCAAAAACTGTACAAAGGGTGGAATACCTTGTATAAAGCCCACCCCCACTTTAGCTTTAATTTTGATTTTTTTTCCAGCCCCTTCGTGTACCCCAAGGAGAGTCGTCACAGATTCCGTAGGGGCGTCAAACATTGGAACACATTAAATGAGCACGTCATACAAGCCCTAGGCATGCTTGTTTTCATTCCCATGGTTCATTGTTAGAATTAGGACAATGCCTCGTCGGAAGTCATATTCAGTGGAGTTCAAACTTTCTGCCCTCCAGTTCCTTCGAAATCACAATGTTTCCGAAACTGCCAAAGAGTTTGGAGTGGATAGAAAGCAGGTGCGGCAGTGGAATGAAATGAGGCATGTTTTGATACAGAATCAAACAGGGAAACAAAAGGAGAAAAAAAGATTCATCCCGGTAAACACGTGGTATCCGAAGAACTAGATCTGGCTGTGCTTGAATTCTTGGAAGAGGAACGAGCAGCAGGAAGGGGTTGTTCGCAACAAAGACCTCAGCACGAGAGCTTTGGAAATAGCAGGTAAGCCTTCTTTCTTTTCAGACTGTTTCGAACAAATTGCATGCATGCTCGTCCGTGTGTGTGTGTGTGTGTGTGAGAGAGAGAGAGGGAGTGGGGAGGGAGAGAGAAAGATGGACCGTGCGTGTGCAGATGGACAGCATCGCTGTGGGTGCGGGATGAGCCGACCGCATGAATGGACTTTTTGTGGGACGGATGTGTGATAGGGGATGAGGCTGATTTTCGTGCTCTGAACGTGTTGCACTTGCTTGGGTAAATGGTGTGGCCGTGTGCAAGGGTTTCTTGCTTTGTTGTGCGATTTTTTTATGCGATTGAAGTTATTGAAATGTGTGTGTGTGTGTGTGTGTGTGTGTGTGTGTGTGTGTGTGTTGTGTGTGTGTGGTGTGTTGTGTGTGTCGTGAAATTTCAGTGATATTTCAAAACATCACATATCTTTTTTTGCACGGATGCGTAAAGGCACATCAAATGGATTGTATTGGTTCTGCTGTCTTTTGCAGGTGCTCTTCAGCTGGACGAGTTCGTTGCTTCCGACATGTGGGTTCAACGCTGGAAAAAGCGCCATGGCATATCCACGCGAAGATCCACTTCCATCAGCCAGAAGGTGCCAGGGGAATTCCGGGATCTGCTCTTCAATTATCGGCGTGCTGTACTGATGCTGCGGAGACAACATGACTATCCCTTCAACTGCGTCATGAATATGGATCCAACCATGCTGAGATTTGATATGCTGCCTCAAAGGACCAATAACAAGAAAGGTTGTCGTCAAGTCAGGACTAAGACAACAAGAGCGGAAAAACGGGGGTTCACTGTAACCTTGTTTGTTGCAGCAGATGGGACAAAGTTCCCAGCAATGATCGTCTTCAAGGAAAGGAATGGCCAGATCCCTCCACGGGTCTACCAGCAGCTGCAGGTGCCAGACAACATCCGAGTTCATGCCACGAGAAATGGGTGGATGACTCGAGAGGTTCTGATGGTATGGATCAGGCGAATCCTGGGCAGGGCAGACGGCCGCCGATTGTTGGTGCTGGATAGCTACCCGGCTCATCGCACCCAAGAAGTGAGGGAAGCTCTACTAGAGCGAACGTGGACGTGGTGTACATTCCTGGTGGCTGCACCCCACTCGCCCAACCAGTGGACGTGAGCATCACGAAGCCTTTCAAAGATGCCGTGCGTGACACCTGGGTCACCTGAATGAGAGAAGACCGTCCGCTGACAGCTGCGGGCAATCTCAGGCAACCCACCAGACAGGATGTCATCAGCTGGGTGGGTAGAGCCTGGCACAGCGTCAGACCTGACATCATCGTCACTGCCTTCAAGAGGTGCGCAATCTCCAACGCCATGGATGGGTCAGAAGATGACCAAACTCTGGAGTGGTTTCCAGAGGACATTGTGGTTCACCTTCCCGCTGCCAACGATGCCCCTGGTGACCAGGAGGAGGAAGAGGAGGAAGAAGAGGAAGGGGATGCAGACAGAGAAGAAGAAGGAGAAGAAGGAGAAGACTTCTTTGGGTTTGACGAGTGACAATTCATGCTGATTGAGGACGAGTGAAAAGGACTTTTCTGGTTCAGAAAAAAGACTAGGATAAGTCATTGATCTTCGCTTTTGTTGTTGTTCAAACAATCTCCGAAGAGATAAGAACAAGTGACTGATTGTTTTTGAATGAAAGATAAATTATTGATTTTTCCCATATGTTTTGTTCGGCCAATCGAAATATGCGTTATTGTTTTTTTTCCAATATGTTTTGTTCAGGCAATCCCAGAAGAGAAAGGGCTCTTATAAATTAAAATCATTATAAATCTACCACGGTGTCAATCTCACTCTCTCCATACCTGCATGCTCGTGTGTGATTGCGTGAATGTGTGTGTTTGCATTTCCGTGGGTGGGTTTAAATAACAGAACATTCGGAAAGTAGCAAGCAGTATAATTTCCCTATTGTGGGTTATAAAGTTTCATGCACAGGGGTATATACCGTGTATAAGCCCACCCCCCTTTTTGGGCCTCAAACTGTGCAAAGGGGGGGTGGGCTTATACTCGGTATTTTACGGTATATATTATATATATATATATATATATATTATAATATATATAATATATATAAAATATATGTGTGTATGTATGTATATGTATATATATATATATTCATATGTATACATATATATACATATATATACTTATATACATACATAATAGATAGATAGATAGATAGATAGATAGTATAGATAGATATTTCAAAGTTCAAATTCGGGTGTACATCTCCCCCCCCCCCCCTCTCTATCTCTCTCTCTCTCTCATTCCATGTCTATGTTTCTCTCTCTCTCCTCTCTCTCTCTCTCCTCTATCTCTCCCTCCCTCCCTCTTCTCTCTCTCCTCTCCTCTCTCTCTCTCCTCTCTCTCTGCCTCTCTCTCTATCACTCATTCTCTCTCACTCACTCACTCTCTCTCTCTCTCTCTCTGTCTGTTTGTCTGTCTGTCTGTCTGTCTGTCTGTCTTTCTCTCTCTCTCTCCTCTCCTCTCTCTCTCTCTCTCTCCTCTCTCTCTCTCCTCTCTGGTCACCTTGCCACCTGCAGCAGACGGCAGGTATGTCATAATAACCTGGTAAGTGCTTGTGAATTATCGATCACAGCTTGTCTTTTTCTCCCCCATCATCAGGCAAAAGCCCTCAGGTTACACTACATCCAAAGCTTGCTGCTAGTTGAAAAGATCGATTATCTTAATTCAAGACATACGGCGGCTCCATCAGCTTTTTTAAATGCCCAACATTGTGCTTTACAAACCATTCTGGCCTTGTAAAGTCAATGGTACAATGTATTTGTGGTCTGTTTGTGTGTGTGTGTGTGTGTGGGGGGGTTGTATTTGTTCCCAGTTTGTGTGTGTGTGTTTGTGTGTTCAGGTGTGTGTGTGTTGTGTGTGTGTGTGTGTGTGTGTTGTGTGTGTGTGTGCGTGTGTTGTGTCATGTGTGTGTGTGTGTGTGTTGTGTTCAGGTTGTGTATGTGTGTGTGTGTGTTTGTTCCAGTTTGTGTGTGTGTGTGTGTGGTGTGTGTTGTGTGTGTGCGTGCGTGTGTGTATGTGTGTTGTATGTGTGTATGAATATATGCCTGCATGTGCGAGAATGTGTGCATGCATATCTGTGTATGGTAATGTTGTGTGTGTGTGTTGTGTGTGTGTGTGTGTGTGTGTGTGTGTGTGTGAGTGTGTTTGCTTGTTTGTACGTGTGTGTGCGTGTGAGTACGCGTTTATGTGTGCATGTATTTCTACAGATATGTTAGTGTGTGCATACACGTAGATGTATATTTTTTGGTGTGATATGTATGCGACGCGGTGCGTGGGGATGTATGCGTGCGTGTATGTACGAGCGCATGTGTGTGGATGTATATGCGTATATGTCTGTGTGCAAGTGCGCATGTGTGTATGCGTGTTTGTATGTGTGTCTGTGTGTGTGTATGCGTGTGTGCGTGTCTACGTCTTTATGTGTGTCTTTAAATGAACGTGCCCATGTTTGTGTATCTGTGTCTGTGTCTATGTATTTGTTCATGTGTGTGCGTGTGTGTGTGTGTCTGTGTGTGTCTGTGTGTCTCTCTGTGCGTGTGGATGTGTGTATGCGTGTGAGTGTAGGTGTGTGTGTGTGTACGTGTGTAAGTGTATGTGTGTGTGCGTCTGTGTCTGTGTGCGCGTTGTATATGCGTGTGTATACGTCTGGGTGTGTGTGTGTGTGTGTGTGTGTGTGTGTGTGTGTGTGTGTGTGTTGTGTGTGTTGGTGTTTGTGTGTGTGTGTTTGTGTGTGTGCGTCTGAGTCTGTGTGCGCGTGTATATGCGTGTGTATACGTGTGTGTGGTGTGTGTGTTTGTGTGTGTTTGTGTATTTGTGTGTGTGTGTGTTTTTGTGTTTTTGTG
>CM060313.1:65880316-65882816 GCA_030674185.1 Monoplex corrugatus
TCTATCTATCTATCTATCTGTCTGTCTGTCTGTCTATCTATCTATCTATCTATCTATCTATCTGTCAATCTATCTATCTATATGTCTATCTATCTATCTAACTATCTATCTATCTGTCAATCTATCTATCTATCTATCTGTCAATCTAGCTATCTATCTATCTATCTATCTATCTGTCAATCTATCTATCTATATGTCTATCTATTTATCTATCTATCTGTCTATCTGTCAATCTATCTATCTATCTATATATCTGTCTATCTGTCTATCTGTCAATCTATCTATCTATCTATCTATCTATCTATACATCTATTCTATTTATGTGTCTATCCCGTTTTCTTTCTCCATATCTATCTCTCTCTGATTCCCGTTACTGAAAAAAGAAAAACACAAAAAAACGAACGGTTGTATTTTTACGCTCCATTTCCCACACTCCGCCACACACTCCCGAAAATGCCTGCATGTATATTAAAGAATAATTTTACTTTTGGCAAGCTTGCCTGCATGTGCAGCCATCTAAGAACCTTTCGCTGGGTGGGAATCTTTCAGCTTTTTGTGATGGGTTGATGTGATCATACCGCTCTGTTGACCACAGTCTGGTGGCACACAGACATACACAGACACACACAGACATATATACAGACATACACAGACTTACACACGGACAGGTACACACGCACACACACACACACACACACACACACACAGACAAAGACACAGACATGCACACAGACACACACACACACACACAGACATGCACACAGACACATACACATACAGACATACACAGACACACACACACACACACAGACATACGCAGACATACACACTCAGACGTAGACACACACACAGAGACACACATTAATACAAACACGCATTAGAATACCCACACACATTAATAGACACACATACGTATGTATGCACGCACAAACACACACACACCACTTCAAACACACATACATACACACAAACATACGTACACACATCAAAAACACACACATACACGCACCCAGACTGACAGACAGACAGACAACTATTCTCATGCAAAGACACACAAACACACACACACGCGCACACACACACACACACACACACACACACACACACACACACACACACACACACACACTCACACACGCACACACACTCACACACTCACACACAAACATACACACACAGACAAACACAAACACGCACTCACACACGCACTAACACACGCACACACAAACACATACACATACACACACACAGACACAAACACGCACACAACAACACACACACACCACGCGCACTGGCATGCACGCGCACACACACACACACTCACACACACACACACACACAACACACACAACACACACACACACACACATACACACACACACACACACACACACACCCAACATAACACCCCCCCCCCCCCCACCGCAAACACACACAACCCATTACGGCCGCTCAGTTAAAAGGTTTTAACGGAGTTTAGCGATGCCTCTCAGTGCTACAGCAAACGGCATGAATACATATATACGTAAGTGTGTCTGGGTTCTATGGTAATGCAGACAGACAGACAGACAGACAGACAGACAGACAGACAGACAGATAGTCCCATAGGCTTACAAATCAATAAACTGACAGTTGATGGACACTCCCGGTCCATCGGACAGATGAGTAGGCATACTGGTCCTTTACACCCTGGTGTGGATGGCTCTTCATGTGGGATACAGGACTGATTCTGAAAGCTCGTGTTCTCCCTTAAGCGCTGTATAATAAGGAGTCTTGTGGCTTTGGGTACTGCTTCTGCAGGTTTCTCGTCTGTTGAATATCAGTTCAGGATGTGGGTGTATGTCCTGTTTGTACTGTTGTTGCTTACTTAACTTTGTTGCAGTGCAGACAATGTCTTCCTTGTTGTTGGTGTTGGTGTCACGGAGGGTGAGGCCGAGGTTGGCTTTCAGAGTATCTTTGTTCGCTTTAGTGGTCTTCCCTGGTGGTGGTGTCCTTGTTTCAGCGCGCGTGCATGCACAACCACACGTGCACGCACACACACACACATGCATACATACACTCGTGCGTGCCCGAATCTACACAATTATACACACACGCACATACACACACACACACACACACACATACACACACACACAATCACACACACACACACACATGTCCACGCACTCACATACACAAACGCACAAACACATGCACACATGTGCACACACACACACATCAAAAACACATACATGCACGCACCCAGACTGACAGGCAGGCAGACATATTCGAATGAACAGACAGACAAACACACCACACACACACACACACACACACACACACGCACACACGCTCAAACATACACACACAACACACACACACACATGCACAAAACACACACACACACACACACATACACACATACACACACACCACCACAACAACAACAATACCCCACCAAACACACACACAAACACACACACACACACACACCCACACTCTCTCTCTCTCCGTCTAA
>CM060313.1:65885316-65892816 GCA_030674185.1 Monoplex corrugatus
TCCCCTCTCCCCCCCTCTCCTCTCTCTCTCCTCTCTCGTCTGTCATGTTGCTATAGGAATCAGATTAGCTGACAGTGCAAGAGTTGCCGCATTTTTGTGTTCCTTTTCTTTCTTCCCTTTTTTTTTAACAATAGGCTGGCTGGTTTTTGGCTGACCTTTTTGGACTCAACATCTGAAGTCTTGAGTTCAATTCCAGCGTGTAGCATAAAAACTGGTCTGTCGCTGTCTACCACACACATGGCACCTGTGACGTTAGTGCATATGGAATTCGTTCCGAGCGCAGAGACGTCATTTTGAGAAATTGAAAATATCATAATGTTCCAACAATTCTGGTAGTATCCGCTTTGTGTTTCGTGAGTCTCATTAGTCCCCCCTCCCCCCCCCCCCCCCCCCCCCGAGTCACAACCTCTCACCATTTCAAGACCTTACTAGCACAAAATAATAACAATAATAATAATGGTGATGATAATAATGATGATAACGATAATCTGTTAATGATAATAATAAAATGTATATAATAATGATATAAATAATACGTTAATAATAATAATAATAATAATGATAATAATATAAATAATAATAATGATAATAATAACAATGATAATATAATGATGATAATAATAATATAATAATAATGATGATAATAATAATAATGATGATGATGATAATAATGATAACGATAATAATGTTAATGATGATAATAATAATAATAATAATAAATAATAATAATAAATAATAATAATAATAATAATAATAATAATAATAATAATAATAATAATAATAATAATAATAATAATATATAATAATAAAATAAAATAATAATAATAATAATATAATAATATATGATAATAATAATATAATATAATAATAAAATATAAATAATAGAAATAATAATAATAATGATAATAATGTAATATAATAATATAATAATGATAATAATAACAATAAAATAATAATAAAATAATAATACAAAATAAAATAATAATAATAATAAATAATAATAATAATGATAATAATAACAATAATAATAATAATAATAATAAAATAAAAAGATTTTTTTTCAAACCTGAACGAGTCTTTCAGATAATAAATGGCAGACTTAGGCGAAGCGCATATGGAATTGTCTGAATTTCGAGAAATCCCTCTCGAACAAACTCGGAACTCCAATCTCTGAAGTTCTGACAGCTCGTCTGTGGGCGTGTACAAGTCTGTGACTGTAATCGGTGTATTCAGACGGCTTTTTGATCGGCAGTATGTCACATGTATATGTGTAATTGTGGATGAAGCTCTTTGCCAAATGCATGCAGCTGGAAAGTTGGTTTAACCTTCTGTCTTGAATGGGTCAGGGATTCTGAATGACAGATATGTCTAGAAGATATATAGCAACTCTTTATAAATGAGAGAGCGTGAGATAGATAGATAGATAGATAGATAGATAGATAGATAGATAAAAGATAGATAAATAGACGACAGTAAAAGATAGACGATAGATAGACAGATAGATAGATAGATAGATAGATAGATAGATAGATAGATAGATAGACAGATAGATAGACAATATAGATAGATAAATGATAGATAATAGACTGGACAATAGATAATAGACAGATAGATAGAAGATATAGATAGACAGATAAATAGATAGATAGGAGATAGACAGATAGATAGACAGATATATAGATAGATAGATAGATAGATAGATAATGGATAATAGATCGATGATAGATAGATAGATAGATAGAGACAGATAGATAGATAGATAGAAGATAGATAGACAGAGAGATAACAGACAGATAGATAGATAGACAGATAGACAGATACATACTGCAAAGCAGACATACATACATACATACATACATACATCAACATACATACATACAACATACATACATACATGATACATGAGAGAGAGGGAAAAGATGAGAGGGACGGAGAGAGACAAGAGAGACAGAGAGAGAGAGAGACAGAGACAGAACAAGACGGATAGAATGTGAGAGACGGAGAACGAGAGAAACAGAGACAGACAAGACAAGACAGCAGCAGACAGACAGACAGACCGACAGAGAACAGAGGAAAGATACAGACAGACAGACTGCAGACAGAGACAGGGAAAGGAAGAGAGTGAAAGACAAGGAGAAGATTGTGGTTCAAAGCTAACACAAAACATATGTGGCCTACTTGATATTCTATGATGCACAGTTAACGATTTCTGTCTCACACACATGTTGCACACTCAGTTTACGCCACAACCTCTGACAAAATCATTTTTCACTCCATCTGCAAGCAAAAGAATGTTACGCAGGTTTAGGATTCAGATCAACGAGCACAGTGTCTGCTTGCTCGTGTCTGTGAACGTGATAATCATGTCCAGATGGCTTACCCGTCTCCTCTCTCCACCCTACCCCCTTCACCCTTCACCCCTCCCCCCTTTTTTTTTCTTCTTCTTTCTTTCTATCATTTTAAATCGGTTACGTACATGTGGATAACACTTTGCCTAAAAAGTACCACCAGTCGCCGTGGTGTAGTGGTTAGCGTAACGGATTACTGACTGGAATGATGTGGGTTCAAATCCACATCAGTCTTTCAAAACAATCATTATGGGATTTTTCGGCTCTAACCGGCTACTCACTCATAAGGAAGATTAGGAAGTGACAGGCAACATTTATAGGCCATTTTATGAGGAAGGGGGATTTTGAGCACCTGGTCACAACGGGAAAGCTGGAGGGAAAGAGAGCATCAGGTAGACCCAGGGAGAAAATGCTGGACGGACTTGCTGAGTGGCTGGGGACGCGAGGAGGGTGGGGGAGATGCTAGGGGCAACGGGAGATAGAGACAGATGGAGGTCCATGATCGCCAACGCCATGCGACAGGGCACCTGATGATGATGATGATGAACCGGCTACTACCCTGAACTAAGCGTGCTATACGTTCACTGAGAACATTGGGACCACACAGTTTAGCCTCAGCCACTTCACAGATGCGTCGTTGAGGGTGTTGCTCAAATATTCTGTCCCACACCACAGGTGTTTGTATCTCTCGAGCCTGGTTGACGCCTGGATATGTAACGATAGTAAACGTAGAGTACAGCCCTGTCACGCTGTCTCAATCCAAGTTGGAACTCCATGGCATCACATTTAATCGTCTTTGCATTTGTAACAGCTTTCACACCTTCTGCGGCCATTAAGAGATGGCATAGGAGAAGAAACACATAAATATGAGCACAAAAGAAAGTGCCCACGTGCGATAATTAAAACAAACAAACAAACAAACAAAAAACTTTGCAAAAAAGTCTAAGTAGACAGACAGAGACAGAGAGACAAAGGTAGAGAGAGACAGAGCGTCAGACAGACAGAGAGGCAGAGACAGAGACAGAGACAGAGAAACAGTATACACAGTATAGTAAATGCAGGTACATTGTCACAGCACCAACAGAGGAGAAGTAGGGTTGCCTCCCTTTCAACGATGGTTGTTGTTGTTGTTGGTGGTGGTGTTGTTGTTGTTGTTGTTGTTGTTGTTGTGTTGTTGGTTGTTGTTGTTTTGTTGTTGTTGTTGTTGCTCGTCTGTCGTTATCGAAGAAGACCACGACTTCAATTTTAACAGGAGGATTGGCGATTGTGGGTCCGGAGGTGGCTGGTGAGGCCAATCCGGGCCAGGAAAGCTCGCCCACACGTAGGACAAACGTGGGTTGGTGAAGCTGTAGAACTGCAGGTCGCTCGTGCCTTGCGCGCTTCTCGTTTTCTTCGAGCCTCTGCTGTACGTCTTCTCTCTGCGGCTCTTGTTCTGATGGTCAGCTTGCCTCGCCTGTTCGTTTGTCGATCTAGTGCAAGCGTTCTCCCAGGTATTGAGGTTGATGCCCAGGTCGTTATTGGATAATTTGAGGCAATCTTTCAACGGTAGCGCGGGCTGGTTGGTGCTTTTGATGGAGCCGTGGACTCAAGATCTGATATCTCGAGTTCAACCCCAGCCTTCTCATCATCATCATCAGGTGCCTTGCCACATGGCGTTGACGATCATGGACTTCCATCTGTCTCTATCTATCTCTTGTTGCTTCAAGCATCTCTTCCACTCTCTTTGTCTTCAACCACTCTGCAAGTCCGTCTAGTATCTTCTGGCCTGGGTCTACCTGGTGCTCTCTTTCCTTCTAGCTTTCCCGTTATGACCAGGTGCTCCAATTTCCCTTTTCCTCATAAAATGGCCTATAAATGTTGCCTGTCTTTTCCTAGTCTTCCTGTCTTTTCCCAACCATAAGGAATTCCAGCCTGCAATATGAAAACCTGACCTGTTCGCCGCCCGTCTTAATGTTTCCATCATTCTGGTGGTGCCAGCTTACTGTTTCAAAAGTTCCCTCCCCTCCCCTTCAATTTCAAGATCTTGACATCGTATAGATTTTTCCGCAGGCTTAGGGAGTCTGTCAGACAATTCCTGGCAGATTTGGGTGGAGCACATATATAATTGTCCGAGTGCGATGATTCCCTCTTGAACAAACTCCAAAATCCCAAACTTTCAATGGTACGAACGAATAAAAGACAAAGACAAGCCAATAAAATAGACCTTTTTTTCAACAGAATACGCTCGTTGGTCTTGAACACAAAACGAAACAGAAAGCTTTTAGAAAGACAAAGCTATGACGAAAAAAACAGAATACACACTGGGTTTTGTGGATCACTCTTTGTCACCTACCCAAGGAACTCTGTCAGAGACAGAATCAAAAGGCTTGAACAAAACAAAAATCATGACACGCAGAAGACAAAGTATAATTACATTACACGAAGACGAACAACCTTAGCACTTGTCCATAACATTGCCACACGCTACATATGGAAGGTTTATGGGAACGGAACAAAAGATGAAAGAAGATGGAGGGGGGGGCTGGGGTTGGGGGTGGGTGGGGTGGGGAGGTGGGGGGACATAGGAAAGATAAAAGAGCTAAGAGAGATGAGATTAGAAAGAGTGGCATGAGAACAGCATATAATTATGGCATGAGAACAGCATATAATTATGGCATGAGAACAGCATATAAATTATGGCATGAGAACAGCATATATATTATGGCATTAGACGAACAACTATGGCATGACACATACAAATTATGCATGAGAACAACATAATGGCATGAAAACAACATATATAGCACGAGAACAATATATGTAGCATGAGAACAACATATGATAGCACAGAGAACAACAATATATAGCATGAGAACAACATATATTAGCATGAGGAACAACATAATATAGCATGAGAACAACATATATGGTATGAGAACAACATATATAGCATGAGAACAACATATATGCATGAGAACAACATATATCGCATGAGAACAACATATATCGCATGAGAACAACATATAATAGCATGAGAACAACATATGTGCATGAGAACAACATATATAGCATGAGAACAACAATCATAAAAATATAGCATGAGAACAACATTATATGGCATGCATGAACAACATATATGGCATGAGAACAACATATTATAGCATGCATGAAACAACATATGTAGCCTGAGAAATAAATATATAGCATGAGAACAACATGTATAGCATTATAACAACTTATATAGAATGAGAACAACATATATAGCATGAGAACAACATATATAGCATGAGAACAACATATATAGCATGAGAACAACATAGAATGTTAGCGTTGAAGGATTAAGACAGGTAGCATGAAGGAACATAGAAGGACCTAGAAGGAATTGGTAAGGTGGCATACGGAGGAACGTTGACGGTCTTAGAAGGGTTAACAGGGGTGTCATAAGAGGAACATAGAAGGTTATGTTAGAAGGATTAAGAAGGGTGACATGGGAGGAACATAGAAGGTTAGCAGGAACATAGAAAGTTTTGTTAGAAGGATTAATTAAGAAGGGTGGTATTGGAAAAGAGTGATAGAAGTAAGGTTGAAACAGAGACAATAGAAGGTCTGGTTAGAAGGATTAAGAACGGTAGCATGAGAAGAATTTAGGTCATCAAGAACATAAAAGGTTAGATTAGAAGGATTAAGAAGGGCAGCATGGGAAGAACACAGAAGGTTAGCAGGAACATAGAATGTAAGATCAGAAGGATTACAAGGGTAGCATGAGAGGAACACAGAAGGTTATCGGGAACATAGAAGGTTAGATTAGAAGGATTAAGAAGGGTAGTATGGGAAGAAAATAAAAGGCTAGCAGAATAACAGAAGGTTTGGTTAGAAGGATTAAGAAGGGTGGCATGGGTAAAACAAAAAAGAGAGCATAAAGATGTAAAGAAATATACATGCAAGAAACATAGGTTAGCATGGAACTATCAGGAAGAGTAGGATGGGGGAACATAGAAGGTTTGCACAGAAGGATAAAGTAGAGTGACATGGGAGAAGAATAGAAGGTTAGCACAGAAGAATTAAGAAAGAAGACATGAGAGGAGAATAGAAGATTAACACTGAATCAGTTAGCAAGAAAGGCATCAGAAGAGAATAGAAGGTAAGTACAGAAATATTGTGAAAGAAGGCAGGAGAGAAGAATAAAAATTAAATACAGAAAGATTGTGAAAGAAAACTTGAGAGAAGAACAGAAATTAAGCACAGAACGATTCAGAAGGAAGGCATGAGAGGAGAATAGAACATTAGCACAGAAAAATTAAGAAGAATGTCGTGACAGGAAATGGAAGATTAGTACTGAAGAATTTAAGAAGAATGTCGTAATAGGAAGATAGAAGATTAGTACTGAAGAATTAAGAAGAATGTCATGAGAGGAGAATTGAAGTTAAACACAGCAAAATTAAGAAGGAAGGAATGAAAGGACAATAAAATATTTACACTGAAGGATTAAGAAGGGTGGTATAGGAAACAGATAGAAGGTTAGTATAGAACGGTAAAAAAAACCTGGCTTGGAAAAAAGGCGGAAGGTTAGCGTGGAAGGATTAAGAAGACCGGCATTTGAAGAAGAGAGAAAAATTAGCATGTATGGATTAGAAAAGGGGTGCTAATTGAAAAAAAAAAACATAGAAGGTTAACCAAAGGACATAACTCTTGAGAGTCACGTAGAAATTATCTAGAAGGTTAGCCTAGAAAATGTACGAAAAGTAGCAACGGAAGAACGCAGTGCTTCCTGCAGTTACCACACTCCCTGAAACTATGACACTTTGTGGTGCAGAAATCACCCTTGACAGTGACAGCTAGACATAGCAAACACAAAAACAGCAAGCAACATGAACCTGAAACTATACCTTGTTTATGAGTATTCTTTCACTTGACATACCGTGAAATATCTGACTTTTTTGTTTGCTCTTAGTAATCAAGAACATTCCATTTTGTACAAAATCATGACAGTCCTGTTGTGTCCAGTGTGTTTGATCACAGGTAGTGCATTTTGTTCAATAAAAGTTCCTTAGTTTCATCATTTGTGTTCTGGTGTTCACTTTTTGAAAAACAGAAAACTCCTACCCATTCGCACCCACCGTCCCATTTTGTTTTGGCTCTTTTTTATAATGCTGTGCTGATTTAATACTAATAA
>CM060313.1:65897816-65900316 GCA_030674185.1 Monoplex corrugatus
TACAAATATTGGTTGTGATAGGATTACACTGCAAAGCGAATGACCTTGGGATATGTTTTTTTCCGGACAATAGAGAGAGAGGACTGCATGTCACTGTGTCCTCAATGTCATTGTGTCTACATGTCATTTATCCACGTACCATTGTCTCTAAATACCAGAGTGATCTTCTGTGGGTGCCAGCGCTCGTAATGCCCCAAACAGGACACGACAGCCCATATTGGGTCATGGTAGCACGCATTGGGTAGTAGTACCTCAAGTAGATTATGATCACCCAAAATGCGTTACACTTGATGCAAAGTATGATTTGATATTAACTCTTTGACTCCTGCACCCTATCCACCAACTACAAAAAAATTAACTCTTTGAATTCCTCATTTTATCCACCAGTTTCCTGCAGGAAGTTGGTGGATAGGGTTAGGAAATCAAAGGGTTAAATTATTGTTTTGCCAGCATGGTTGGCAATGCAGGATGCTGGTGAATAGGCTGCGGGAGTCAAAGGGTTAATTGAAATACATGAGACAAATATAGATATACGATCTCTCTGTCTCTGTTTCTCTCTTTCCCTTCCTCACTCAAACACGCACTCGTATTTGTATGCACATGCACACACTCATATGTACATGAACGCATATAGATACATACATTCATAAAATTTACGGTCTACGATATAGGTCATAATGGCCCAGTGTGTCACATCATGTCCCATATGAGGTTTTCATGGACACAATGCCACGTGGATACAGTATCACGTGGACACAATGGCATGTGAACACAATAGCACGTGGACACAGTGGCACATAGAAACAATGGCACGTGGACACAATGGCACGAGAACACAAGGGCATGACTACACCATGGCACGTGGACACAATGGCACGTGGACACAATGGCACGTGGACACAATGGCACATGGACACAATGGCATGGGGACACATTGGCACGTGGACACAATGGCACATGGACACAATGGCATGGGGACACATTGGCATGTGGACACAATGGCATGGGGACACAATGGCACGTGGACAGAGGGGCACGTGGACACAATGGCACTTAGACACAATGGTACGTAGACACAATGGCACGTGGGCACACGGGCACATAGACACGATGGCACGTGGACACAATGGCAACTTGACACAAGGGCACGTGGACACAATGCACGTGTCACAATGGCACGTGGTCACAATGGCAACTTGACACAAGGGCACGTGGACACAATGGCACGTAGACACAATGGCACACATACACAATGGCATGTGGACACAGGGGCACGTGGATACAGGGACACGTGGGACACACTGCCATGATCCCGATAGAGAGTACAGCCACGGCCGTCAGCCTTCATGCGTTCAGCCGTGCCCAGGACTGCCAGTTAAGAATCAGCTTGTCCAGGCCAAACCTACACTGTTCTACATGCAACTGAGTCCTGAACCAGATGCATCCAATGTCTAATTAGAAAAACAGGAGCTATTACGTTCTGGCTGGCCAGTATTAAGTTTTATGTCACAGTAACACAATGTTCTTTGTTTTGTCATCTAGTTATCAATACACTTCTTCGTTGTTGTATAGGGTTTGGAGTCGCTGTGAAGTTTGTTCAGCAGTAAGTCGAGGATGCAGATGCTATGTTTTCCAAAAACGACTTGTGTAGTTTTATATTATAGTCAGTGTGTGTATATATATATGTGGTGTGTGTGTGTGTGTGTGTGTGTCCGTGTATCTGTGTATTTTGTGTGGTGTGTGTGTATCATGTGTATGCATGTGTGTGTGTGTGTGTGTGTGTGTGTGTGTGTGTGTGTGTGTGTGTGTGTGTGTGTGTGTGTGTGTGTGTATGAGTACATGTGTGTGTAAACGTTACATATTTCTTTCCAGAACATAAAAGAAAAACATACAGAAAACCCTGTAACACAAAGGAAAAAGGGTATCATTTTAGCATCGACAAACGCGCCTGTAAATGCCTCTGGGATATGCATACCCCTAAAAGATGTCGTAAGACAACGGTTCAGCTGGCCCAGAAAACACGTTAATCGCTAGAATAACAATACCTAATTTAAGACCAGGACTAAAACGAAACAGGGATGGACTCTGAAAACCCGAAATAGGTTGGTGCAACAGTGCCCCCCACCCCCACCCCCCACCCCTATCTTAGGGATCAGCAGACGACAAAAAATAGGTTGGTGGAACAACGCCCCCCCCCCCCCCCCCCCCACCCCCCCAAAAAAAACCTTAGGTAAGAGCAGAAGACCTATTTTCGTTGCAGTGTCTGAAACTACATGGGTGAGTGGTCCTACATTCCATTCTCTGCACTGAGGGGTGAAAGCGATCTTTTTGATGTTGGCTGACTTACCGAATCAACAAGCGCCATGTTTGTTGTTCTAAGGAGTGTAGCAAGCCTGTTGTGTGTGTATTGCACGTGCCGTTGTTTTTGTGCCCAGATTGTTTTTCTTAGAAGGTGGAGTTTGAACTTGACTCTCTGCGCGTTTCACATAATCAGACTTTT
>CM060313.1:65907816-65912816 GCA_030674185.1 Monoplex corrugatus
CTCCCATTACAGCTTTCATTTTTATAATGTTGCATAAAGCTATCACGCCGACCATGTCATTATGCAGAACAACAAACAGTTCTGTTCCTGGACGCACATAAGTTTCATGTGAGTGATTTTGATTTGATCATCATACACTCCAATCTGTTTGTTTGTTTGAAGCTATCGATTTGGTGGCATCATGTGATCGTTCATGTGTAAACACACACACACACACACACACATACACACACACACACACACACACACACACACACACACACACACACACACACACACACACACACACACACACACACAATAGATATATATAATATATATATATATATGTATGTATATATAAAGATGGATAGATAGATAAATAGATAGATAGATAGATAGATAGATAGATAGATAGATAGATGGATACACACACACACTTGTATAGCCATATGTATATGCGTATATATGGTTAGAGATTGATGCTATGTATAAATACACACACACAATCTCTCTCTCTCTCTTTTCTCTCTCTCTCTCTCTCTCTCTCTCTCTCTCTCTCTCTCTCTCTCTCTCTCTCCATATGTATGTATATGTATATGTATATATATATATATATATATATATATATTATATATACATCTGTGTCTGTGTGTGTTGTGTTGTGTGTGTGTGTGTGTCTGTGTGTGTTGTGTTGTGTGTGTGTGTGTGTGTGTGTGTGTGTGTGGTGTGTGTGTGTGTGTGTGTGTGTGTGTGTCTGTATGTGTGTGTGTGTGTGTGGTTGGACATTGTTACTATACATGTATATTTATCTGCACAGTACAGTCATGTCTGTATTCTAATGTATGTATATGTGCAATACATTAGAATTTATGTATGGATTACACACGTGTGGATTTTTATGTACAAATATGCAATGTGCATCGAGTCCAAATGTGGTTGAGGTAGAGCGCTATACAAGAATATCATCATCATCATCATCATCATAGTCATCGTCATGGTCATCGTCATCGTCATCATCTTAATCACCTTAATCATCATTGTCATCATCGCCATCGTTATCATTATCATCGTCATCATCATTAGTATTAGTATTAGTATCAGTATCAATATTAGTATCTAGAATGTCGTCATTTCCATCATCTTCATCTTCATCATCATCATCATCGTCATCATCATCATCAACAACAACAACAACAACAACAACAATAACGTCATAATTATCATAACCACCATTATTATAAGAAAAAAGTATCTGTATGGCTATTTCTGGTGTAATTGTTTAGTAGGCTTTTCTGTTCCAGTTGTGCTTTTAAGTGCTGAAACAGATAAGAAAAAAATCGCCCTTATCATAAAATCACTGTCTCTAAAACAGAAATCCCTTTCCTGTATGCAAAGAATGGAGTGTGCTTTTTTTGCTGAAAGTGAATGACAATTACAGTTTTTGTTTCCTGGGGGATTGGCTGAGTGTGTTTAACTGTCTGCTATAAGTTTATATATTCTTTTGTATATTTGTAATTGTATGTTTGTTAAGTTTGTAACTGCATATCTCGATTACAAACACACACACACACACACACACACACACACACACACACACACACACACACACACACACACACACACACTCTCTCTCTCTCTCTCTCTCTCACTGTCTTTCTCTCCCTCCCTCTCTCTCTCTCTCTTTCTCTCTATCTACCTCTCTCTCTCTCTTTCTCTCTCTCTCTCTCTCTCTCTCTCTATCTATCTATCTATCTATCTATCTATCTATCTGTCTATCTCTTTCTTACATACATTCCTGTTTACGTGACTTTTGTAATCTTGTTACAGATGAAGAAACGTATTTTCCAGAAGAAGCGTAAGATTTGTTTATTAAGAGCAAAATAAAAAACATTTGAGAGAATGATAGATATTTGCATCAAACTCTACTGGATTTAGTAATCACAAACTAAAAGACGACATTTGGCAAGTCAGAATTTGTGATAGGCATGCCACTGTGTATTCTTCATGAACAAAAACACAACAATGAGAAGGTTTAGAACTAATATAGTGGAAACCGGTGCGCACAGTTCATTTAATTAGAAAGGAAGACCAAATTTGTTTGCAGTGGCAGAATTACAATGTGAGTTTTCATCGTTTTGTTGGCTGTACTGATAGTGTGAATAGAATCAGTTAGAATGCTTTAAATTTATTATCAAAACGTCTTTGATGTCTTGATTCTTACTTGTTTGACTACTGTGATGATCATGTTATGCTTATATTATAAGTATTTATGTTTGATTTATGTATGTATTATGTATGTATGTGCTGGTATGTATGTATGTATGTATCTATCTATCTATCTAAATATCTAAATATTATAGTATCTATCTAAATATCTATCTAAATATTATCTATCGTCTATCTATCTATCTATACATCGATCTCTCTTCTTTCTCTGTTCTGTCTCTTCTTCTCTCCTCTCTATATATATATATTGTTGATGTGTATCCAACTCTTCATCTATCTCGTCTGTCTGTCTGTCTTTCTATCTACCTACATACAGAGAGGGGGGAGGAGAGAGGGAGGGAGAGAGAGAGAGAGAGAGAAGAGAGAGAGAGAGAGAATGGTCGCGATTTGGGGAGACTGGAGCCATTTATTTCAAACAAAATGGAACAGTTCAGCTCATTGTGTTATGCTAACACATAAGCACATCACATAATTATGTGTAATGTGTGTCGATATCATGGCTCTTCCCATGAACAATTTTGTTTGATTTGCATGTATAGCCTGATGACAGTCTGTGTTTTCTGGCACTCTCTGTTCTAAATTAAGGTTCTATAATTTGGGCCACACTTACTTGCAGTTCAGTTTCTGTTTGTTTTTTATTTGTTTATTTTAGTGTTGTTTTGTTTTGTCTCAATGGGTTTTACCATAAGAAGTTCGGACTGCATAACCGCAGTGCTGCGTAACTTTTTCCCCTTCCTCCTTTTTGTTACGTGAATTTCTATTTGCATAGGAAAGTGGATTTTTCGCATAATTTTGCTAAGATATTTCATTTTTTTGTCGTGGGTCTTTAACAAACATGTGTTGAATACATGCAACACACGGGTCCTCGGTTTATCGTCTTATCAAATGAAAAAAAATCTTACTTGAAAACACTTTCTTACTCAAGGGTAGTATAGTATTAGGTCCCATATGACCGGTCTTGCAGCTAGTCCTAGTTATTCTAGACATATACATGTATAGGAACCAGAAAGAAAACACGAAAAAAAGAATAAGAAGGTGTATTCAATACAACAAGACAAGACAGGCGCTTGTATTAAATACGCGTTCTTATTCTTTTTTCGTGTTTTTTTCTTCTTCTGGTTCCTGTTTGCTTGAGCGCGGGCAGTCACACTTGTTTTGGATTTTTATATACATGTATAACATAAGCATATTTGAAAAACAAGACTAGTACTTGTGCTACTACTGAACATCTAATGGATGAGGAAGTAAAATCTCTGTTCGAACCGTGTTTCAAACCCAGGTTTTTTAGCGTCCTAGGTAGTAGGTGAGTAACCACTGAGCCACACGCTCTACATTCCTATATTCAGTTTGAATCCCATGGCTTTTATCTTTTTTAATCCGAGATGGAGTTTGTAATACGTGCTTTCATGTATTGTGGCATGATGGTGCGTTACATAATATGATTTGTGATGAAAGATTGGTCAGTGTTTGTTCATCTGTACATTTTAGATGTTTCTGTCAGACGTCCATTTCCTCTTCTGTCTTCCACTTTAGCCTGTCTGTCTAATGACTGTTTTATTCTTGTTCTCTCTGTATCTGTGTCTGTCTGTCTCTGTGTCTGTCTGTCTCTGTCTCTCTCTGTCTCCGTCTGTCTGTCTGTATCTATGTCTCTGTCTCTCTCTCTCTGTTCTCTCTCTCTCTGCTCTCTCTCTCTCTCTGTCTTTGTCTCTCTGTCTCTGTCTCTGTGTCTCTGTCTCTGTCTGTCTGTCTGTCTGGCTGTCTCTCTCTCTCACTCTTTGTGTGTGTGTGTCTGTCTGTCTGTCTCTCTGTCTCTCTGTCTTTCTGTCTCTCTGCCTCTGTCTGTCTGTCTGTCTGTCTATCTATCTCTCTGTCTCTGTCTCTCTCTGTGTATAATATGTACGTATATATATATATATATATATATATATATATATATATATAGTATGTATGTATGTATATACATATATATATGTATATATATATATGTATGTATACACACACACACACATATGTGTGTGTGTATATGTATATATATACACCTTTCTTCTCTCTCTCTGTCTCTCTCTCTCTCTTTCTCTCTCTCCTCCCCCTCTCTCTCTCCCTCGCTCCTCCCTACCACCATCCCTTTCTAAGCTGATTCTGATTGTAATGGTATCTTGATGCTGTTTGTTTAATGTGGGCAGGTTGGCGGGAAAACATCCACATAGTGCCAGTTTGGCAGGGAGTGGTGCCGTATACATTCTGTGAGATGCGATGGCAGCGTCAGAAAGCTGGCCTGGCTACTGAATACTTTTTCATGTTGTTGTTGTCATTGCTTTAGTTGTTTTGTTTTGTTATTGGTGGTGGTGTGGTGGTGTTGCTCCTAATGGTGGTGCTGTTTGTTTTTCTTCCTTTTGTTGTTGTTGTTGCTCCTAGTGGTGGGGGTGGTGTTTTTAATCCTTTTGTTGTTGTTGTTGTTCAACTTCAAGACAGTGACTCACCTGATAATATACAGCGCCTGTTGACTCGCACCACTGAGTGTTGCTCGGACATTAAGAACTGGATGACACACAATAGACTTCAGCTTAATGACGACAAAACAGAAGCTATCCTCATTGGCACCCGTCAGAAACTTTCTCAGCTGCCTCCTCTTTCTCTCCCATTATGTAACACATCAGTCCCAATTTCTGATTCAGCTAAAAACCTTGGTGTCTGCATTGACTCTACCCTCTCCATGAACAACTTTGTTACTCAAACTGCCAGATCCTGCTACTATCATCTCCATCGTATAAGGCTGATCTGGAAGTATCTCT
>CM060313.1:65922816-65925316 GCA_030674185.1 Monoplex corrugatus
GACCTACCAGGCGTAGGGTTTGGAAGGCTCAGGAAGCCTGCCAAATAACTGGTCACATATTTGGGTGGAGTGCATATGGAATTGTCCGAGTGTGATGAATCCATCTTGAACAAGGTCTGCACTCCTCCATGTCTAGTTTGAAAAAAACTGGCAGAAAGACACATCAATCAAAGAACATAACTCTTGAGAGTCACGTAGGAATTTGTCTCCCATGTTGTAGAACTTCTCAGATCTAACACAGTTTGCGCTGGCAGAAAGAAAGTTTGGTATAAAAAAAAATAGTTTTGAACAGAGAGTACATTTTTTTTCCATTGACATCACACTTCCATAATCACGTTTCTGTCTGCCTACAGGGGCATGGAATGAAAATGATTATTCCAGCCCTGTATGATCATGAATTCTGGATGAGTGTTTTTTATGCCAAAAACACAGACAGATAACGTACTTTGCATGCTTGCGGACACCATGCCGTCACTCTGAATCATTCCCCAATGTTTGGAAAGGTCAGATAACTTCCTGTTCCTCCTACTTACAACCCTAATCCCAGTCTTTGGGGGGGGGGGGGGGAATAGAAAAAAGAAAACAGGCCATGAGAGAGACGCTCTTACAACACCAGCATGTGCACACATACATTGGCTCACGTTCTCTCGGGGGGAAAAGAAAGAAAGAAAGTAAACGAATGAATGTAAGAAAGAAAAAGGAAGGAAAGAAGAAAGACAGACAGACAGACAGACCGAAAGAAAGAAAAAGAATTTAAAAAAAGAGAAAATTAAAAGAAAGAGAATGAAAAACGAAAGACAGAAAGAAAGGCAGACAGATTGAAAAAGAAAGAAAGAAAGAAAAAGAAAGAAAGGAAAAAAAAGAAGAAAAGAAAGAAAGAAAAAAAGCAAGAAGGAAAGAAAGAAAGACACAAAGAAGGACAAAAAGAAAAAAAAACAGAAGAAAGAAACAAGGAATGAATGTAAGAAGAAAGAAACAAACAAGAAAGAAAAAAGACAAGAAAAGAAAAGAAAGATAGAAAGAAAACAAGAAAGAAAGGCAGAAGGAAATAAAGAAAGAAGGAAAAGAAAGAAGAAAAAAACAAAAAAGACAAATAGAAGAAGAGAAAGAAAAAAGAAAGAAGAAAGAAAGAAAGAAAGAAAAAAACGAAAAGAAAGAACAAATAGAAAGGGGAAAGATAGAAGGAAAACAAAAGAAAAAAGAAAAAATGAAAGAAAAGAAAAACAGAAAGAAAGAAGAGAAGAAAGAAAGAAAGACGAGAGCGGGCAGAATAGATAGAAAGAAAGAAAAAAGGAAGAAAAAAAACAGAAAAAAGAAAAGAAAGAAAGAAAAAGAAAGAAAGAAACAAAGAACAAAGAATAAAGAAAGAAAGAAAGAGAACACGGTGCTGAGCGAATCCTGACTCAGCCAATATTTAACAGATCGTATTGACACATCTCCACAGACTGGTGAATGCAGAAAACCGCTCCTTTACTGTTGGCACTAGAGCAACAGCATCGTGGTCCTAGGGTTTCCCTGATGACAAAGATTTTGACCAAAAAAATGCAAGTGTTTGATCGTTTTCATATCTGCTGTTGCTAAAACATGCCTGTTAAAGCTGAAATAAAACAGTTATGAGCAATGAATAGTGAGAATAAAGTGCGAATATTCCTGATTAGGAGTGGCACAGAGAGAGAGGGGGAAAGAGACAGAGTGATAGAGACAGACAGAGACAGACAGACAGACAAGTGAGAGAGACAGAGAGAGAAAGAACAGAGAGACAGAGCGAGAGAGAAGGGGTAGAGAGACAGAAGAGACAGAGAGAGAGAACAGAGAGAGAACAAGACAGAAGAAAGAGAACAGAGAGATCGCAGGAAAAAAAGAGACACAAGCAGAAAACACAAGAGAGAGAGAGAGGCAGGGGAAACAGACAGACAAACATACAGACAGAAAACACAGACAGGCAGGCTGAAAAACTGACACAGACAGAGAGACAGAGATTGAAAGAGAAACAACAAAGACATACTGAAAGAGAGACAAAGAGGAGAAAGACAGAGAAAGAGAGAGAGAGGCCAGAGAGAGAGAGGAGAGGCAGAGAAAAAGAGAGAGAGAGAGGATGAGTGAGTGATGAGAGAGAGAGAAAGGAGAGAGAGAGAGACGAGAGACGAGAGAAAGAAAGAGAGAGAGAGAGACATAGAGAGAGAGTGGTAGAGGGAGACAGAGAGAGAATTGAGAGAACGAGAGAGAGAGAGAGACAGAGACAGACAGACAAAACAGACAAACACACAGACAGGCAGGCTGAAAAACTGACACAGACAGAAAGATAGAGATTGAAAGAGAGACAAAAAGAGAAAGACTGAAAGAGAGACAAAGAGGGAGAAAGGCAGAGAAAGAGAAAGAAAGAGGCAGAGAGAGAGAGAGGCAGAGAGAGAGAGAGAGGCAGAGAGAGAGAAGAGAGAAAGGCAGAGAGAGAGAGAGAGGCAGAGAGAGAGAGGCAGAGAAAAAAAAGAGAGAGAGAGTG
>CM060313.1:65932816-65940316 GCA_030674185.1 Monoplex corrugatus
AGAGAGAGGGAGGGCGAGAGAAAGGGAGGGAGGAAGAGAGAGGGAGACAGAGAATGAGATATAGAGAAAGAAAGAAAGAAAGAAAGAAAAAAGAAAGAAAGAAAGAAAGAAAGAAGGAAAGAAAGAAAAGGAGAGAGAGAGAGAGATGGGAGAGAGAGAGATGGGAGAGAGAGAGACAGTCAGAAAGAGAGAGAGAGAGATGGAGAGAGAGAGAGAGAGAGAGTTTATTTCTTAACGATAGGATGAAATAAGCAATAATTATCTCTCATACTTCTAGTCCTCGCAAACAACAACAACAACAACAACAACAAAACAACAACAAAACAACAACAACAACAAAACTGGTGATGATGATGATGATGATGACGACGATGACGATGATGATGAATATGATGATGATGATGATGAAGATGATGATGATGATGGTGATGATGAATGATGATGATGATGATGATGATGATGATGATGATGATGATGGTGACGGCGACGACGACGACAACGACGACGACGACGGTGGTGGTAGTGGTGGTGGTGGTGACGACGACGACGACGACGATGATAACGACAACTACGACGACGATGATGACGACGACGACGACGATGATGATGATGATGACGACGACGATAACTATGACTATAATGATAACGATAATGACGATGATGATGGTGGTGCACTCTCCCGTAGTTCCAACAAACGAATAGGCATATCCTGGTTTTGAGCGTCTGATGTGCGTCTTCGTATAGGATAAAACACACCATATCTGGAGACACTTATCCTTCTGCAGGCACTGCATGGAGAGAAGTCTCCAGATCCATAGTTCTCTCTTCCACCCTTAGTCTGTGCACTAACAGCTGTTCTGTGTTGTTCACATGTAAATGTGTCCTGCATGATGAACTCCTGTTGACATCTTAATCTCTTGCGGTCAGTGTCTTCCAACACTGGTGGTATTGATGTCATAGCTGATGAGGTTGGCCTTCATGGTATTGTTTTAATGATCTTCCCTGGGTCACAAGCAGACACAAGAAGATCATTGATAAGGAAGATTAAGGAAAAGACAGGCAACGTATATAGGCCATTTTATGATGAAAGAGGAATTAGAGCGCCTTGTCACAACAGGAAAGCTGGAGGGAAAGAAAGCACCAGGTAGACCCAGGGGAAAAATATTGGACGGACTTGCAAGGTGGCTGAGGACAGAGAGGGTGGAAGATGTGCTTGCAGCGACAGGAGATAGATTCGTATGGAGGGCCATGATCGCCAACGCCATGCGGCTGGGCACATGATGATGATGATGATGTGGAGTGTAGTGCCTCTTTACATAATGACCATAATCTTTTGGGATGCTGGTGTCATCCACACATGCAAAGCGTCCTGTCGAAAACGAAGCCAGCAGTTGATAGAAATAAACACTCAAAAGTTTGACTTACCTGGCTTGCTCAAACTTTGAAGTTTTTTGGACACGGGATCTCGTCAACTGATGTTGCAGATCTTGCACAGACATTTTTGGTGAAACTGTTCCAACTGTTGAAAGTGTTGTCGGTAGATAGTCAGAATAAAATTGAGGCAACTGAAATGTGCTGTCTAAGCAGAATGTTGAAAAACTCATGGACAGCAAAGAAAACAAACTAGACAGTTTTGAAGGAGGCAGACACAAGAAGATGAATAACAAAGAAGATTAGGAAAAAACAAGCAAAATTTATAGGCTATTTTATGAGGGGAGGGGAATTAGTGCACCTGGTCACAACAGTAAAGTTGGGGAAAGAGAACATTCGATAGATTTAGGGCGAAAATATTGGACGGACTTGCAGGGCGATGTGCTTGCAGGGACAAGGGATAGATTCGTATGGAGGATCATGATCGCTTACGTCATGCGGCAGAGCACATGATGATGATGAGGTTGTCCAGGTCTGGCAACAGCACAGCAGGGATTTCAAAACTAGTATTCTGTATCATCATCATCATGTGCCCTGCCGCATGGCGTTAGCGATCATGGTCCTCCATATACATTTATCCTTTGTCGCCGCAAGCACATCTTCCACCCTGTCTGTCCTCAGCCACCCTGCAAGTCCGTCAAATATTTTATCTCTGGGTCTACCTGGGGTTCTGTATAGTAATTTTTTGTGGTGAGCCTGATTCCATGGTCCCTGCCATACTCTCTTGGTTTACCTTCCAACGGCAACGTTAGGGATGCGCAGCGTCACCTGTGCATTGCTGTTCACTCTACTGCCCAGGTAGTAGAATGTGTCTACGGTTTTCATGGCCTGGTGGTTGATGATAATACGGAACGAAACAGCACCAGAAACCTTGGATGGTATAGGCTGAAACATAGCCACTTGTTTTGGTGAAGCTAGTTGTAAGACTGAACTTGTAGACCCCAGCAAATGGAATCCAAAACAAGTGTGACTGCCAGAGTTCAAGCAAACAGGAACCAGAACGAAAAACAAAACAAAAAAAAACACGAGAAAAAGAATCAGAGTGTGTGTTTAGTACAACCAGACAAGACAGACGCAAATTTTCGGCTAACTGGCCTTTGTCAAGCGTTAGATCACAAACAAACAAACACCAAATACAAAAAAAAATAGCAGAATTAGACTGAAACTTTTCTGCTGCTTCGTCCAGAGTGAGAAAAGGACTAGTTCCCAGAAAATGGGTCAGTGATGCACTGGATCGCTTCGTGCGGGTATGCGGCCAATGCAAAGAGGAATTCCTGCAGGACGGCTTTTAGCACTTTGGTCTGGACTTGGAATCTGCAGGTTAAAGAATTTTCCGTCTGAGTGCAGTTGAGTGTATATCACAACGCCAAAGTCTCTGAATGCATCAATCAGCATCACGGTAAAGAGGATGGAGAAGAGTATGGGTGCCAGAACGCATCCCTGTTTGGCTCGGTTCTGCACTGGGAAAGGTTCGGGTGCCTGCCCATTCTATTACACACTGGCAGGATGCCATTGTGAAAGAAAGCTGCCAGACTGATAAGCCAAAGAGGATTGTCATCACACATTAAGAACATCAATATCTTAACAATACAAAACGTGTTATTGGTTCCTGTATTTAAAATCACAAGAAACAGATGTTAAGTTATACAAAGACAGACTTACAGACTCACGAACACACGCAAAGTCTCTTCTTCTTCATCATTTCCTCCTCCTCCTTCTCCCCTTCTTGTTTTTGTTATTTTTGTTCTTGTTCTTGTTCTTGTACTTGTTCTTGTACTTATTCTTGTACTTGTTCTTGTTCTTGTTCTTGTACTTGTTCTTGCTCTTGTACTTGTTCTTGCTCTTGTACTTGTACTCGTACTTGTTCTTGTTCTTGTTCTTGTTCTTGTACTTGTTCTTGTACTTGTTCTTGTTCTTGTACTTGTTGTTGTCCTTGTTCTTGCTCTTGTACTTGTACTCGTACTTGTTCTTGTCCTTGTTCTTGTTCTTTTTCTTTTTCTTGTTCTTGTACTTGTTCTTGTACTTGTTCTTGTTCTTGTTCTTGTTCTTGTTCTTGTTCTTTTTCTTGTTCTTGTACTTGTTCTTGCTCTTGTACTTGTACTCGTACTTGTTCTTGTTCTTGTTCTTGTTCTTTTTCTTGTTCTTGTACTTGTTCTTGTACTTGTTCTTGTACTTGTTCTTGTTCTTGTACTTGTTGTTGTCCTTGTTCTTGTTCTTGTTGTTGTTGTTGCACTTGTTCTTGTTCTTGTTCTTGTACCTGTTCTTGTTTTTGTACTTGTTCTAGTACTTGTTCTTGTACTTGTTCTTGTTCTTGTTCTTGTACTTGTTCTAGTACTTGTTCTTGTACTTGTTCTAGCACTTGTTCTTGTACTTTTCTGTACTTGTTCTTGTTCTTGTTCTTGTTCTTGTACTTTTTCTAGTACTTGTTCTTGTTCTTGTTCTTGTTCTTGTACTTTTTCTAGTACTTGTTCTTGTTCTTGTTCTTGTTCTTGTTCTTGTTCTTGTTCTTGTTCTTGTTCTTGTACTTGTTCTTGTTCTTGTTCTTGTTCTTGTTCTTGTTCTTGTTCTTGTTCTTGTTCTTGTACTTGTACTTTTTCTTGTACTTGTTCTTGTTCTTGTTCTTGTTCTTGTTCTTGTTCTTGTTCTTGTTCTAGTACTTGTTCTTGTACTTGTTCTTGTTCTTGTTCTTGTTCTTGTTACTTTTTCTAGTACTTGTTCTTTTGTTCTTGTTCTTGTTCTTGTTCTTGTTCTTGTATTTGTTCTTGTTTCTTGTTCTTGTTCTTGTCTTGTTCTTGTTCTTGTTTCTTGTACTTGTTCTTGTTCTTTATTTGTTCTTGTATTTGTTCTTGTTCTTGTTCTTGTTCTTGTTCTTGTTCTTTGTTCTTGTTCTTGTTCTTGTATTTGTTCTTGTTCTTGTTCTTGTTCTTGTTCTTGTTCTTGTTCTTGTCTTTCTTGTTCTTGTTCTTGTATTTGTTTCTTGTTCTTGTTCTGTTTGTTTGTTCTTGTTCTTGTTGTTGTTCTTGTTCTTGTACTTGTTCTTGTTCTTGTTCTTGTTCTTGTTCTTGTTCTTTGTATTTGTTCTTGTATTTGTTCTTGTTTTCTTTTCTTGTTCTTGTACTTGTTTCTTGTTCTTGTTCTTGTTCTTGTTCTTGTTCTTGTATTTGTTCTTGTATTTGTTCTTGTTGTTGTTCTTGTTCTTGTTCTTGTTCTTGTTTCTTGTACTTGTTCTTGTTCTTGTTCTTGTTCTTGTTCTTGTTCTTGTTCTTGTTCTTGTTCTTGTTCTTGTTCTTGTTCTTGTATTTGTTCTTGTATTTGTTCTTGTTCTTGTTCTTGTTCTTGTACTCTTGTTCTTGTTCTTGTTCTTGTTCTTGTTCTTGTATTTGTTCATGTATTTGTTCTTGTACTTTTTCTAGTACTTGTTCTTGTTCTTGTTCTTGTTCTTGTTCTTGTTCTTGTATTTGTTCTTGTTCTTGTTCTTGTTCTTGATTTTGTTCTTGTACTTGTTCTTGTTCTTGTTCTTGTTCTTGTTCTTGTTCTTGTTCTTGTTCTTGTTCTTGTATTTGTTCTTGTACTTGTTCTTGTTCTTGTTCTTGTACTTGTTCTTGTACTTGTTCTTGTTCTTGTTCTTGTACTTGTTCTAGTGCTTGTTCTTGTTCTTGTTCTTGTACTTGTTCTTGTTCTTGTTTTTGTTCTTGTACTTTTTCTAGTACTTGTTCTTGTTCTTGTACTTGTTCTTGTTTCTTGTTCTTGTTCTTGTACTTGTTCTTGTTCTTGTTCTTGTTCTTGTTCTTGTTCTTGTTCTTGTACTTGTTCTTGTACTTGTACTTGTTCTTGTTCTTGTTCTTGTACTTGTTCTTGTACTTGTTCTTGTTCTTGTTCTTGTACTTGTTCTAGTGCTTGTTCTTGTTTCTTGTTCTTGTACTTGTTCTTGTTCTTGTTCTTGTACTTGTACTTTGTTCTTGTACTTGTTCTAGTACTTGTTCTTGTTCTTGTTCTTCACTTTGTTCTTGTACTTGTTCTTGTTCTTGTTCTTGTACTTGTTCTAGTGCTTGTTCTTGTTCTTGTTCTTGTACTTGTTCTTGTTCTTGTTCTTGTACTTGTACTTGTTCTTGTACTTGTTCTAGTACTTGTTCTTGTTCTTGTTCTTGTACTTGTTCTTGTTCTTGTTCTTGTTTTTGTTCTTGTACTTGTTCTTGTATTTGTTCTTGTACTTGTTCTTGTTCTTGTTCTTGTATTTGTTCTTGTTTTTTGTTCTTGTACTTTTTCTAGTACTTGTTCTTGTTCTTGTTCTTGTTCTTGTTCTTGTTCTTGTTCTTGTTCTTGTTCTTGTTCTTGTTCTTTTCTAGTACTTGTTCTTGTTCTTGTTCTTGTTCTTGTACTTGTTTCTAGTTCTTGTTCTTGTTCTTGTTCTTGTTCTTGTACTTTTTCTAGTACTTGTTCTTGTTCTTGTTCTTGTTCTTGTTCTTGTTCTTGTTCTTGTTCTTGTACTTGTTCTTGTTCTTGTTCTTGTTCTTGTTCTTGTTCTTGTTCTTGTTCTTGTTCTTGTTCTTGTACTTTTTCTTGTACTTGTTCTTGTTCTTGTTCTTGTTCTTGTTCTTGTTCTTGTTTTGTTCTAGTACTTGTTCTTGTACTTGTTCTTGTTCTTGTTCTTGTTCTTGTACTTTTTCTAGTACTTGTTCTTGTTCTTGTTCTTGTTCTTGTTCTTGTTCTTGTTCTTGTATGTTGTTTCTTGTTCTTGTTCTTGTTCTTGTCTTGTTCTTGTTCTTGTTCTTGTACTTGTTCTTGTTCTTGTATTTGTTCTTGTATTTGTTCTTGTTCTTGTTCTTGTTCTTGTTCTTGTTCTTGTTCTTGTTCTTGTTCTTGTTCTTTGTTCTTGTATTTGTTCTTGTTCTTGTTCTTGTTCTTGTTCTTGTTCTTGTTCTTGTTACTTTGTTCTGTTCTTGTTCTTGTTTTGTTCTTGTTCTTGTTCTTGTTCTTGTTCTTGTTCTTGTTCTTGTTTCTTGTACTTGTTCTTGTTCTTGTTCTTGTTCTTGTTCTTGTATTTGTTCTTGTATTTGTTCTTGTTCTTTTTTCTTGTTCTTGTACTTGTTCTTGTTCTTGTTCTTGTTCTTGTTCTTGTTCTTGTATTTGTTCTTGTATTTGTTCTTGTTCTTGTTCTTGTTCTTGTTCTTGTTTGTTGTTTTCTTCTTGTACTTGTTCTTGTTCTTGTTCTTGTTCTTGTTCTTGTTCTTGTTCTTGTTCTTGTTCTTGTTCTTGTATTTGTTCTTGTATTTGTTCTTGTTCTTGTTCTTGTTCTTGTACTTGTTCTTGTTCTTGTTCTTGTTCTTGTTCTTGTATTTGTTCATGTATTTGTTCTTGTACTTTTTCTAGTACTTGTTCTTGTTCTTGTTCTTGTTCTTGTATCTTGTTCTTGTATTTGTTCTTGTTCTTGTTCTTGTTCTTGTATTTGTTCTTGTACTTGTTCTTGTTCTTGTTCTTGTTCTTGTTCTTGTTCTTGTATTGTTCTTGTACTTGTTCTTGTTCTTGTTCTTGTACTTGTTCTTGTACTTGTTCTTGTTCTTGTTCTTGTACTTGTTCTAGTGCTTGTTCTTGTTCTTGTTCTTGTACTTGTTCTTGTTCTTGTTTTGTTCTTGTACTTTTTCTAGTACTTGTTCTTGTTCTTGTACTTGTTCTTGTTCTTGTTCTTGTTCTTGTACTTGTTCTTGTTCTTGTTCTTGTTCTTGTTCTTTTCTTGTTCTTGTACTTGTTCTTGTACTTGTACTTGTTCTTGTTCTTGTTCTTGTACTTGTTCTTGTACTTGTTCTTGTTCTTGTTCTTGTACTTGTTCTAGTCTTGTTCTTGTTCTTGTTCTTGTACTTGTTCTTGTTCTTGTTCTTGTACTTGTACTTGTTCTTGTACTTGTTCTAGTACTTGTTCTTGTTCTTGTTCTTGTACTTGTTCTTGTACTTGTTCTTGTTCTTGTTCTTGTACTTGTTCTTGTACTTGTTCTTGTTCTTGTTCTTGTTTTTGTTCTTGTACTTTTCTAGTACTTGTTCTTGTACTTGTTCTTGTTCTTGTTCTTGTTCTTGT
>CM060313.1:65947816-65950316 GCA_030674185.1 Monoplex corrugatus
AACTACTACTACAACTACTACTACAACTACTACTACAACTACTACTACAACTACTACTACAACTACTACTACACTACTACACACTACTACAATACTACTACACTATACAACTACTACTACTACTACTACTAACTACTACTACTACTACTACTACTACTACTACTACTACTACTACACTGCTGCTGCTGCTGCTGCTGCTCTGCTGCTGCTTTTCTTTCTCCTCCTCCTTCTACTACTACTACTACTACAACTACTACTATTTATGCAATTACTACTATTACTACTACTACTACAACTACTACTACTACTATTTATGCAATTACTACTACTACTACTACTACTACTACTACTACTACGTCTGCTGCTGTTTCTCATCCTCCTCCTACTACTTCTATTTCTGCAGTTACTACTAGATCTACTACTACTGCTACTACTACAACAATTGCTATTACTACTACTACTACTGCTACCACTACTTCTACTTCTACTGCTACTACAACGTTGAAGATAACGACAACGATGACAAAAACGACGACGGCGACATCAATGACATCAACGACGAGAACTATGACTACCATGACTACTCAACATCATTACTACTCAGTGCTACTACATGTACTATCCCCGGTACTGCTGCCGCTACTACTACCACTGCTACTGATTCAGTGTCAGTTTCAGTTTCAGTGTCAGTTTCAGTGTCAGTGTCAGTTTCAGTGTCAGATTCGGTGTCAGTTTCAGTGTCAGTTTCAGTGTCAGTGTCAATTTCAGTGTCAGTTTCAGTGTCAGTTTCAGTTTCAGTTTCAATTTCAGTGTCAGTTTCAGTGTCAGTTTCAGTGTCAGTTTCAGTGTCAGTTTCAGTGTCAACTTCAGTGTCAACTTCAGTGTCAGTTTCAGTGTCAGTTTCAGTGTCAACTTCAGTGTCAGTTTCAGTGTCAGTTTCAGTGTCAGTTTCAGTGTCAGTTTCTCCAGGTGACGTCTCCGTTCTCGGAACGAATTCCATATGCACTAACGTCACAGGTGCCATGTGTATGGTGATCATGACACAAGCTTTAAAGTCTGCACATATACCAATGAGCCGGCCGGGTCCTTGCTACTGCGATGAAAAATTAAAGAGCTTCAGATCATCGCCAGATTTGGGTGTAGCGCGCACATGGATTTGCCTGACTGCGATAAACCCTTCAGTGAAGAGGCCCGAGGTTCCTCCTCCTCTCCTTTTGTCCCCCCACCCCCACCCCCCCCCCCCCCACGTCATTTTCACGTGTTAGACATTTAGACATTTCCTCCTCCGGGCATGAGAAGATCTTGATGACAGCGGTGTACACCACGTGTTCTTCAAACAAAATGTGAGCGCCATATGCTCCCTGAGCCTAGCGATATATACAGTCATGTATCCATAACAAGACGCGTTTCCTGAGCGAAGTAGGCACCAGTTCAAGAATACTGCATGATAAATTCCACCTCTTTACTGTCTGTCTGTCTGTCTGTCTGTCTGTCTGTCTTGTCTGTCTGTCTGTCTTGTCTGTCTGTCTGTCTTGTCTTGTCTGTCTCTGTCTGTCTGTGTCTCATTGTGTCTTTCTGTATCTGTCTCTGCCTCTCTGTATCTGTTTCTGTCTCTGTCTCTCTCTGTCTCTCTCTCTCTCTCTCTCTCTCTCTCACTCTCTGTTTATCTCTCTCTCTCTCTCTCTCTCTCTAGCTCTCTCTCTAGCTCTCTCTGTTTCTCTCTCTTACTGTCTCTCTCTCTCTCTCTCTCTCTCTCTCTCTCTCTCTCTGTCTGTTTCTCTCTCTGTCTGTTTCTCTCTCTCTGTTTCTCTCTCTCTCTTTGTCTGTCTGTCTCTCTCTGTCTCTGTCTCTCTGTCTCTCTATCTCTCTGTCTCTCTCTTTCTCTGTCTCTCTGTCAATGTCTCTCTCTCTCTTTCTCTCTGTGTCTCTTTCCCCTTTTTTGTCCCTGCCTGTTTGTCTGTCTGTCTGTCTCACTCCTCTCTCTCTCTCTCTGTGTGTCTCTGTCTCTGTCTGTGTCTCTCTGTCTCTGTCTGTCTCTGTCTGTCTGTCTGTCTCTCTCTCTCTCTCTCTCTGTCTCTCTTTCTCTCTGTTTCTCTCTGTCTGTCTCTCTGTCTCTGTCTCCGTCTGTCTGTCTGTCTGTCTGTCAGTCTCTCTCTCTCTCTCTCTCTCTCTCTCTCTCTCTCTCTCTCTCTCTCTCTCTCTCTCTCTCCCTCTCTTCTCCCACTCTCTAACAGCTTCTCGTCTTTTCTTTTTTTTTTTATTCTCCCTATCATTTCGTTCCTATAAACACCCATTCATTCCGTTTAAATGAACATGTGGCAAAGAAGCCAACTCATCACAATGTACGCTGCAGACGGTGATAGCGATACAAATGAGTTACATGCTAAAAAACGAGAGCAAAGACAAAATAATCGTCCGTCCCATTCAGAGACCCATCCCCATTCTCTTCAAGGACGGTTATTCACAGATTTCCATCTTAGTCATAAAAGTGCACTCCTTA
>CM060313.1:65955316-65960316 GCA_030674185.1 Monoplex corrugatus
GTTTATAATGTAATGTCTTTAGTTTATTTAAAAAATCTAATACTTTGGAGATGTTTCATTTGTGTAATGTGTCAATACATTGTGTAAGCCTGTGTGAACTAAGCATAATATCTTCAGTTTATTCAGGAAACCTCTAAACAATTTCCATGATTTGTGTTTCTGTCATGTGTCAATACATTCTGTAAGCCTGTGTGAACTTAACGGGGCCAGGTGAGGTTGTCCATGAAGAAGAAACAACCTACACTGATCCCTAATTTATTAATGCTCAACCTGGTCCTGAAGCACACCATCCCGATTATCACTAAGCGTGTCCTGGGAGAGAGCAATATTGCGAGTGCTCGAAGACCAAGGGGAATCCCTGATTTTATCCCCATCTAAGGGAATCCCATTGGCACTGATCCCATAACCTCAGCATAGATCCCTCCGAAGGTCACAGCTAGGAATATGAGATCAAAGGATCCCCACATCACACGTGACCTGAATATTTCCACTTCCTATCTCACATCTCACCCTGAGGGACAATGGGATTTAGTTCTCTCCATTACCACTTGGGGAAATCTAGGTCGAATTGACACCTGCATGATGACGCCTGTATGATGACGCCGGTATTATGACGCCTGTATGATGAAGTCTGTATGATGACGTCTGTATAATGATGTTTGCATGATGACGCCTGTATGATGACGCCTGTATGATGACGCCTGTATGATGACGTCTGTATGATGACGTCTGTATGATGACGTCTGTATGATGACGTCTGTATGATCACGCCTGTACGATGACGTCTGTATGATCACGCCTGTATAATGACGTTTGTATGATCACGCCTGTATGATGACGTCTGTATGATCACGCCTGTATAATGACGTCTGTATGATCACGCCTGTATGATGACTGTATGATGACGTCTGTATGATGACCTGTATGATGACGTCTGTATGATGACGTCTGTATGATGACGTCTGTATGATGACGTCTGTATGATGATGTCTGTATGATGACGTCTGTATGATGAGCCTATATGATGACGTCTGTATGATCACGCCTATATGATGACGTCTGTATGATCACGACTGTATGATGACGTCTACACGATGACGTCTGTATGGTGACGTCTGTATGATAACGTCTGTATGATGACGTCTGTATGATGACGTCTGTATGATGACGTCTGCATGATGACGTCTGTATGATGACGTCAACATGATTCTGATATCCCTGGGTGGAGTCATTGTGCCGAAACACAGTGGAGGACTCAGCTAGGTTTTAAGGCTACATTGAGCAGTTGAGTTAAGTTTTATTCACTATCTGTCCATTCACCGATTTTCTTGATCTATTTATTTATTTACATATCTAGTTACTTACTTACTTACTTACTTACTTACTTACTTACTTACTTACTTACTTACTTACTTACGTGTCTATTTATGTTTTAAATTATTTATTTATTCAATCATTCATTCATTTATCTATTATTCATTCATTCATTCATTCATTCATTCGTCATTCGTTCGTTCGTTCGTTTATTCATTCATTCATTTATTCATTTATTCATTTATTCATTCATTCATTCATTCATTCATTTTTCGCCAAAACAAAATTTTTCTACGTGAAATCCACGCTGTTCTGCTCGAATAAAGTGCGTAGCCATGGTAAAGCGCCACTTGTTTGTTTTTAATGCAAGCGTGTATTTTTTTTCAACTATGACAGTGGATTATTTTTGCTTTATTTTGCCAGGGACAACTCTTTTGTTGCCTTGGGGTGTTTAACGTGCTCTATGTGTATGTTACGCACAGGGTTTTCATTCGAAAGACTGGAAAATTGGTAGCAAGGTCATTGAAATGGTGGCAAATTCCCAATTTTAAAGAGAAAATCAAAATTACAACAACAATAACTTACCGATAATAAGAATGGCAATGAATATTTCTGGCGCCTAATACAAGCGCTTTCAATATACATGTAAATAAGGAAATAGGTTTGAAGAAAACAAAAATGAAGACACAAAACAGAACCGACAGCATACATTTACTAACTCATTATATTTACCAACTCATGCAATTATCATATTAAAACACAGACACAGACACACAGACACAGACACAGACACACACACACACACACACACACACACACACACACACACACAACACACACACCACACGCACACGCCACACACACACACACACCACTCTCTCTTATACACACACACACATACACACACACACACCATTCTCTCTTACACACACAAACAGACACACACACACACACACACCACACATACACACACACACACACACAACACCACACACACACACAGTGGGAGAGAAAGAGAGGAGAAGAGAGAGAGAGACAAGAGACACAGACAGAGAGAGAGGTATGCACACAGAGAGACAGAGACAGAGACAGAGAGAGAGAAGGACAGATACAGAGACAGAGAGAGAGACAAGAGACACAGACAGAGAGAGAGGTATGCACAGAGAGAGACAGATACAGAGACAGAGAGAGAGAGAGAGAAGGACAGATACAGAGACAGAGAGAGAGACAGAGACAGAGACAGAGACACAGACAGAGAGAGAGAGAGAGAAGGACAGATACAGAGACAGAGAGAGAGACACACAGAGAGAGGAAGGGACCACATATGAACCTTTTTTTAAATTCTGACAGAATTGTATTTAGATGAGTGACTGACAGTATGAAGGGCGGGGAGGGAACAATCAGAAATAGAGAGTCATGCCGACAGTATGAAGGGCGGGGAGGGAACAATCAGAAATAGAGAGTCATGCCAAACATGTGGGGAACGGAAAACCCGAAGCACACAATGGATGGCACCAGTCAGTCTGGCTTCTGGCTGGTTCGTTTCCTGGGTTTGCTTCTGGCTCCATATATTTTCGAGAGAAGAGAAAGACTCGACGGTGTTTTAACGATGCCCTGACCTGTCCACACGTACATGGTCATGCGCATGGTCCTGGGGAATCCCATTTATGGGGACGAGAACTTTGTTGTGTAAAATGTTTTTTATTTGTTGGGGAATGCTGAGTGTTATAGAATTTTTTTGTTTTGTTGTTTTGTTTTGTTTGGTTTGGTTTGGTTTGGTTTGGTTTGGTTTGGTTTGGTTTGGTTTGGTTTGGTTTGGTTTGGTTTGGTTTGGTTTGGTTTCTTTCTGTTGTGAGGTGTTTCAGGGTGGTCTGCGTTGATTTTGTACTACTCCGAAGCAATAAGTTGAAACGTTAAGCTTCAGGTTTCGTAAATATCGTTGTATATGCTGGTGATCAGTAAAAAACATGAAATCCCCTCATGCAAAATAACAGCAAATGGCACAACCTTGACACAGGTTGATAAATTCAAATTCCTGGGAACGATCATTTCATCAGACGGCAGATGCACATCAGAAATAGCCGGCAGAATCGGCCAAGCCAAAACAGCATTCGGGAAGATGACAGGCATTCTTACCAACAAATGCCTATCAATTAACATCAGGAAGAGAGTTCTTGGATGTTATATAGAACCAATACTGTTGTACGGATGTGAGGCGCGGACAGTCAACAAACAAAGCCAGAACAAGATTGAGGCAGCCGAGATGTGGTTTCTAAGAAGAATGTTGAGAGTTCCATGGACAGCAATCAAAACAAACGAGACAGTCTTGATGGAGACAGACACAAGCAGATCACTCATAAGGAAGATTAGGAAAAGACAGGTAACATTTATAGGCCAGTTTATGAGGAAGGGGGATTTGGAGCACCTGGTCACAACGGGAAAGCTGGAGGGAAAGAGCACCAGGTAGACCCAGGGAGAAAATGGTGGACAGACTTGCAGAATGGCTGGGGACGAGGGGGGTGGGAGAGATGCTAGGGGCAACGAGAGATAGAGACAGATGGAAGTCCATGACCGCCAACGCCATGCGACAGGGCACCTGATGATGATGATGATGATGATGATGATGATGATGATGATGATGATGATGATGATGATGATGATGATGGTGATACCGATAGGGCGTCAATACTCGTGGTGTCAACTTAGTGTTTCAGAGGTCCCGCTGCTCCAACTCTTCTTCACCTCCATTCTCTTACCTCCCCTGGGAATGCTGGGGGCTCTTTCAGTATAAATAGTATCCCCACCTTCTGGAAATTCTGTGCTAGAAATTTCCTCTTTTCTGTCATCCCTGTCATTCTGCTTTGTTCCTTTGCTTTCTGCCATTTTTTTCCTTATCGTTTTCTGCCTTGCTGCTCCATTCATCTGTAGTTGTTCGATTTGTCTTACACACTTTCTCTTAGGATTGATGATTTTCTCTTAGGATTGATGATTGGGTACATGTATCAAATGCATTTTTAGTTCTAGAAAAATGTGATGTGCTCAAGAAATTTTAGATAGTTTAGGCCAGTTTTTATATATCCATTGTGTCCTTAATTAAATTTAAATTTGCATTCAGGTATTTTTGTTAAAAATCCCCTGTTGATAATTGGAAGGAGCGGACAACCAAAGATTATGTAACCAAATGCATTGAAATGTGTACTTGATTTTCTTTTCCACAGTGTGCATTTTTAGATTTTGTGTGTGTGTGTGTGTGTGTGTGTGTGTGTGTGTGTGTGTGTGTGTGTGTGTGTGTGTGTGTGTGTGTGTGTGTGTGTGTGTGTGTGTGTGTGTGTGTGTGTGTGAGGCATGCTGTACTTTTTTAAGGTGGTTATAGCCTTGGTATGGCACTACACAGTTCGCTGGGCTTTAAGCAAAAAATAACAACAATGATCTCAATTCTGTATTTCCGGACTTTCTCAACGCGCAAGGTTTTCCGCAGGCTCGAGGAGTCTGCACATGTATTTACCTGTAGAATTCGGTGGAGCGTATATGGAATTGTCCTAGTGCAAGAGTATCCTCATGAACATAATCCGACTACTGTATAGCCTGACTGGGTCTTACACAGCTAAGCGTGCCGTCTTTGATCAAGAGAGGCTGGAAGGCATCCAGATATTGTTGGGTACCCCTTCCAGAATCAACACAGTATG
>CM060313.1:65965316-65967816 GCA_030674185.1 Monoplex corrugatus
CTTGTCCCTTGTGCAATTACCTGAAAATGAGAAGAAGAGGAAGGAGAAGAAGAAGAAGAAGAAGAAGAAAGAAAGAAAGAAAGAAAGAAAGAAAGAAAGAAGAAGAAGAAGAAGAAGAAGAAGAAGAAGAAGAAGAAGAAGAAGAAGAAGAAGAAGAAGAGGAAGAAGAAGACGAGGAAGAAGAAGAAGACGAAATCGAAAAGCAGAAGCAATTCATTATTTGTGTGTGTGTGTGTGTGTGTGTGTGTATGTGTGTGTGTGTGTGTGTGTGTGTGTGTGTGTGTGTGTGTGTGTGTGTGTGTGTGTGTGTGAGTCTGTCTGTCTGTCTGTGTCTGTCTGTGTCTGTCTGTGTCTGTGTCTGTGTCTGTGTTTTTGCGTGTGTATGAGTGTGTGAGTGCTGGAGGGAAGGGGAGAGACAGAGACAGAGAACGTGCGTACGCTAGCATTCGTACATGTGTGTATGTGTGTGTGTGTGTGTGTGTGTGTGTGTGTGTGTGTGTGCGTGTGTATGTGTACGCATATCTCTGTGTATATATGTGTGTGCGTGTATGTGTGTGTATGTGTGTGTGCGTGTGTACGCATGTATGTGTGTTCGTGTGTGTGTGTGTGTGTGTGTGTGTGTGTGTGTGTGTGTGTGTGTGTGTGTGTGTCCGTTTATAGGTGTGAGACAGACACAGACACACACACACGTAGTATTGACGGTATATAGGCACGTGATGTGTGCCTCTGTGTCTCATTAATAGTTGAGCAACTGTCCCCTTGTGGCAGAAAATAACCACACATACACACACACACACACACACACACACACACACACACACACACACACATACATACATACATACATACATACACACACACACACACACGCACGCACACGCACACATACACACACACACACACGCACGCACACACACACATACACACACACACACGCACGTACACACACACACACACACACACACAACACACACACACACACACACACATACAGGGAGAGAGACACAGAGAGAGCAAGAGAGAGAGAGAGAGAGAGAGAGAGAGAACGAGAGAGAGAGAGAGAACAGGAGACAGATAGACAGACAGACAGAGACAGAGAGACTGACAGAGAGACAGAGAGAGACAGACACAGAGAGAGAAGACACATGTCAAAACATACATATTATACACGTGCACAACGTTTTTTTAAAATTTATTTTCCAGCTGAACTAAACATCAGTCTAATGTTGATATTAAGTTTTCCACTTTTTTCATATTAATTTTTTATTGTCTGTTTCATGCGCTTGACATCGGCCAGATGGCCGATAATTTGCGTTTGTCTTGTTCTGTACAATTCATTGTCGTTCTCGTTCTGGGTTTTTTTTGTTTGTTTGTTTTTGTTTTTGTTTTGTTTTTCTGGTTCCTGTTTGCTTTAAAGATAGCGGCCATTTGTTTTCGATTTGCAACGTGAAATTTGAAACCTATAAAACACTGTATTTCTTAAGGAGAGTGCCATAAGGCTCCGGAGGGATCTGCTTTTCAGTTTGTTCTTGAGAGAATGATAATGACAGAGGCTAGAATACTTTATTTTCCAATGACACAAGTCATTAGCTGAAAGCCTGTTTGTTTGTTTTTTTTTTTTGTTTTTTTTTCTCGAAACGTTGTCTATTTACCAGCATATCTGCCTAGAAGTTAAAAATACTGAAAACGAAATACGGCCAAGAAGTCAATGATGTAGGACATGATACATAAAGAGTTATACCACTTCTTGTCGTTTGAGAAATTTAGGAGAGACGTTAGTAAGTAAAAAAGAACATGATGATTAATATCCGTGTGTGTTGGCTTACTTGTGAAAGAAAGAGGAGTAGGTGAAGCATAGAGTAAAAAGGGGGGAGAGAGAGAGAGAGAGAAGAGGGAGAGAGAGAGAGAGAGAGAAAGAACCAAAGATACATAGGGACAGAAAGGAAAAGAGATAGAGAGAGACAGAAAGAGAGAGAGACAGAGACAGACAGACAGAAACAGAGAGAGACACAGGGAGAGACAGAGAGACAGATAGACAGATAGACAGGCAGACAGAAATAGAGAAAGACAGAGACAGTGACAGGAAGCAAGAGAGAGAGAGAGAGAGTGAGTGGAAGACAGACAGACAGACAGACAGACAGACAGAGAGACACAGAGAGAGAGACAGACAGATACAGAGAGACATAGAGAGAGAAACAAACACAGAAAGACAGAGAGTGAGTGTGTGAGTAAGAAAGAAAGACAGACAGAGACCTCACAGAGATATAGACAAACCGGCAAGCAAAGAGATAGAGACAAAGAGAGACAGAGACAGACAAACACACACACGCACACAGAAAGGGGAAAGAAAAAGAGATACAGGAGACAGATGCCACAAGCAAACAAACACACAGACACACAGACACATAATATATTTTATTTATATTTATATAGCGCAAAATGACAATGACAGGTGAACCGTGTGCTGTGAGCTAAAGACAAAGGTAAGAAATCAAAGACT
>CM060313.1:65975316-65980316 GCA_030674185.1 Monoplex corrugatus
TCTCTTTCCTCCCTTCCTTCTTTTCTTTTCTCTCCTTTTTTCTGTTTGTCTTTCTTCTTCCTTTCTTTCTTCCTTTCGTTGTTTCCTTCTTTTTCATTCCTTTCTTCTTTTCCTTCTTTCTTCTTCCTTCTTTCTTTCTTCTTTCCTTCTTTCTTCTTTCTTCTTTCCTTCTTTCTTTCTTCTCTTTCTTTCTTCTTTCTTTCTTCTTTCTTTCTTTCTTCTTTCTTCCTTCCTTTCTTTCTTTCTTCTTCTTTCTTTCTTTCTTCTTTCCTCTTTTCTTTCTTTCTTTTCTTTCTTCTTCTTCCTTCCTTTTTTTTCTTTCTTTCTTTCTTTCTTCTTTTCTTTCTTTCTTTTCTTCCTTCCTTTCTTTCTTTCTTTCTTTCTTTCATCCTTTGTTTCTTTCTGTCTGTCTTTCTTTCTTTTCAGTGCCAGGCGCAGCGTGTGGCCTGATGTTTAAAGCACTTTATCCCGTGTATAGCACCCACTTAGCGCATGTTAAAGATTCCACAGCCACAAAGCGGTTTTCCCTGGGGAATTTAAGTAAAAAAAATTCCTTTCCCACTGGTAAAGAGAAATACACGCATACACAAAACAACATAAAAAAAAAGAACATGCATGGCGCTGCATTTCGACGATGCAGCCCGAATTTGTAAACGAATGAAAAGAAATGATTACAAATGAATATAAATAAGTACTTCAAGGTCATCCATGAAGCATTGATCACACGCCCCTCATTCTGGCTCCAAAAGACACCACCACCAAACGTAAGTTTATTCAGTCAAAATTCCCTGTGCCTGAAAGCCCGCGGGAGCGAGAGATGCCAAGCAGCCGATGAAACCTGGAACTGGAACTCAGGAGGACAGCGAAAGAGAGAAATACCGAAAATGACTTGGCTCCAAATGGTTGACAGAGATCTACAACTGGTGGATAGAATGCTGGAGTGAGATGCTCTGAGATTCTCTGCCGACCGAGCCTGTTGAACTACTCTTGCGGGAGTGTCTAGATAAGAGAAAACCATAGACAGGTTGATAAGTTTAAATATCTGGGAACGGTCATCTCACCAGACGGCAGCTGCACATCAGAAATAGCCAGCATAATCGACCAAGCGAAAAGAGCATTCAAGAAGACGAAAAGCGTTCTTACCAACAAATGCCTATCTCTTAACATCAGGAGAAGAGTTCGTGAGTGTTATATAGAACCGATAATGTTATACGGTTGTGAGGCGTGGACAGTCAACAAGCATAGTCTAAACAACATTGAGGCAACTGAAATGTGGTTTCTAAGAAGAATGTTGAGAGTTCCATGGATAGCAAAAACAAACAAACAAACAAACAAACAAACGAGGCAATCTTGAAGGAGGTAGACACAAGAAGATCATTGATAAAGAAGATAAAAAAGACAAGCAACATTTACAGGACATTTTATCAGGAAAGAGAAATGAGAACACATGGTCACAACAGGAAAGCTGGAGGGAAAGGGAACACCAGGTAGACCCAGGGAGAAATACTGAACAGACTTGCAGGGTGGCTGAGGACGGAGAGGGTTGGAGATGTACTTGCAGCGACAAGGGATAGATTCGCATGGAGGGCCATGATCGCCAACGCCATACGGCAGGGCACATGGTGATGATGAGGAGGAGGAAGAGGAGGAGAAAGAGGAGGAGATGCTGATTGATATTTTCATGATAAAAGGGATGATAACATGATGCAATGGAGTCCAGAATAGGATTGACATTGCATGACTCTACGCTTACTAACATAAAGTATCCTCGCTTCAACCAGTCATGAGGGCTACAGACACCTGTAGTGTTGGTCAGAAAATTTAATCAACATTTTCAAAGGCGCATCCGACGATCATCATCATCATCATCATCAGGTGCCCTGCCGCATGGCGTTGGCGACCATGGACTTCCAACCATCTCTATCTCTCGTTGCCCCTAGCATCTCCCCCACCCTCCCCATCCCCAGCCACTCTGCAAGTCTGTCCAGCATTCTCTCCCTGGGTCTACCTGGTGCTCTCTTTCCCTCCAGCTTTCCCGTTGTGACCAGGTGCTCCAAATCCCCCTTCCTCATAAAATGGCCTATAAATGTTGCCTGTCTTTTCCTAATCTTCCTTATCAGTGATCTACTTGTGTCTGCCTCCATCAAGACTGTCTCGTTTGTTTTCTTTGCTGTCCATGGAACTCTCAACATTCTTCTTAGAAACCACATCTCGGCTGCCTCAATCTTGCTCTGGCTTTGCTTGCTGACTGTCCACGCCTCGCATCCGTACAACAGTATTGGTTCTATATAACATTCAAGAACTCTCTTTCTGATGTTAATTGATAGGCATCCGACAATGGGAAGGATAATCTTGATACTGTGGAGTTTTATCAAGGATTGAGACTGAGTATCAGGGCCGTACTGTTCGCTTTCTATCATATATGCGACATCAAGATCTACACAGACGCCTGCAATTTTCTTCAGAAGATCGAGAGCAACACCCTCAGTGATGCACCTGTGAAGTGGATGAGACTGGACTGTGTGGTCCCAGTCTTTCTAATGAGACCACAGCACACTTAACTCTTGGTAACAGCCGACTGAAGCAACAACAACAACAACAACAACAACAACAACAACAACAACAACAACAAAACTTATCCACAATGATTCTAGCATGGTTTATTGGGTTTAGATTCAGGACCACCACACTTTGCACGTAGTGGAAGATTTCTTGTGACAGTCTTTGCTATATGAGTAAACCATACGCGTAACACCTGTGACGTTAGTGCATAGATTTGCTTTTACATCAAGATTTTGCGCTATATAAATATTGTAATTTATTTATATGGAATTCGTTCCAAGCGCGGAGACGTCATCTTGAAAAACTGAAACTGAAACTGAAACCAGTGGGTACTCCATTGCACTGACCACTACTTCACGGCTACTGGTCACGCTCACTCACTTGACCACCGCACCCGTCAGGGTACTTTCTCCCTCGTTGTATCCCTCTATCAACACAGGCAGGAAGAGGTCATCAGGGCAGGTAGCCAGCTCAGAAGTACAGGAAGCGTCACTAAGTGAGATACAGTGATGGACAGTCACAGACGAACAGACAGGACACAACACGTCACACGCACTGACCCTACACTACAACGACACAAGTGGGTCACACGTGCAACACAATGACCTCCAGGTGCTGAGACACAGCTTGGTACAAGAGAAATAAAAATGATTGAGGGAATGATGAGGGTAAAGATTTGTAAGGGTTCTAACAGGCCAAACCTTGGAAAAAAAAAGGACAAGGGAACTAGTCCCTGTGGTGCCATGGTCAGCGTAAAAGACTAGATACTGGACAGTTTGGGGTCGAATCCCATGAGTTTTATCAAAGACAATGTGGTTCCTGCCCAGATTTGAGCGTGCTATGATCTCACTAAGAAGACTGCGCTGAACAGTCGAGTTTCACTGACTTTACGGATGTGTCAGTATTGACGGCATTGCTCAAATTTCCAGACCAACACCGCAAGTATCTGTATCACCCAGGCCTAGTTGACGCTAGAATATATTACGAAGGGAAAAGTAGAGTGTAATCTTGTTATGCAGTCTCAATCCAGAATGAACCTCCATAGCATTGTGATTACTATCCCCATTGTCATCCATCTTCATAGCCGTATGAAAACTTGTCCTAGACTGTGTTGACTGAACTGCAGTAGAAAATAAGACAGGCAGAAAAAAAAGAGTGAAAAACGTAATCCACTCGTTCATTTCATTCCGTAAACAAGATGAGGGGGATGTGAGTGGTTAGGATATTTTCAGTTTCAGTTTCAGTTTCTCAAGATGACGTCTCCGCACTCGGAACGATTCCATACGCACTAACGTCACGGGTGCCACGTGTATGGTGACCGTGGCACAAGCCTTTAAACCTGCACATAAACCCATGAGTTGGCCAGGTCCTGAGGCCCTACCTAGACTACGTTTTACCCAGTCTATATTTTATACTGGTATTTTATCAGCCTACCACTGGAATAATCTTGGGTACTTGTAAATGACATGTGTATGTATCATACCTTCAAAAAGGGACATACATATAAAGTAAATAAATAAATAATTAAAGGTCTGAATCACAACACAACTAGCTATTTTGCATAAACTCGTATCCCCTCCCCCGCCCCCAGTCAACGCCCAAATGCTCAGCTGTCTATTAACTAGGTGAAGACAATTTTTCTTAATATAGTTAGGATACTGAAATTTGAAACTGGAAGATCTAAGGTCGAACCTGTTTGGACACTGCCTGTTATGGAAAGGAGATTTCCTTTCTCCAATTGCCTGATTTAACAAATATGCAGACCTCTCAGTGCCTGAATCTCCTTCGTAATTATAAGATAGAGACAGACGGAAGTCCATAATCGCCAACGCATGCGGCAAGGCACCAACTTTCCATGCTATTTCAGCGCTTAGATTTGATTTATCAAGATTTTGCGCTATATAAATAAAATATATTATTATTATTATTATTATTATTATGAAGAAGATGATGATGATGATATATAAGCACGCCTGGAATTAGAGTTTGCTCTAAAAGAATTTATCGCAGGTGGGCATCTCCATATGCGCCCCATCTATATCCACCGCCAATCATGTGGTAGATTTCCTGGGCATAATTATGCAAAAACCTGTGAAATGGCAAAGTTTTAAGAAAAAACAGGGAGCAGGGGAGAAGAGGGGGAAGGATGCTATGAAACACTAAACTAATAATAGCAGAATGAAGGAAAAATTAAGACGTGTAGCAGACAGGCCACTTTGTTGTTTTGTTGTTGTTGTTTTAATGTAGCGCGCTGGGATTGACCTCGAGATACCAGATTTTGAGACCATGGCTCTGTGAAAAGAACCAACCACCCTGGTAATCATTTGGGTCCTCCACGGCAGGATGCAGAACAATTACGCACGTTAGACATCCTGTCAGTCTTCTCAATGTCTGGTAGCTTATGAGAACACCCAGCATGCACTACACCAAAACCTCTC
>CM060313.1:65997816-66000316 GCA_030674185.1 Monoplex corrugatus
GTATTGACCACTCTGTCTCCCAAATTACATTTCTTTAGATCCTCCTGAGTTTCCTCCCTGTTTCCCAGAGGATAGTTTATCTGTATTCTGATGATATATTTCATCTGTTTTCGTCTATTCCAAATAAAACTATACATAATTCCATATTTAATGACAACATTTCACAGTTTTCGCATTTTCTTTTAGCACCATCTAGTAAATTGAACTTACAGAATTAACGGTAAAGGCAAAATACGGATGGAAAAAAAATGAAACAAAAACAAAAAAGAAAATATAACATCAATGAAATGCACGGGTTCTGAACCATGAACACAAAATCGACATTATGTCATCTGGGTCAATCGCGATACCTTTCAATTTCATTATGGAAAAGCCCTGTGTGGAGATTACGTGCTTGTTTGCAGTGACTCAGGTTTATCCCGTTGATTTTAACCATCCATTAGACAATGATTAAAATCTGACATAGGCTAGCTTGCAGGCTCAGCGAACCATAAAGGATTTCATTGGCAGAAAGTAAACCTTGCTTGCTTGCTTGTTATTTGATTGTTTGGTTTGGTGGTTGTTTTTTGTTTGTTTGTTTTTTTGGAGGTTTTTTGTTTTGTTTTCTGTGTTATTTATTTGGTTGGTTGGTTGGTTGGTTGGTTGGTCGGTCTGTTGGTCGTTTGGTTGGTTGGTTGGTTGGTTGGTTGGTTGGTTGTTGGTTGGTTGGTTGGTTGGCTGTTGGTTGGTTGCTTGCTTGCTTGCTTGCTCGCTCGGTTTCTTGATTGGTTGGTTTCTTGATTGGTTGGTTGGTTGGTTGGTTGGTTGGTTGGGTTGTTGGTTGGTGTGTGGTTGGTGGTTGGTTGGTTGTTGGTTGGTTGTTCTTGGCTGTTGTGTTGTTGGTTGGCTTGGTTGTTGGGTGTTGGTTGGTTGGTTGTTGGCTGGTTGTTGGGTTTTGGTTGGCTGGTTTGGTTGGTTTGGTTGTTGGTTGTTGGTTTGGTTTTGGTTGTTTCTGTTTCTTGATTGATTGGTTGGTTGGTTGTTGGTTGGTTGGTTGGTTGGTGGTCTGTTGATTGTTGGTGGTTGGTCGGTTTGGTTGGTTGATTGGTTGGTTGGTTGGTTGGTTGGTTGGTTGGTTGGTTGGTTGGTTGGTTGTTGGCTTCTGTCGCTGGTTTGTGGTTGGTTTGTGTTGGTTGGTTGGTTGGTTGGTTGGTTGGTTGGTTGGTTGGTTGTTGGTTGGTTGGTTGGTTTGTATTTGGTTGGTTGGTTGGTTGGTTGGTTGATTTCAAAGTAAGCAAACAGCCGCATTGTCTTAAATGCAGTTGGACTGGAGTTCCATTATGTCGGACCAAAAACAGAGAAGGATGGGTAATCTCATGGTCCTTGACACTGAAAGCTCACTAAACATTCCAAACTGTACATGTACGTTACCTCAAAACTGACATTATGCAGACTCCTGCATCCTGGAATGGAAAGTGTCCGGACTTTCCTTTGAAGAAATCAAGACAAAAAGAAATGGAAAAAAAGACAATGGAAGGGATGCTGAAGAGGGATGTGATAGACAGAATGTAATATCTTGTAGCATCTGGTGATGGGTTTCCAGGCAAGGGGAGTTGGGCTGAAGGGGGTGATGAATCTTGTTTGGCGTGGGGTAGGGGTGGGGGTGTTGAGGCTGTGTGTCGTGTTGTCCGGGTGTGGGTTTCTGTGATGTGGTTGGTAAGGGTGTGGGTGAGGTTAGTTCTTACAGGAGGCTGGCCATGTTTTCATGCGTTTACCAGGGATTTGTCGTTGTTTGTTTGTTTGTTTGTTTGTTTGTTTGTTTTTGTTTGTTTGTTGTTTGTCTGTTTAGATTGGAGTTGGAGGTTGGGCTAGGTGAGTTACCGTGATGGAGACGATGAATCGTGTTGGTGGACAGATATTGGCTATGTGTCGTGTTGTGCAGGGAAGGATTTCTGTAATGTGGTTGTGTGGGACTGTTGGTGGTGTCAGTTTATATCGTGGTGAGGGGCAATAGGGGGTCGGGGGTGAATATTTTGCATGTTTCGATTAAACTTTTTTTCGTTTGTTTTTGTTGTTGGTGCTGTTAGGGGGACTCAGGACCTGACCAGCTCGTGGATTTATGAGCAGGCTTAACGCTTGTGCCACGATCACCATTACATGGCACCTGTGCATATGGAATTCATTCCGAGCGCGGAGATGTCATCTTGAGAAACTGAAACTGAAACTGTAAGGGGGATACCAGTCACCGTGGTGTAGTGTTAACGCAACGGACTTCCGACTGGAAGGTTGTGGTTTCGAATCCCATCGGTCCCTCAAAAATCATTGTGGGATTTTTCGGCCCTAACCGACTCCTACCCAGAGCTGGTGTGCTACGGCTCATTGGGAAGACTAGGACCACACAGTCGACCTCATCCTCTTCACCGATGCGTCATTGAGGTGTTGCTCAAATCTTCTGACCACCACCGCACATTCTGTATCTCTCAAGGCCTGTTGACGCCAGGATATGTTATGATAGTAAGCG
>CM060313.1:66007816-66015316 GCA_030674185.1 Monoplex corrugatus
CTCCTCTCTCTCTTTCTCTCTCTCTCTTCTCTCTTTCTCTTTTTCTTTCTTTCTTTCTCTCTCTGTCTGTCACCCTGTCTGTCTGTCTGTCTGTCTGTCACTTTCTGTGTCTGCCCCCCCCCCCCTCGCTCTCTCTCTCTTTTTTCTCTTTTCTCTCAAAGCGTTTTATTTATTTAACATCAATTGGTTTTAGAATGGTGGACGCTGATTCGTATCAGCATGAAGGGTTGCCTGATGTGTGTGTGTTGTGTATGTGGTGTGTGTGTGTGTGTGTGTGTGTGTGTGGTGTGTGTGTGTGTGTGGTGTGTGAGTGTGTGTGTGTGAGAGTGTGTGTGTGAGTGTGTGTGTATGTGAGTGTTCTGTACTGTGTGTGTGAGTGTGTCTGTGTGAGTGTGCGTGTGTGTGCATATGTGTGTGCGTGTGTGTGTGTGTGTGCGTGTGTGTTTGTGTGTGTATATGTGTGTGTTTGTGTGTGCATACGTGTGTGTGTGTGTGTGTGTGTTGTGTGTGAGTGTTTGCATGTGTGTGTGTATGGTGTGTGTGTGTGTGTGTGTTTGTGTGTATGTGTGTGTATATGTGTATATTGGTGTGCATGTATGTGTTTATGTGTGTGTATGCATGTGTGTATGTGTGATTTGTGTATGCATATGTTGTGTGTATGTGTGTGCGTAAGAGAGAGACAGGCAGAGCAGGCAGACAGACAGACTGAGACAAAGACAAAGAAAGACAAAAATAGAGACGGACACACCGAGAGACAGAGATACAGACAGACAGACAGAAGACAAAGACAGAGAGATAGATGCAGCAACGGAGAGAGACAGAGAAAGACAAAGAAAGAGAAGCACGTATTGGAAGACAAGATTGCTTTTTTTGTGCTGTTTTTTTGTTGTTATACGACATTAGCCATCGAAGAAAACAAACCTCCCATCTTTGTTTTATCAGTGTTGATGGGACGAGAACTTGATAAAACTGAACACAGGAACCATTCAAGTGTCATGTTGGGGAGATGGAGCAGGACTGGTTCCTGTCTGAGAGACCGTGAAAACCCATATCTAACACGGAGAGAGAGAGAGATAGAGACAGACAGACCGACAGAGAGAGGCAGACAGAGAGACATAGAGAGAGAAAGAAAGACAGAAAGAGAGACAGAAAGAGAGAGAGAAAGAAAGACAGAAGACAGACAGAAGACAGAGACAGAGAGAAACAGACACACACAGAGAAGAGAGAAAGAAGACAGAGAGACTGAGGGAGAAAGAGCGAGACAGAGAAAGAGCGAGACAGAGAAGAGAGAGACAGAGACAGACAGACAGACAGATAGACAGACAGACAGAGAAGAGAGAGTGAGAAAAAAAGGTAGAGAATAAAACATTTATCTAACAGAGAGAGAGAGGGGGGGTGGAGAGCGAGAGACACAGAGAGAAAGAGAGAGAAAGAGAGACATACAGAGGCAGAGAGAAACAGACACACAGGGAAACAGAGAGACAGACAGACAGACAAACAGAGACAGAGAGACAGACAAACAGACTGATAGAAACAGAGAGAGAGACAGAAACAGAGAAAGAGCGCGCGCGCGCGAGAGAGAGAGTAAAACACTTATGTAACAGAGAGAAAGAGAGAGAGAAAGAGAAAGGCAGCTAGCCAGACAGACGGACAGACAGATAGCGAAAGAGAGAAAGAGAGAGAGACACAGAGAGAGAGAGAGAGAGAAAGATAAAAAGAGAGAGAGAAAGAAAGAGAAAGATAAAGAGAGAGAGAGGCAGACAGACAGACAGAGAGAAAGACACATAGAGAAGAGAGAAAGAGACAGAGAAAGAGAGACAGAGAGAAAGACAGACAGAGAGAGAGAGAAAGACACAGAGAGAGACAGAGACAGAGACGGAGAGAGACTGATGCAGAGAGAGAGAGAAAGACAGAGAGAAGAAACCATAATGTTTTAACAACAATAATAATGTACTTACAGAACTTCTTTCATGGAACACATACCATCGCATCAGCGTCGAACAGAATCAATTTACCGCAAACCATCAAACACAACGACAAAACAAGTTGATCAAATGGACATTCATTTCAACTGAACTTCATTATTCTCGAGGTACATGTAATGATGCATGATCACTCAAAGTAAACAACAACGACGGTAATGTATTCGAGCGATTTTCCAACGATTTACAGTGAGAGAGATTTTGTTTCGAAGATATACGCGTTAAGCACATTCGTGGCTTTTCACATCCAGTCCTCACCCGCAGGAGGTCTCCACTAGTATAAATACATTACAATATTCATAAAGAAACTGCATCAATATAGTAAACTGTAATGAATACATGATATATTACGTAAGTCAAATATTACTAGTAATGAGGAAGAGGTAAGAGGAGAGAGAGACAGACAGACAGACAGACAGACAGAGACAGAGAGAAGACAGAGAGAGCACAGAGAGAGAGAAAGAAAGAGAGAAACAGAGACAGAGACACAGAAATAGAGAGAGACAGACAGACAGAGACACAGAACAGAGAGCATACAGACAGACAGAGACAGACAGACAGACAGAGACAAGAACAGAAAGACAGACAGACAGACAGAGACAGAGAACAGGAAGACAGACAGGAAAGAAGAGACAGACAGAGACAGGAACAGAAAGACAGACACAGACAGACAGACAGACAGACAGAACAAAAAGACAGACAGAGACAGACAGACAGACATAGACAGGAACAGAAAGACAGACAGAGACAGACAGACAGACATAGACAGGAACAAAAGACAGACAGACAGAGACAGACAGACAGACATAGACAGGAAAACAACAACAGAACAGACAGAGACAGACAGACAGACAGACAAGACAGGAACAAAAAAGACAGACAGAGACAGACAGAAGAACAGACAAGACAGGAACAGAAAGCGACAGACAGACAGAGACAAGAAACAGAAAGACAGACAGACAGAGACAGACAGACAGACAGACAGAGACAAAAACAGAAAGGGCAGACAGAGACAGACAGACAGACAGAGACAAGAACAGAAAGACAGACAGACAGACAGAGACAAGAACAGAAAGACAGACAGACAGACAAGAGACAGAACAGACAGACAGACAGACAGAAAGACAGAAAGACAGACAGAGACAAGAACAGAGACAGACAGACAGAGACAGACAGAACAGAAGACAAAGACAGAGACAAGACAGACAGACAGACAGACAGACAGACAGGACAGGAACAGAAAGACAGAATACAGGGTAACTGAGTGCTGTATGTTGTTTCAGGGACAAACGTGAGGAACGATTTTTCCCCCGGCCGCTGATAACGTTCATTCTGCTGTTGCCTTTCGTCATTATTTACACAGACTTGTGGACCCAGAGTTTTGGTATATTGAACCATTCCTGTGGTACCCTAGTGCTTTGGTTGTTGGGCTTTCCGGCACCAGATAATCGTGTGGCATAAATGGAACTTTTGGCTCATTTACCAGGTGACCTTCAGCAATAACTAATTATCCGTAGCGTTTTTAATGTTTGTTTTTTGCTTGGATTGCGATATGTTTTTATTTTCGTTTTCTGTTTTGTTTATGTTTTGTGTTTTGTTTTTGTTTTCTGTTTTTTTTGGTTGTTGTTGTTGCTGTTTTGTGTGTGTGTGTGCGTGCGCGTGTGTGTGTGCGTGCGTGTGTGTGTGTGTGTGTGTGTGTGTGTGTGTGTGTGTGTGTGTGTGTGTGTGTGTGTGTGTGTGTGTGTGTGTGTGTGTGTGTGTTTCATCTCATGTAATGAAATAGTTATTTGTTCAAATTGTCAGTGCTATCATGGCATATTGTGTGTGTGTGTTGTGTGTGTGTGCTGTGTGCGTGTGTGTGTCTGTATGTGTGTGTGTGTGTGTGTTTGTGTGTGTGTGTGTGTGTGTGTGTGTGTGTGTGTGTGTGTGCGTCTGTGTGTGTTTGTTTGTTTGTTTGTTGCTGCATACTGCTCACGTCGATCTTTATTTTCAAATGTGGCACTAAAACTTCATTATGCATATTATAAGTGAATCGATCATTCTTTTTTCAAAGACCAACACAGGTAGACAGACAAAGAGACAGATAAACAGAAAAACACGAAATTAATCATTCAGCACATGTGATGACGCCAAACCAAACACAGACCAGTAAATCAATGAAGTGCCTGTTGTGTTCTAGAATCTCTCCAGAGGAAATGAGGAAAGCAATTATGACTGCACGAAAGCGTACATGGACATATTTATAGTGTTAGATAGATGAAAATAAATTATTTATCAGCGTCTGAACGCAGTGGGCCGTTTGATTTTCAAAAATCAGTCTTTTCCGACAAAAAGGAGACCCCTTAAAGGATCTCCTTCTGTTGATTCTGACTTGTTAAATCAAAGTGTTGATCTTTTCTCTTGTTTCATACATTAAATATAACGCGCTCCTATAGTCTTTCCACGTTTTTAACAGGATTGTTTTACATCGATCGGAAAAAGGTCGGTCGGTCTGTTTTCTTTCTGTCTGTTTGTTTGTCTGTCTTTCTGTCTGTCTGTCTGCCTGTCCATCAGTATTTCTGTATGTCTGTCTGTCTCTCTGTCTGTCCGTCTGTTGCATCTATCTGTGAAAAAAATGCGTGAATACATTTTTGAGCTGTCTATGAGTAGACTTTTACCCACTATCGATCAAAACCATGAAGTACTGAGGAGTCTTGAAAGAGTAATTTTGGAAGTTGATGCTGCAACGCACAAAGTCGGAACAAGATTGTGGCAGCTGAAATGTGGTTTCGAAGAAGAATGTTAAAAGTTCCATGGACGGCAAATAAATAAAAAACGAGACTGTCTTGAAGGAGACAGACACAAGAAGAACATTAAGGAAGAAGCTTCGGAAAAGACGAACAACATTCATAGGACATTTTGTGGGGCAAGAGAAATTAGAGCGCCTAGTCACAACACTAAAGCTGGACGGAAAGAGAGCACCAGGCAGACTCAGGGAGAAAATACTGGACGGGCTTGTGCAGTGGATGAGGACAGACAAGGTGGGAAATGTACTTGCAGCGACAAAGGATAGATTCGTGTGGAGAGCCACGATCGCCAGCTCCACGCGGCAGGGCACATGATGATGATGATGATGATGATGATGATGATGATGATGATGATGATGATGATGATGATGATGATGATGATGATGATGATGATGATGATGATGATGATGATGATGCTGATGATGATGATGATGATGATGATGATGATGATGATGCATAACCAGAGACACAAGGATCGAAAACTGGTGTCTAAATTCAGTACCGTTTGAGGAAGGTATGTAAATAGAACAGCGCTTTCCCAAGAACTTCTAACACTACTTAAAATATGTTTTCATTCTTCTGACAGTATATCAGTGTCTTCGATGCAAGTCAAATTTTATTTCAACAAAAGGCTATTCAAGATCACAGTTTGATCATCTCGGTTTCTGATTTCAGCGAAACTTTTTTCGTGGTCACAGTGACCCTGAAAAGTACAGAATCTGTAATAATTCACGTATTCAAAAAAAAAAAAAAAAAAAAAAAAGAAAAGAAAAGATAAGGAGGAAAGAAAAAGAAAAGGAGGTCTTAGAATGGTTTGATCATGTATTTTTCTGATTACTATTTACTTAAACTGTGGTGATCTCTTTGATTCAAAACTGTTTCATAGTTAGAGTTTGGGACTAGCACGATGCTTAATGCACAATTAGCATTTGAATGTAATCGCATTGTGCCTTTAACTCGAATTGTGTTGCCAAACACACAGCGTAAACGTACTATTAGATATAACTTAACGGCCTTCAGTTATATTTATTTGATTGGATTTGAATGTGTGTGTGTGTGGGGGGGGGGGGGGTTGTGAGTGTGTGTGTGTGTGTGTGTGTGTGTGTGTGTGTGTGTTTGTGTGTTATGTGTGTGTGTGTGTGTGTGGTGTGTGTGTGTGTGTGTGTGTGTGTGTGGTGGTCTTTGATTTAATGTCTATTCACTAAAGTGATTTTAGACAACAAAAACAAAATAATAATAAAATAAAATACAAAAAAAGGTGGGTGGGTGATAGAGGAGGAGTGAAGAGACTATTTGAAAATTGTCAATTTTGAACTTGAGAAAAGATGATCCAGAACACAACTGTTTTGAAGAGGGGAAGGTAAAACTAACAAATAATGTTACCATAATTAACGATTTAAACAAACAAACTAACAAACAAAATTAATATATATCTGGAAGAAATGAAGAAAAAATAAAACTAATAATTGACTAACCATAACAGTGAACAAGTGAAATAACATTTTAAAGGTAATTCGCTATAGGACTTTTTGACAGGCTAACAAAAAATTCATACAGTAATGATGATGAGGCAAATATGTCAGAAACTGTACTCATAGATAGTGTTGGAATATGTCGTTTTACCTTAACGCAAGAAATAATATGACTATGTGTTATCTTCTTTCCACACAGACACACTATGTTCTTGGTGTATTTTGTTTTGAATGCATCAAGTTTCCATCTATACATAAGGGATTGTATAATTCTGCTGGCATGAAGCTGCTTAAGAATTTTGCTAACTTCAAAGTTCATGTGACATTTATCATACTTTTTCTGTTTTAATTGGAACTGCTTCCAGACGTAGTTATCTACTAAAGTGTAATTCTCGTGCAACGAGAGAGAAAGCTGGATATTGTTTGAATCTGGTGAGTTATTAGCTCCCCGTTTGGCAGCCCTGTCAACTTTATCATTATAACGAAAAGAACTATGAGAAGGTATCCAGCAGAAAGTAATATCAGTGCCTCTTAAAGATAAATTATGAATCAAGTGACTAATTTCCAGAATCATTTCTGATCTTGTTTGTAATTTTGATAATTCAAGAGCCTGAAGTACTGATTTTGAATCAACGCAAAAAAATATTTGAAAAATTGTCCTATGAAGACTTAATGCTACCAATTTTGAAGAACAAGGTCTCCCAACAGTGTAAAAATCGCTACTCACAGTTCCGTAGCTTTCGATGGCGTTCTCGCCATCTTCGTCAGCGCTCTAATGCTGTCTGCGTGAATCTCTACTCAGATCTCGCGAACATGGGATGAACCCAGTTCACGAGATCGAATCAGAGAATGGTACACCGGGGGCAGGGTGTAACGGCCCCGGTCCCTGTTGAGCGGGGGGTTGGTGGCTGCGATGTAGATGGCCTCCTTGACTCCTCGCTGGAACCACTTATTTTCTCTGTCCAGGATGTTGACATTGTCCGCACTGAATTGATGTTTTTCGGCGTGTAGGTGAGCTCCTACTGGAGAAGAGTCCCTCTTGTGTTCTGTTAGTCTCTTCTGAAGGGGGCGTTCAGTTTCACCGACATAATGTTGGTTACAGTCCTGGCAGTCTATTCTGTATATAATGCCAGCTTTGTCGAGTTTGCTGGTTTTGTCCTTGGGGGGTGACCAGCTGGCTGCGTATGGTGTTGGAAGGTTTGGAATGTACAGCCACCCCCAGTTTTCTGATCTTTCTGGACAGAGCGTCACTCACACCTC
>CM060313.1:66040316-66055316 GCA_030674185.1 Monoplex corrugatus
TTATCATAAGTATACATTTGTGTGAGTGTGTGTGTGTGTGTGTGTGTGTGTGTGTGTGTGTGTGTGTGTGTGTGTGTGTGTGTGAGTGTGTGTGTGTGTGTGGTGTTTGTGTGTGTGTGTGTGTGTGTGTGTTTGTGTGGTGTATGTGTGTGTGTGTTTGTGTGTTTGTGTGTGGGGGGGGGGGGTGTCTGTGTGTGTGTGTGTGTGTGTGTTTGTGTGTGTGTGTGTTTGCGTGTGTGTGTGTATGTGTGTGTGTGTGTGTTTGTGTGAGTGTGAGTGTGTGTGTGAGTGTGTCTTTGTGTGTGAGAGAGAGAGGGAGAGAGAGAGAGAGAGTGAATGTGTGTGTGAGTGAGTGAGAGGAATGTGTGAGAGAGAGAGAGTGGGGGGGATGTGGGGGTGCGTATGTGTGTGAGAGAGCGATAGAGTGCGTGAATAAGAGGTGTGAGAAAGAGAGAGAGAGAAAGAAAGAGAGAGATAGAGAGAGAAGAAGAAGAAGAAGAAATCGTATTTATGAGGAAATGAAATATGAGAGACAGACAGACAGAGAGACAGAGAGAGAACGAGATCAATTTAATTTCATTTGCGAAAATGTGAAATAAGCAACGTGCATATTTTTTTAAACACTATTTGGCATCTAACCTTGGACAAAAAGAGAGTTTACACTATACTTGACTCTCACACGAATCAACATAAGTATTTCAACAATGGAAAATATAAGACATCAGTAACATTAAATGTATAGAAACCATTCAGATGATGCGTGTAGAGCTAGTAACAACCGTGGAAATACAGAGTTCAAGGTCAAGGTCAGCAAATGGCTCCATGTGCCCGGAGACAATGAAATGCAAGGAAAGACAAGGAAATAGGATTTATCGTGATGTGTGAGGGAAACGCATGGTGACAGCCAATACATCATGCACGCTATTATCAAAATAACCCGTTAACCCTTTACATTCACTCACCCCGGAAAGAGTGGGACGCCTCCTGTCAGAGGACATGTAGTATGACCCCAGTGACACACGAAAACAGAATTAGAACGCGTATTTCACAAAAACAATCAGTCACAAATTTCGGCCAAATGCCGTTTGTTGGTCTTGCACACAAGACATCAGGTGCCCTGCCGCATGGCGTTGGCGACCATGGATTTCCAACCATCTCTATCTCTCGTTGCCCCTAGCATCTCCCCCACCCTCCTCATCCTCAGCCACTCTGCAAGTCCGTCCAGCATTCTCTCCCTGGGTCTGCCTGGTGCTCTTTCCCTTCAGCTTTCCCGTTGTGACCAGGTGCTCCAAATCCCCTTTCCTCATAAAATGGCCTATAAATGTTGCCTGTCTTTTCCTAATCTTTCTTATCAGTGATCGACTTGTGTCTGCCTCCATCAAGACTGTCTCGTTTGTTTACTTTGCTGTCCATAGAACTCTCAACATTCTTCTGAGAAACCACATCTCGGCTGCCCCAATCTTGCTCTGGCTTTGCTTGCTGACTGTCCACGCCTCGCATCCGTACAACAGTATTGGTTCTATATAACATTCAAGGACTCTCTGATGTTAATTGATAGGCATTTGTTGATAAGAATGCTTGTCATCTTCTTGAATGCTGTTTTGGCTTGGTCGATTCTGCAATACAGACACAAATAACAGACAATACAGAAACAAATAACACAAAATTTTAGACAAAAACGCTAACAAAGTTTCCTTGATGTTTTATTCAGCTGAAGAAAAATATTGTATGACCATTAAGACAGCGGGTTCTTTTTTTTTTTCGTTTGTGTGTGTGTGTGTGTGTGTGTGTGTGTGTGTGTGTGTGTGTGTGTGTGTGTGTGTGTGTGTGTGTGTGTGTGTGTGTGTGTGTGTGTGTGCGAGTGTGTGTGGGTGTGTTTGGGTGTTGGTGGGTGTGTGTTTGTGTGTGTATGGGGGGGGGTGTTGTGTGAGGGGGGAAGAGGAGTGTGTGCGTGCGCGCGTGTTTATGTGAGTGTGTGTAGGGGGGGAGATGGGTGGCTGGGTGGGTGTGAGTGTGTGTGGGGGATGTGTGCATGAGAGAGAGAAGGAAAGAGACAGAGAGTGTGAGAGAAAGAGAGAGACTGTGAGAGAAAAAGAGTGAGAAAGAGAGAGAAAGAAAGAGATAGAAGAAGAAGAAGAAGAAGTAGAAGAAGAGGAATTAGAAGAAGAAGAAGAAGAAACCGAATTTATGAGGAAATAAAATAAGAGACAGACAGACATACAGACAGACAGACAGAGAGACAGAGAGAGAACGAGATCAATTTTATTTCATTTGCGAAGATGTGAAATAAGCAACGTGTAGGCCTATATTTTTTTTAAAACTATTTTGCATCTAACCTTGGACAAAAAGAGCGTTTACACCCTACACTACTCTCACACGAATCAACATAAGTACATGTATTTCAACAATGGAAAATATAAGACATCAGTAACATTAAATTTTGCTTTAAAATGTTGGGATTTTTTTGTTTTGGTTTGGTTTTTGTTTTGTTTTTTGTTTTGTTTTTTCTTATGGCGCTCATATAGAAAGCATTCAGATGATGCGTGAAGAGCTGGTAACAGCCGTGGAAATACAGAGTTCAAGGTCAAGGTCGAGGTCAGCGAATGGGCCCAAGTGCCTAGAGTCAATGAAGACAAGGAAATACGATTAATCGTGATGTGTGTGTGTGGGGACGCATGGTGACAGCCAATACATCATGCACGCTATTATCAAAATAACCCGTTAACCCTTTACACTCTCTCACCCCGGAAAGAGTGGGAAGCCGCCTGTAGTGTGATGTGAGAGGATATGTAGTATGACCACAGTAACACACGAAAATAGAATTAGAACGCGTTACAGAAGTCGGTTTATGTGTGACTGACAGAAATAGAATGAAAGTAGATTGTGTATATGTAGGTGCATGTTCTATGCGTTTTCCCCAACAACACAAAACCTTCCACTCAGTCACTTCAACAACCTCTGTAATCAAAATAGTATATTTAAATATTTATAATTAATCAAATATCATCAGTTCAATTTTCATCCAACTGGATCAACAAACACATAAGACAGAAATAAATGTTCATTGACCACTGTTCAATGGAAAGTAATCGATTCAGGTTTCCGTCCCAAACAGTTCTTTCACAGGAATTCTTTCACTGCATCAGCACTTCAGTCAGTCTGTTTCACAGCATCGAAATCATTGTTCAGAATTCAGTTCATCACTCTATATAAATACAGTTACCACACAATCCTGGGGAGCAAGACGAAACAGAGGCGTCAGTAATTGGACACGCCCACAGCAGGAATTCAGCAGAGTCCTAACAGCTTAGGACCAGGGACTGGATCAGGCATCCACCCTCAAAACAGCAGGTATTCAGCAGAGTCCTAACAGCTTAGGACCAGGAACTGGATCAGGCATCCACCCCTCAAATCAGCAGGTATTCAGCAGAGTCCTAACAGCTTAGGACCACGGACTGCATCAGGCATCCACCCCTCAAACCAAAGTCACGTACGTATGTAGCTCCCTCGTGAGCTAATCAGACCAGTCAGCTCCCCACGTCAGAATCTGTACATAGGAAAGAATTTGCTAAGTACTTCCATCTACAAAATTGTCAATAAAATGTATCAGGTCAATGGCCACACCATATTTTTTTTATTATATGATTGACAGACGTTTATCCCAAAATAATATTGTTTGCCTTTTAAAAGCTCCAAGGCAAATTACATTCACAGTGCCATACAGCACATATTCTACACTAACTTCAATTTCCAAAAATGACCACTAACTTAGCTTCATATTCATTTAACAAAATAACATCTTACAATAAAGAATTTAACACAAAATTCGCCATTCATGTTTCAAAAGTCCAAACTCTCAATACATATAATTATTCATAAAGTTCACACTGACTGCACATCATTTAAAGATCGAAACCACAAAACAGTAATTCATAAAACATTAAATCAAGAACTACAACTCAATACAACTCTTGACTGCCAAAATAATTCACTTCACTTTTACACAACTACGTTTCTTCACAATCTCTACATGTCTCAATTCTTGGTAAATATAAGCTACGCACAAAAAGTTAAGGATCACTATGAGAAAACAGGTGCGTAATAAACTCAGTTCGCTACTGTTATTTATTTCTCAGTCCAGCCAAATTGTTATGAATTCTTGTTCAGCTGTAAGTGGGCGATGCTATGTTAGTGCGAAAATTGCACGGGATTCTCTACTACTGAGCTTGGCCGCAAACGGAAAAGCGGAAACTTGCGAAAAAGGACCTTGTTTTGGACCGTTCTGCCTGAACACATTGCACAAGCCAGATGGAAAAACCATTATGCACGTGCAAGCACTGCTGTTTATGTGTGAGATGCTGTCTCTTGCTTGGCTTTATAAGAAGACATTCCACCAGTAGTAGGCCTGATCTGACAATGCCTCCACGACGAAAATTGAGCGAGTTTGAGAGGGGACGAGCTGTTGCATGGTTCCAAGATGGTGTTCCCAAGCGAGAAGTGGCCAGGCGACTTCAGGTGTCCATCTCGGTCATTGTCAGACTGATTCAACGCTTCACAGCCACTGGGAGGGTCCATGAAAGACGCAGATCTGGTCGACCGAAGAAGACAAACCCACGTGAAGATCGTCTCATTGAACGACAAGCCCTACAGACAAGAACAGCCTCTTCCAGCATCATTCGAAGGCAGCTGAGGGTGGCTACTAACATCAACATCAGCCAGCAGACCATACGGAACCGCCTTCAGGGGTTTAACCTCCGTTCTCGTTGCCCAGCTGTACGGCCACGCTTAACTCCATAGGGCAGCACGCCGCGCCTTCTGCAGACGTCACGTGAGGTGGACACGTCAGCAATGGTCCCAGGTCCTGTTCAGTGATGAATCGCGCTTCACCATGAACCACAACGACGGCCGACTGAGGGTCTGGAGGCGCCCAGGGCAACGCTTTATTGACACCACTGTCCAAGAAAAGGTGGCCTTTGGTGGAGGTTCTGTAATGGTTTGGGGGGCCTTCAGCCTTCACCACAGAACAACTTTGTATCATGTACAGGGTAACCTGACTGGCCTCCGATACCGGGATGAGATCCTTCGACCGCTGGCTGTGCCTACACTGCAGCAGATGGGACCGACGGCTGTCTACCAGGATGACAACGCTCGCCCCCACAGGGCAAGGGTGATCAACGACTTCCTGCAGCAGTCTGGAGTCAACAGAATGGAGTGGCCAGCATGCAGTCCCGATCTCAATCCGATTGAGAACCTCTGGGATGAGCTGGATCACAAAGTGAGGAGCAACCACCCCCCTCCCAGGGATGCCCAACACCTCTACCACATGCTGCAGGCTGAGTGGCAGGCGCTTCCACAGAGGATCTTCACCAACCTGGTCAACTCGATGAGGACTCGCTGCGTCGAGTGCCAGAACAGCCATGGTGGTTACACGCATTACTGAACTTTTGGGAGCATCAGAATGCCCTGTCTTGTGATTTCAATGACTTTGGGAAATCAAATTTCGATACGTACCCACTTTGATCAAATGTACACACCAAACGATTGCTCGAAATTGAAGGCAATTGTGTATCGTTATCGCTAAAGCATGGAATTAAATGTTTGCCAAACTTCAACGCATTGGCTTTCTTATTTTGAAAGTTATGAATTTTTGTGCAAGTGATCCTTAACTTTTTGTGCGTAGCTTATATATCAAAAAATCAAAAGATTCACCAACCTGCTAACATAGCAGCTTAAGACAAACAGATTTAGTTCTCTTCAGGTGGCAAAGATATGCGACCGCTCCACCTGGAAATCTCCTCTAGAACTGACTTTTTAGTTCAGATTTTCGACACGCACACAACGCTACACGAATTCCACGCTCCGCGCACTCCACACGCTTTTACTTCACAGCCAATCAGAATAAAGACACCGAAAACCACACTGGGTGCTCCAGTCCACAAAAGCAAAAATGAGCCAAAACTCTATACAAAAGTGAAAATGTACTATGAAAGTATATACAACACATCCGTCACAATTTGACAAATACATGAAACTCACAAATTTCGGCCAAGTGGCGTTTGTCTGTCTTACACACTATATAGACAATACAGACACAAATAATACAAACTTTTAGACAAAAACGCTAACAAAGTTTCTTTGATGTTTTATTCAGCTGAAGAAAAATATTGTATGGCCATTTAAGACAGCAGGTACTTCTTTTTTTGTTTGTTTTTGTTTTGTTTGTTAGTGTATGTTCGTTCGTTCTTTGATTTAACGTCTTTTCACTATGAGGGATATTAGACGGGGGAGGGGGGAAGGAATAAATAAAATAAAATGTAGAACGATAGTTAAGCGGGTTGGATTGGGGCAGAGGGGAGATAGAGTAAAAAGACATAAATAGGTGGGAGACATAAATAGGTGGGAGAACAGGAAAATGGAACGAAAACTTAACTCTAACAATTAACTAATACACAACCGCATAAAGTTAAAGTAATGCGTTAACAGGACTGTGAACTAATGATATGTGTATGTGTGTGTGTGTGTGTGTGTACGTGTGTGTGTGTGTGTGTGTGTGTGTGTGTGTGTGTGTGTGTGTGTGTGTGTGTTATGTGTGTGCGTGTGCGTGTGTGTGTGCGTGCGTGTGTGTATGTGCGTGTGTGTGTGTGTGTGTGTGTGTGTGTGTGTGTGTGTGCGCGCGGTTGGTTCTTTTGATAGAGCCGTGGACTCAAGATCTGATATCTCCAGTACAAGCCCAGCCCGCAACATTCAAAATTGACTGTTTGTTTGCTCCCATCTTAATGTTCCCATCATTTTTGTGGTGTTAGTTTAGCGTTTAATAGAGCCTCTCCTCTCTCCCTCCTCTCATTTCAAAACCTTGCCAGCGCATAGGGTTTTGTGCAGGCTCGGGTAATCTGCCGGATAATTGCTGGCAGATTTGGGTGGAGCGCATATGGAATTGCACGAGTATGATGAACTCCAAGCAAACCCTTCTGTCCAGCTTCTTTTATTTAGGAAGGTGATGTGCGACGGCAACACTGGAGGTCTGGTTTTTAGCGATATGCTGTGGGTGACGAGTGTGTCTGAGACTCTGTCTGTCTGTCTGTCTGTCTGTCTGTCTCTCTCTCTCTCTCTCTCTCTCTCTCTCTATCTCTGTCTATCTCTCTATCTATCTGTCTCTTTCTCTCTCTCTCTCTCTCTCTCTCTCTCTCTCTCTGGCCCCGTCTCTCTCTCTCTCTCTCTGGCTCCGTCTCTCTCTCTCTCTCTGTGGCTCCGTCTCTCTCTCACTCTGTCTCTCTCTCTCTCACTCTTTCTCTCTCTCTGTGTCTCTGTCTCTGTCCCTCTGTCTCTGTCTCTGTCCCTCTCTATCTGTGTGTGTGTGTGTGTGTGTGTGTGTGTGTGTGTTTGTCTCCCTCTCTCTCTCTCTCTCTCTCTCTCTCTGTCTATCTCTCTATCTATCTGTCTGTTTCTATCTCTCTCTGTCTCTCTCTCTCTGTCTCTCTGTCTCTCTCTCTCTGTCTCTCTCTCTCTCTCTCTCTGTCTATCTCTCTATCTATCTGTCTGTTTCTATCTGTGTCTCTCTCTCTCTCTGTCTCTCTGTCTCTCTCTCTGTCTCTCTGTCTCTCTCTCTCTCTCTCTCTCTGGCTCCGTCTCTCTCTCCCTCTGGCTCCGTCTCTCTCTCTCTCTCACTCTTTCTCTCTCTCTGTGTCTCTGTCTCTGTCCCTCTCTGTCTCCGTCTCTGTCCCACTCTATCTGTGTGTGTGTGTGTGTTTGTATCCCTCTCTCTCTCTCTCTATCTCTCTCTCTCTCTCTCTCTCTCTCTCCTCTCTCTCTCTTTCTATCTCAGCGTGGTCTCAGTTCCTCTGGCTCTGAAACCTGACTAGGATACTTGGTGCAGTAGGCTTGCAGGGTTGACTGGGTAGCTGGCTGGCATTCTTATCGGATGACCACGCCATTTTATGCACTCATACATTATATATAGGCTGATATGTGTAGCACTACTTACCTGTCTATTGTCATCATTATGACCAGGTCTCTCCCGGTTTTAGCTATCTGGTGGCCTCAATGTTCTCATCTGACAAGCTGTGAATTTTCGCTCCAGGGCATTGTTCAGATTCCAAGTCTAGCATCGATATGTACAGACAAGAAAGAAGATTTCATTCATCAATTTGACTCTGGTTTACAAAATTACGTTTGGATGCTTCAGGAGATGTATCGCCTGATTGTTGGCTGAGTATGCCTTGTGGACGCTAGTCTTTTATTTCTCTGTCCACCTTCCCATTCTGCGGCAAAGATGCTTCCTAACATTCGGCACATCATCATCAAAAATGGCCATTAACTCTTCCACTACGTCACTCTATATAACACGTCATCATCAAAAATGGCCATTAACTCTTCCACTACATCACTCTATATAACACGTCATCATCAAAAATGGCCATTAACTCTTCCGCTACATCACTCCATCTAGCAGTTTTTTTGGAAATGTTAAGGTCACAGAAGTATTCAGATGCAGAGAGGAAACGAAGACGAGGAAATGTGGTTTATCATGACTTGAGAGGATACATGATGACAGACAGTACATCATGCACATTACCACCAAAAATGACCTGGATCCCTTTCACTCCTTCACATTCTGAGCTGGTGAAGATGGGATGGAGGGAGTCATCATCATCATCAGGTGCCCTGCCGCATGGCATTGGCGACCATGGACTTCCAACCATCTCTATCTCTCGTTGCACCCAGCATCTCCCCCACCCTCTTCATCCCCAGCCACTCTGCAAGTTCGTCCAGCATTCTCTCCCTGGGTCTACCTGGTGATCTCTTGCCCTCCAGCTCTCCCATTGTGACCAGGTGCTCCAAATCCCCTTTCCTCATAAAATGGCCTATAAATGTTGCTTGTCTTTTCCTAATCTTCCTTATGAGTGATCTACTTGTGTCTGCCTCCATCAAGACTGTCTTGTTTGTTTTCTTTGCTGTCCATGGAACTCTCAACATTCTTCTTAGAAACCACATATCGGCTGCCTCGATCCTGCTCTGGCTTTGCTTGCTGACTGTCCACGCCTCGCATCCGTACAACAGTATTGGTTCTATATAACATTCAAGGTCTCTCTTTCTGTTAATTGATAGGCATTTGTTGGTAAGAATGCTTGTCATCTTCTTGAATGCTGTTTTGGCTTGGCCGATTCTGCCAGCTATTTCCGATGTGCATCTGCCGTCTGATGAAATGACCGTTGCCAGGTATTTGAACTTATTAACCTGTGTCAAGGTTGTGCCATTTGCTGTTATTTTGCAGGAGGGGATTTCATGTTTTTTTTACTGATCACCATGACTTCAGTCTTCCTGCTGTTTAGTTCCAACCCCTTACCTTTGCTTTCTGTTTCTAGTATATTCACAAGGTTTTGTGGGTCCCTTTCATTTTCTGCAATTAGCACGGTGTCATCTGCGTACCGAATGTTGTTTATCATTTTCCCTCCAACCTTTAATCCAGGGTCTTCTTCTAGGTTTCTCATGTTTTCGCTATATTGTGAAAACAGATCTGGTGACAAAACAACCCTGTCTGACTCCTCTTTTGATGTTTTGAAAAGAGCTTATATTGTTTTCTATTCTCATTGCAGCTGTTTGTTCCCAGTACATATTCCTGATTATTCGTAGATCTTTTCCATCGACATTGAGTCTCTCCAGTTGGTTGATCAATTCATCATGTCGTACCCGATCGAAAGCCTTGGTATAGTCAACAAAGCATAAATACAAATCCTTATTCATCTCAATTGACCTCTCTATGATAATTCTTAGGATGTATATGGCATTAATAGTTCCTTTCCCCTCCACAAATCCACACTGTTCTTCTGCTATTTCTCTTTTGATTCTATTCCTTGTCCTCATCATGATTATTCTTAACAGGATTTTTGTTACATGACTCATCAAACTGATTGTGCGATGGAGTTCGCATTCTATAGCCCCTGTCTTCTTTGGAAGTGCAATGAAAATTGATTTTGACATATCTTTGGGGATTTTTCCAGTGTCATAAGTTTCATTTAGGAGGACTGTTATTTTTTCTATGCCAAATTCCTCCAGGGCTTCAATCATCTCTGTAGTAATGTCTGGTCCTGGGGCTTTTCCTGGTTTCATCATTTTCAGTGCTGCTCTACCTTCATCTTTCATTATGGAGGGAGTAAAAGAGTTAAACCCATTTCTCTGTCCCAGAGCAAATGGAGAACTAGAAATATCGTTTAGCGAATTGTTTGAGGGGGACTTGTGAATGCATCAGTCACATCACCATTAGCTGGACCATTGACCCTTCCGGTTCCTCACCCTATCCACCAGTTGCCATATGGAGTTTTTTTTTAATCCTCTCTGTCTCTCTCTCTGTCTCTCTCTCTGCCTCTGTCACTCTCTCTCTCTCTCTCTCTCTCTCTCTCTCTCTGTCTCTCTGTCTCTCTGCCTCTCTATCTCTGTTTCTGTCTCTGTCTCTGTCTATCTCTCTCTCTTTCTCTCTCTCTCTTACTCTCTTTCTCTGCCTCTGTCTCTCTCTCTGCCTCTCTTTCTCTGTCTCTCTGTTTTTGTCTGTCTGTCTCTCTCTGTCTCTCTCTCTCTCGGTCTGCCTGTCTGCCTATCTGTCTCTCTCTCTCTCTCTCTCTCTCTCTCTCTCTCTCAGTCTCTCTCTCTCTCTCTCTCTCTCTCTCTCTGTCTTTGTCTCTCAGCCAAGCGAATTAACCAGCATGCTATGAAAAATACGTAAAGAGATACACGCAAAAAAAACTGTTACATGTCAGGTTCATACGCGCATGCGCACACATACACACACATGCGCGCATACGCGCGCACACACACACACGCATATGCGTATACACGCACAAACACTCACACATACGTACGCATACACATACTCACTCACAAACACACACGCACGAAGGCGCACGATTCTTATCGTTAGTAAGTAGCTTAGTGGGCAAAGTCCTTAATACATTGGATCAGAACATGCACACTATTGACTTTCACCAAAGAGGCGCTACAATAGTGCAGGATCTCCTCTAGTGAGTGACCAAACGGTGGTGTGACATCTCTGACTCCTGTCAGCTTCCTCGCTGGCAGAAATAATTTGAGTGAATGTGCTTGAGGTTGATAACGTGTTGAGCACAAAGACGGACGCACAGACAGAGAGAAAAATATGAAAACAAGTCTTCGGAGGGACAGGGAGACGGACAAACAAACAGACAGCATTCATCACTGGGCACATTCTGCAAAAGATGAACGATGCTCTGGGTCTTTTAAGACTGAACAGGTAAGACAATCCATCATCAACACATGAACTGACATTCAGAATCGACTCCCCTCATTTCTTCCAGGAACATCAAAAGCAACAAAAGGCAAAATATTTTCGCTAGACCAAGATATCTTCAAAGACATACAGTAAAGAGGTTGTCAGTCTCAGAACATTTGGCAGGAAGGCACCGAGTCTATCTTTCAAAAGAATGAAAGCACAAACAATTTGCCAGGGTATATTTACATTGAATATGTGTCACAGAAGTCGGTTTATATGTGACTGACAGAAATAGAATGAAAGTAGATTGTGTGTATGTAGGTGCGTGTTCTGTTTTCCCCAACCACACACAACCTTCCACTTAGTCACTTCAACAACCTTTGTAAACAAAATAGTATATTTAAATATTTATAATTAATCAGATATCAGTTCAATTTTCATCCAACTGGATCAACAAACACATAAGACAGAAATAAATGTTCATTGACCACTGTTCAATAGAAAGTAATCGATTCAGGTTTCCGTCCCAAACAGTCCTTTCACAGGAACTCTTTCACTGCGTCAGCACTTCAGTCAGTCTGTTTCACAGCATCGAAATCATTGTTCAGGATTCAGTTCATCACTCTATATAAATACAGTTACCACACAATCCTGGGGAGCAAGACGAAACAGAGGCGTCTGTAACCGGACACGCCCACAGCAGGTATTCAGCAGAGTCCTAACAGCTTAGGACCAGGATTGGATCAGGCATCCACCCCTCAAAACAGCAGGTATTCAGCAAAGTCATAACAGCTTCGGACCAGGAACTGGATCAGGCATCCAACCCTCAAAACAGCAGGTATTCAGCAGAGTCCTAACAGCTCAGGACCAGGGACTGGATCAGGCATCCACCCCTCAAACCAAAGTCACGTACGTATGTGACTCCCTCGTGAGCTAATCAGACCAGACAGCTCCCCACGTCAGAAGCTGCAGATAGGAAAGAATTTGCCAAGTACTTCCATCTACAAAAATGTATCGGGTCAATGGCCACACCATATTTTTTTTATTATATGATTGACAGACGTTTATCCCAAAATAATATTGTTTGCCTTTTAAAAGCTCCAAGGCAAATTACATTCACAGTGCCATACAGCAAATATTCTACACTAACTTCAATTTCCAAAATATGACCACTAACTTAGCTTCATATTCATTTAACAAAATAACATCTTACAATAAAGAATTTAACACAAAATTCGCCATTCATGTTTCAAAAGTCCAAACTCTTAATACATATAATTATCCATAAAGTTCACACTGACTGCACATCATTTAAAGATCGAAACCACAAAACAGTAATTCATAAAACATTAAATCAAGAACTACAACTCAATACAACTCTTGACTGCCAAAATAATTCACTTCACTTTTACACAACTACGTTTCTTCACAATCTCTCTCTACATGTCTCAATTTTTGGTAAATATATATAAAAAAAATCAAAAGATTCACCAACCTGCTAACATAGCAGCTTAAGACAAACAGATTTAGTTCTCTTCAGGTGGCAAGGAAATGCGACCCTCCACCTGGAAATCTGTAGAACTGACTTTTAGTTCAGATTTTCGACACGCACACAACGCTACACGGATTCCACGCTCCGCGCACTCCACGCTTTTACTTCACAGCCAATCAGAATAAAGACACCGAAAACCACACTGGGTGCTCCAGTCCACAAAAGCAAAAATGAGCCAAAACTCTATACAAAAGTGAAAATGTAAAAAACAACACTATGAAAGTATATACAACACATCCGTCACAATATGATTATTGCTCCTTGGGATTTATCAAACGAAACTACGCCCATAATCGTCAGGTCTACCTTATCTGTGTTGTTTCAGTGAATACGTAGCACTATGAAGAAAGAAAGAAAAGAAAAGGTAGAAGAAGAGGAACAACAAGAAGAACAATAACAAAAAAGCAAGAATAAGAACAGTAACAAGAAGATCAAGAATAAGAATAAGAACAGTAACAAGAAGATCAAGAATAAGAACAGTAACAAGAAGATCAAGAATAAGAACAAAAAAAGAAGAACAACAACAACAACAACAAGAAAAAGAACAAGAGAACGCAGAAGAAGAAGAACAACAACAACAAGAATAACAAGAACAAGAAGAAGCAGAAGAAGAAGAAAAAGAAGAAGACAAAGAAGGAGTAGAAGCAGAACAAGAATAAGAACAAGAACAAAACAACAAGAATAAGAACAGTAACAAGAGGAACAAGAAGAAGAACACACAAAAAAAGAAGAACAACAAGAACAAGAACAAGAACAAGAAATAGAGGATGCAGAAGAAGAACAACAACAAGAACAAGAAGAAGCAGAAGAAGAAGAACAACAAGAAAAAGAAAACAGATAAAACAAACAAACAGGCAGCATTCATCACAGGACACATTCTGCAAAAAGACGAATGATGCTCTGGGTCTTTTAAGACTGAACAGGAAAGACAATCCATCATCAACACAAGAACTGACATTCGGAATCGACTCCCCTCATTTCTTCCAGGAACATCAAAAGCAACAAAAGGCCAAATATTTTCGCTAGACCAAGATATCTTCAAAGACATACAGTAAAGAGGTTGTCAGTCTTTGTACATTCGGCAGGAATGCACCGAGTCTATCTTTCAAAAGAACGAAAGCACAAACAATTTGTCAGGGTATATTTACATTGTATATGATTATTGCTCCTTGGGATTTATCAAATGAAACTACGCCTATAATCGACAGGTCTACCTTATCTGTGTGGTTTCAGTGAATATGTAGCACTATGAAGAAAGAAAAGAAAAGGTAGAAGAACAAGAACAAGAAGAACAAGAACAAAAAAACAAGAATGAGAACAGTAACAAGAAGATCAAGGATAAGAACAAAAAAGGAAGAAGAAGAAGAACAAGAGGATGCAAAGAAGAACAACAACAAGAACAAGAAGAAGATTAAGAACAACAAGAAGAAGCAGATGAAGAAAAAGAAAAAGAATAAGACAAAGAAGAAGAAGAAGCAGAAGAAAAAGAAGAAGAAGAAGAAAAAGAAGAAGAACAAGAACAAAAAGATAAGAATAAGAACAGTAACAAGAGGAACAAGAAAAAGAACTAACAAACAAAAAAGAAGAACAAGAAGAAGAACAAGAACAAGAAATAGAGGATGCAGATGAAAAACAACAACAACAACAACAACAACAACAACAACAAGAAATAGAGGATGCAGATGAAAAACAACAACAACAACAACAACAAGAACATGAAGAAGCAGAAGAAGAAGAACAACAACAACAAAACAAAAAGAAGAACAACAACAAGAACAAGAATAATAACAAGAACAAGAAGAAGCAGAAGATGAAGAAGACGAAGAAAACAAACAAACAGACAGACAGCATTCATCACAGGGCACATTCTGCAGAAGACGAATGATGCTCTGGGTCTTTTAAGACTGAACAGGAAAGACAATCCATCATCAACACAAGAACTGGCATTCTGAATCGACTCCCCTCATTTCTTCCAGGAACATCACAAGCAACAAAAGGCCAAATACTTTCGCTAGACCAAGATATCTTCAAAGACATACAGTAAAGAGATTGTCAGTCTCGGTGCATTCGTCAAGAATATTACGAGTCTATTTCTGAAAAGAACGAAAGCACAAACAATTTGCCAGGGTATATTTACATTGAATATGATAATTGCTCCTTGGGATTTATCAAACGAAACTACGCCCATTACCGTCAGGTCTACTTTATC
>CM060313.1:66057816-66060316 GCA_030674185.1 Monoplex corrugatus
GAATCACGTGCTGAGGGGAAAATGGACATGATAATCAACGCTCATGAGATTAGTTAATTGAATTTCGGTGTTTGGAGTTTTTGTTTGTTTGTTTGTTTGTTTGTTTATTTGTTTGTTTGTTTGTTGTTTGTTTGTTTGCGTGTTTGCGTGTTTCCTTGTTTGCTTGCTTGTATATTTGCTTGTTTGTTTTGTTTGTTTGTTTGTTTGTTTGTTTTCTTGTTTATTTGTTTATTTGTTCTTTGGTTGATTGATCGGTTGATTGCTTGGCTGGATGGTTGGCTGGTTGGCTGGTTGGCTGGTTGGCTGGTTGGTTGGTTGGTTGGTTGGTTGGTTGGTTGGTTGGTTGGTTGGTTGATTGATTGGTTGGTTGGTTGGCTGGCTGGCTGGTTGACTGGTTGGCTGGTTGGCTGTTTGGTTGATTGGTTGATTGGCTGGTTGGCTGGTTGGCTGGTTGGCTGTTTGTTTGGATGGCTGGTTGGCTGGTTGGCTGGTTGGCTAGTTGATTGTTGGCTGGTTGCTTGCTTGCTTGCTTGCTTGCTTGCTTGCTTGCTTGGCAGGTTGGTTGGTGGTTGGTTGATTGGTTGGTTGGCTGGTTGGTTGGTTGGTTGGTTAGTTTGTCGGTTTGTTGGTTGGTTGGTTGGTTGGTTGTCTGGTTCTTTTTTTTGACTGTCTGTTGTTTGCTTTTTTTATATTTGTTGTTTGTTTTTTGCTTTTGTTTGTTTGTGTCTTTGCTTCTTTGTTTCTTTGTTTTTCTTCGGTTCTTTATTTCTTTGCTTTTAGGGAGATTCATCCCACATGGGATTTCAGTTTGTCGTTTCATCCTAAAAAGACTGGCAGCTAGACTACCACTGAAGATCCAGTGGAGAGGAGAGAAAAATCCTGTCCGAAGATTCGAACCTGCGTTTCTCCCGTACTAGGTAGGTGCTTTTATCCACTGGGCTTCTCGTCCATTCGATGGCTTCACGTGTTGCTCTCCACTAACCTGTTAACAGCCAATAGACACGGTCCAAATCTTATCAATCAAAATCCATTTCTTACAGAGACTCTACCAATGGTCAAATGTCACCTTAAGGTCAAAAGTCACTGTGAGGTCATAGGGCAGGGTTAAGGTGCCTGACCCAGCTGTGTTACGTGGTGAGCGGTTGAAATGTTTGTACGTACGTGTATAGTGTAGAGGGTGGGCTGGGGGTGGGCTGGGGGTGGGTGGGGGTTGTCCCTGAGGAAATCAGTGAAATGATGAGATCGTGTTTGGCACAGTGCTGTTACGACAGTATCAAATGAACAGGGCGAGGCTGCCAAGTGGGTCAATATCGAACTTCAAACTGGAAGGTCCTGTGTTCTAACCTGCCTAGACACCTCCCAGTGGTGGGGAATAGCGAGTTGTTGTTGTTATTGCTGTTTAAAGCCCAGCCGACTGCGTAGAGCTATATCAGGGCTATAACCGCTTCAAAACATACAAAACTTCAACAGGACAACAACAACAACAACAACAAAAGAAAGAAAATTAAGTACACATATCAATGCATAGCGGGTGGAGTGTATTCCGATCCCCTCAATCCCCTAGATCAACATGTCCACATATATCCCAGCCTCTAAACAGCCTCTATGTATATACGCACGCTGAACATCTAAAATTTACATCAGTTTGGAGTTTATTCAATACGGATTCGTCAAACTCGAGGAATTCCATATGCGCTCTTCTCAAACCTGCCAGCAATTATCAGAAGGACTTTCTGAGAGTTATTGAATATTACATAGAACCGGTAATTTATACTGTTGTGAGGCGTGGACAGTCAACAAGCAAAGCCAGAACAAGATTGAGGCAGCCGAGATGTGGTTTCTAAGAAGAATGTTGAGAGTTCCTTGGACAGCAAAGAAAACAAACGAGACAGCCTTGATGGAGGCAGACACAAGAAGATCATTCATAAGGAATATTAGGAAAAGACAGGCAACTTTAAAAGGCCATTTTATGAGGAAAGGGCATTAGAGCACCTGGTCACAACAGGAAAGCTGGAGGGAAAAGAGAGCACCAAGTAAACACAGGGGAAAAAAATATTGGACATACTTGCATGGTGGCTTAGGACAGAGAGGGTGGAAGAAGTGCTTGCAACAACAACGGATTGAAACAGATGCAAGGCCACGATCGCCAACGCCATGTGGCAAGGCACTTGATAATAATGATGATGATGATGATGATGATGATGATGATGATGATGATGATGATGATGATGATGATGATGATGATGACTTTCTGAGCCTTGGCAAAACGCTATGGACATTTATTTAAAGATCTTGGCAGCCATCTCAGAGGCTGGCTTATGAAACATGTAAGCACACTGCTTACAAGCGACAGTAAGTTAGGGGAAAATGGCTTTCAGCCAATAACTTTGAAGCGTTGGAAAATAAACTGCTGTCGTCATCATCATCGTCATCATCATCATCATCATCGGCGTCGTCATCGTCATCATCGTCGTCGTCGTCGTGATCATTATCATCATGG
>CM060313.1:66062816-66070316 GCA_030674185.1 Monoplex corrugatus
GTGTTTAACTCTTCTATGTTGCAAAGTGTGAACGAGCTAAAAAAATAACAATAGTAATAAGAATTATACTTACAATTGCAATAATAACAATGATAATACTAATAATAAAAATAATTGTAATATCATTATTATTATTATTATTATTATATTATCATTGTTATCATTATTATTATTATTATTATTATATTTCATTATCAATGGCAATGATAATAATACTAATAATATTAAAAAGAAGAAGAAGGAGGAGGAGAAGAAGAAGAAAAACAGCAATGAAAATAATAATAACAATAACAATGATGATGATGATGATCATGATCATGATGATGATGATGATGATGATGACGATGATGATAAGGATCATGATAAGGATCATGACAATGATAATAATGATGATGACAATGAGAAGAACAACACAACAACAACAACAACGACAACAACAACGACAGCAAACATTAATATGAATATCAATCCATATCTTCATCAAAGCGTTACGCTTTGTGAGAGAAAGATTAACAGGGAAACAGCACCCGGTCTCTTTGTTGTGGACAATGAATAATGCACAGCAAACCACAAACCGAAACAAAATCATGCTTTTGTCTTGGAACTCGCGTTTTTTAATCACCGCTGCCAGCACAAGTGTGGAACCAACAATGCTGGATGTTTCAGAATCGTGTGCTTTCTTTTTCTGTTTGTTGAGGCTTTGAATAAATCATTGTGTACTTTGCGTGCGTGTACATTCATATTGTGCTCTGTTTTCTTGCTTGGGTAGAAACAAAGTGCAAAGACAATGAAGACCGACACAAAATAGACCCAAGGTTTAATGTGCAGAAACAGTGAAGACATTCTCACAGGAAAAAGACGTGTACATCAACTGCTTGCCTTGAATTCAAAGGATTGTAGGATTATTATGGAAAAAGACAAAATATTAGTTAGATGGCCAGAGTGAATTGAAGATTTTTTGACAATGACTGAAAGGAGGAACACATTATAAGAAAGCAATTTGAAGGACTACCAATAATAAAGATAAAGTTGGAGCAGCTTCGAAAATGAGAAATGGAAAAAAAAAAAAACTAGGACCACACAATATTGCTATAGAATTAAGTGAGACTCTGTATGACTTTCGTACTGTAAAAAAATAAGTCTTACTAAATGAAATTTATGACACCTGAAAAATGCCTACAAGTATGTCAAAGTCAATTTTCTTTGCACTTCTAAAGAAAGCAGGGGCTATAGAGTGCGAACTCCATCCTACAGTCAGATTGATGAGTCATATAATAAATATTGTATTAAGACTTATCATGATGAGGACAAGGAACAGAATCAAAACAGAAATAGCAAAATTAGAAGAAGAATGTGGATTTGCTCATGGGAAAGGAACTATTATTGTCATATGCATCCTGAGAACTCATAGAATGATCAGCTGTGTTGAATAAGAGATTCTAGATATGTTTTCTTGATTACACAAAGGCTTTGATAGGATAGAACTTGACGAATTGGAAAAAGCTCAATATTGCTGGAAAAAAATCTGAGAATTATAAGGAATATATATTGAGAATAAACAGCAACAATGAGAGTAGAAAGTGATACGACCTTTTTTTTTTTTTTTTCAAAATATCGAAACAGGGATAAGACAGGGATGTTTTCTGTAACCAAATCTACTTTCACTTTACCAGCAAAACCATCATGGGAAACATAGAAAAACGCCCTTGGATAACATCTGGAGGACAAAAAGATAAGCAATGTTTGTTATGCAGATGACATCGTTCTAATGGCAGAAAATGAAAAAGACCTACAAAATCTTGCGAATACAAAAGAAATAGAAAGCAGAAATAAAGGGCTACAGCTGAATGGTTAGAATACTGAAGTCATGGCAATCAATAAAAACAAGAGATCCCCTCATGTAAAACAACAGCAAATGGCACAACCTTGAGACAAGTAGATAAGTTTAAATATCTACAAAAAGTCATCTCACCAGACGGCAGACGCACATTAGAAACAGCTAGCAAAAGTGGCCAAGTTACGACAGCATTCAACAAAATGAAAAACGTTTTCTCCAGCATATGCCTATCAATCAACATCAGGAAGAGAGTTTTTCATTGTTATATGGAACCAATACTGTTGTCCGGAAGCAAAGCCTGGACAATCAACAAAGTTAGAACAAGAATGAGGCAGCTGAAATGTGGTTTATGAGAAGAACGTTAAGAGTTCCATGAACAGCAAAGAAAAGAAACAAGACAGTTTTGACAGAAGCAAACACAAGAAGAATATTAATGAAGAAGATTAAGAAATGACAAGCTATATCTATAGGACATTTTATGAAACAAGAGATATTTGAGCACCTACACACAACAGAAAAACTGGTGGGAAGAAAGAGCACCAGATAGACCTATGGAGAAAATGTTAGGCAGTTTTTAGATGAGGACAGAAAGGGCGGGAGATACACTTAGAGCGACAAAAAATAAATTCGTATGGAGGGCCATTATCGCCATGAGGCATGGTACATGATGATGCGATTTCTGTTCTTCCTCCGATAATAATGGCTGCAGCATTTTTCCCTGAATGATTTATGGTCAGTCACTACAGCTACACGCGAACTCTTTACGTTTGAATCACAAGTAGAGAAAATTAGCAAGCAAAGCTTTTACTTCGTCCATCTCTCTTTGACACTGTCAGTATGGCCGGCTAGAAGACATCAAAAAGACTTTCATGTGAAAGAGAGAGGAAGGGAAGAAATAGTGGTTACATTGCAGATAATGTTTCAGTCTTGTCGGGAAAATTTGCTGTCGTTGCTGAATTGACGAACACTTTGCATGTCCGCCTGTATGAGTCACAAGACTGCATGCAACTGGTGTGAACAAAAAAGAAGACAGACAGGCAGGCAGGCAGACAGACAGACAGACAGATAGGCAGGCAGGCAGGCAGGCAGTTAGACCGACAGACAGACAGATAGGCAGGCAGGCAGGCAGGCAGGCAGGCAGACAGTTAGACAGACAGACAGACAGATAGGCAGGCAGGCAGGCAGGCAGTTAGACCGACAGACAGACAGATAGGCAGGCAGGCAGGCAGGCAGGCAGTTAGACCGACAGACAGACAGATAGGCAGGCAGGCAGGCAGGCAGACAGTTAGACCGACAGACAGACAGATAGGCAGCAGGCAGACAGGCAGACAGTTAGACTGACAGACAGACAGATAGGCGCAGGCAGGCAGGCAGGCAGGCAGGCAGTTAGATCAACAGACAGACAGATAGGCAGGCAGGCAGGCAGGCAGGCAGTTAGACCGACAGACAGACAGATAGCAGCAGGCAGGCAGAGGATCAGGCAGGCAGAGCAGGCATATAGATTAGACACAGAAGACGCAAGGCAGGCAGGCAGGCAGGCAGAAGTAGGAAGACAGACAGATAGGCAGGCAGGCAGGCAGGCAGGCAGGCAGGCAGACAGTTAGACAGACAGGCAGACAGGCAGGCAGGCAGGCAGGCAGATAGATAGACCAGACTGCATTTGATGTGAGAAAAGGAAACATAGACAGGCAGGCAGGCAGGTAGGCAGGCAGACAGGCAAGCAGGCAGCAGGCAGACAGACAAGCAGGCAGGCAGGCAAACAGACAGACAGGCTGGTAGGCAGACAGACAGACAGACTGTCAGGCAGGCAGGCAGGCAGGCAGGCAGGCAGGCAAGCAGGAAGGCAGATATACAGACAGACAGGCAGACAGTTTTGTCTTGTTTTGTTTTCGTTTTTCTCCTACGATGTCTATTTAAAAAGGCGATCTTTACACAAAGGATTTTATCATCAACAAAACAGAAAGCACATTCTCTCCACTCCATCATAGCCTACTTTTATGTTATAACACGATCTTCGTTCATCGATCCCTTAGCCATTCCGCTGAACATTAGGGAGAGACAGTTGTTTACGTATCGTGCATCAGAGGCAAATTGCAAAAAAAAATCACTTTGATGTGGAGTTTGGAGGTTGTTCAAGAGGAATTCATCGCACTGGGACAATTCCATATGCGCTCCACCCAAATCTGCCAGCAGTTATCTGGCAGACTTTCTGAATCTGTTCAAAACCCTATGCGCGGGGCAAGGTCTTGATACGAATGGCGTACAGCACATATTCACTTTTTTGCTATGAGTCTTTCTATCATCATCATCATCATCATCATCATCAGGTGCCCTGCCGCATGGCGTTGGCGATCATGGACTTCCAACCATCCCCCACCCACCCTCCTCATCCCCAGCCACTCTGCAAGTTCGTCCAGCATTTTCTCCCTGGGTCTACCTGGTGCTCTCTTTCCCTCCAGTTTTCCCGTTGTGACCAGGTGCTCCAAATCCCCCTTCCTCATAAAATGACCTATAAATGTTGCTTGTCTTTTCCTAATCTTCCTTATGAGTGATCTACTTGTGTCTGCCTCCATCAAGACTGTCTTGTTTGTTTTCTTTGCTGTCCATGGAACTCTCAACATTCTTCTTAGAAACCATATCTCGACTGCCTCAATCTTGCTCTGGCTTTGCTTGCTGACTGTCCACGCCTCGCATCCGTACAACAGTATTGGTTCTATCATGAACCTTTATTTAAGTTATTGCGAGAATATATAAAATTAGGTTTGTTTCTTCTCTATTTGACATTTTGTGTAAGAAAAAGATACAAATATGACAAGGAAATCAAAGATATCATTTGTTTTAAAGCCCTCTTGTTCCAAGTATAGTTGATTCTTCGTTCAGTTTCAGATAACGTGTATATACAGTTTTCATTTAACCCTTACACTCCCGCACTCTATCCACCAGCTGCGAAAACTTAATCCTTTGATTCCCTGATCCTATCCACTAGCTTCCTGCAGGAAGTGGTGGATAGGGTGAGGGAGTCAAAGAGTTAATTTTTTTCTTTGTACCATGGTCGACATGCAGGATGCTGGTGACGGGGTGCGGGAGTCAAAGAGTTATTAATGAAGATTCAAACGAATACCAAAATTGACACTTTGCGTTATATCGCCAGAAAAAAAAGCGAATATTTCCAAGTTCTACCTTACAAAAACTACACATATTGTTATTGGTTTTTATGTTTTAATGTTTTGTTTGTACAATAATTCTGTGAACTATCCAGATTGGAAACCATTTAAGTTTGATATCAGTGATTTTTTGATTTTTTTTAGAAAACATTCTTCCAGTTTATTTCTGTTGACGGTACTGTGTTCCACTTACAACAACAGTTTTATTCTTGATCCTGCTTCGTTAGTATGTCATAGAACTGTGATTTCCTGAATTTTTTTGAAAACAATCTTCCAGTTTATATCTGTTGACAGTATTGTGCTCCACTTGCGACAGCAGTTTGGTTCTTGATCCTTCTCCATTAGTATGTCATGGAACTGTTTCTTTCCTCTGTGGATTGAGTAAATGATCTGAAGGGACTTCTTCACATTTAAAATAAAGTTATTATGAATATCAAGGTCCAATTTTTCTTAGATATATTTGAATTTGCTGAATTACTCCAAAATAGGTGATAAAATTTGAGATTAGTTCTGGGGACAGCTTAGTAGATAGTGTCCTTAATAAGCTGTATCACAACAACCAGAGCTGAAGTGACTCCACCGAAGTTACTCAACAGCTGCGCAGGGTCTTCTCCGGTGAGTGGCCCCATAACGGCTTAACAGTTCTGTCTTGTGAGAGCTTCTCGGCACTAGACTTGACTTGAATGAACTTGGCATTGATGGTGTATTATCGAGCCGGAATGAACAGTATTTGATCAACACCATGGCCAGCTCATGGGTTTATGCGCAAGCTTAAGGCTTATGCCATGATCACCACACACATGGCACGTACCTGTGACCTCAGTACATTTATACACCAACTCGCACCTTGCGCTCAGCTTCCGACACTCTTTCCCTTCAGGTCCCTATATTTAAATTAAACTATCAAGTGTTGGCCAACGTTCTTTTGCTGTCTCAGGACCGTCAGCCTGGAACAGACTTCTGCTCTGCCATCGCCTAACACCTACCCTTTCTGCTTTTAAATCTTAATTGAAAACACACTTCTTTTCCCAACAATGAGTTCTACAGCTACTTCTTTCCCTCAGTCTGTGTTAAAAGTATTGCAAGGTGGTCTTTGTCGATTGTATGCGTATGCCTGGTGCGTGAGTACGCTTTGATTTGAACTGTCAAGATCTGACGGCACATAAATATTATTATTATTATTATTATTATTATATTATTATTATTATTATCTATTATTTATTATTTATTATTATTATTATTATTATTATTATTATTATTATTATTATTATTATTATTATTATTATCATTATCATTATCATTATTATCATCTATCATCATTATTATTATTATTATTATTATTATTATTATTATTATTATTGTCATCATCATCGTCATCGACATTACTATTATTTTTATTATTATTGTTATTATTATTATCATTATATTACAACAACTACTATTACTACTACTACTACATCGACATTACTTTTATTTTTATTATTATTGTTATTGTTATTATTATCATTATATTACAACAACAACAACAACTACAACTACTACTACTACTACTACTGTTGTTATCATTATCATTATAATTATCATTATTATATTAAAAAGAAAAAATACACATACTGAGGGTTGATTTGAATTGTCAAGATTTGGCACCGTATAAATACTGTAATTAAAGATTTTCAGTGCATATGACATTCATTCTGAACGCGGAGACGTGAGCTTGAGAAACCGAAACTAAAACTGAAACTGAAGGCGGTGCAAAAGTTGGAAAAAAGCAACAACAACAAAAAAACAGATAGTGAAAGAAAGACAGATTCCAGATCTTAAAGTCCAAGGCTGTATCAGCTGAACTTAGCAAGGGTGAGAAGAAAAATCATCACTGGCAAAAAAAAAAAAAAAAAAAAAAAAAAAAAACATCCTTTTGGGTGACAGAGAGGAGAAGTAAAAGGAACAGATTGCTGTGTGGTTATAATGCAGATGATGTTTCAGTCTCGCTAGGGACAACCCTTCGTCATTGTTATACAAATGTACGGATCGCGTGTTTGCCTGCATGAGTCACAGGATTAGAAATGATAACAGATATAGACTGATGGACAAACAGACAAACAGACAGATACACTGACAGAAAGACGGAAAGACTGACTAGCAGAGAAACAGACAACAGTTAGATGGACATACACACATCGACAGACAGACAAACATAGAGACGGACAGAACGACGGACTGACCGAACGAAAGAGAGAAACAGACAGACAGACAGACAGAGTGACAGAGACAGAGACAGACAGACAGAGAAACAGAGAGACAGACAGAGACAGACAGAGAAACAGAGAGACAGACAGAGACAGACAGAGAGGCAGACAGAGACAGACAGACAGACAGAGAAACAGAGAAACAGACAGAGACACACAGACAGAGACACAGAGAGACAGACAGAGACAGACAGACAGACAGAAACAGAGAGACAGACAGAGACAGACAGACAGAGAAACAGAGAAACAGACA
>CM060313.1:66080316-66085316 GCA_030674185.1 Monoplex corrugatus
ACAGAGAGAGAAGAGAGAGAGACAGAGAGACAGAGAGAGACAGACAGAGAAACAGAGAGACAGAGACAGAGAGACAGAGAGAGACACAGAGAGACACAGAGAAACAGAGAGACAGAGAACACAGAGAGAGAAACGAGAGACAGAGACAGAGAGAGAGAACAGAGAGACAGAGAGAGAGACAAGAGAGACAGAGAGAGAAAGACAGAGAGACGAGAGAGAGAGAGAGAGAAAACAGGAGAAGAGAAGAGAGAGAGAGACAGAGAGAGAAGAGGGAGAGAGAGACACAGAGAGAGAGAGACAAGAAGAAACAACAGGCCAGAAAGGAGAGAGAGAGAACAGAGAGAGGAGGGGAGAACGAGAGACAGACAGACAGACAGACAGAGACAAAGGACAGAGACAGACAGAGAGAGAGAGAGAGAGAGAGAGAGAGAGATACAGAGAGAGACAGAGACATGAGACAGAGACATAGAGAGAGAGAAACAGAGAGAGAGAGAGATGAGACAGAGAGAGACAGACAGAGAGACACAGAGACAAACAGAGAGACAGAGACACACAGAGAGACACAAAAACAGAAGACAAGACACACAAACAGACAGACACGACAAACAGTCAGTAACCAACATAAAGCAAACTAACAGCAATGGGACATCTGCATCCTGACTTGATTAACCCCCTTGGCACGCTACTGTCCATATGCATTAGTCTGTGACAAGCGATAGCCTATGTTACCACAGGCACACAATAGACAGGAAGCAGGTAGATAGGATCAGGGAGTGGAAAGGGCTGGGAGAGGGAGGGTCATACTGATAGTACTGTATTATTTTTATTAACCACGATAAAGCATGTTCGCCATATCATCATCATCATCATCGTCGTCATCATCACCATGTGCCCTGCCACATGGCGTGGGTGATCATGGCCCTCCATATGCATCTATCCCTTGTTGCCGCAAGAACATCTTCCACCCTCTCCGTCCTCAGCCACCCTGCAAGTCTTTCCAATATTTTTTCCCGTGGGTCTACCTGGTGCTCTCTTTCTCTCCAGCTTTCTTGTTGTGACCAGGTGCTTTAATTCCCTTTCCTTATAAAATGGCCTATAAATGTTGCCTGTCTTTTCCTAATCTTCCTTATGAATGATCTTCTTGTGTCTGCCTCCGTCAAGACTGTCTCGTTTGTTTTTTTTTGCTGTCCATGGAACTCTCAACACTCTTCTTAGAAACCACATCTCGGCTGCCTCAATCTTGTTCTGGCTTACAACTTTATGCTTTGTGGCTACGTCTATGCTAGCTGAATGGGTAGCGCAAACTGTGTTGGAGTTGAGAAATTCTACATGGGAGATAACTCCGTGACTCTCAAGAGTTATGTTACTTAGTTAATATTTAATATTCTCCCTGCTTCCCTCTTATTTCCTCTGGCTTTGCTTGTTGACTGTCCACGCCTCACAACCGTATAACATTATCGGTTCTATATAACATTGAAGAACTCTCTTCCTGGTGTTAATTGATAGGCATTTGTTGGTTAGAATGCTTTTCATCGTCTTGAATGCTGTTTTGGCTTGGCCACATCACGCTAAATAAATTCTGAGGACTGGTTGGTTCTTATGAGAGAGCCGTGGACTCGAGATCTGATATCTCGAGTTCAAATCCCAGCCTGCAAAACAGTAAAGACTGGCCTGTTCGCTGCCTATCTTAATGTTTCACTTATTTTCGTTCGTTCGTTTGTTTTCTAATTTAACGTCTTTTCACTATGAATGATATTAGACTCATTCTCGTGAAGTCAACATAGTGTTACCAAAAAAAAAAAAAAAAACCTGCCCCCGCCCCACCCCCAATTTCAAGACCTTGCCAGCGCATAAGGTTTTGCGCAAGCTTAGGGAGTCTGCCAGATAACTGTTGGCAAATTTGGGTTGAGCGCATATGGAATTGTCCCAGTGCGATGAATCCCTCTTGAACAAACTCCAAACGCTAAATTAGATTTCCAGCAAGCTTTATCCCCTCCTTCTAGGATTAATGCTGATTCTCCAACCTTGAGCTTCACAATCCTATGGAAGCTGGTGGACAGGGACAGAGACTCGAAGGGATGGTCATGGGTGCGGGGGGTTCATATCGATAGTACCGTATTGGTGCCCATGTAAATCAGGTTCCCGTCATCAGGCTAAAAATAATATAGTCCACCGGCTTTCATTTTCCCCTAAGGACTGTTACTCATTCTCTAACCTTGAACTTCCCACTCCCATGGACGCTGGTGGATAGGGTGAGCGAATAACAAAAGATAACAGCATTGTGGTTTTAGCTTTGATATGGCCTAAATGGTCGGCCGGTCTGAAAACAACGAGGACCAAACCTTCATTTGATAGTGATGTGGTTGATGTATTGACAGTCATGATTCACTTACCGTAACGCTATATCAGATTCATCAGGTTCCATGTCCTCTGGGGACTTACATCCCTTGCTGACCTTGATCTGCACATTGCCACGGAGGTCATGACCCCAAGTTAATGTGATTTTAACAGCTCCGGTACAGACGCATGAAAACAGTTGTTGGTAAATGTCATTATCATGAAGGTAGAGCAGTTTATCTAGGGTCAGGGTTGTATAATTTCCATTAAACTCTGTTCTGAGATTTTAACTTCTGGGCAACAAGAACCAGAAAAAAACACGACAAAAGAATAAGAAACGTATTTAATACAACAAAACAAGACAGACGCAAATTTTCGGCCAACTGGCCTTTGTCGAGCGTAAGATCACAAACAAACAAACACCAGACACACAAATTAGAGGAAAAAGACTGAAACTTCCCTGCTGCTCCATCCAGTGTGAGAAAAGGAATGAACTGACTAAAAAGACATAATAATGTGTTTTTGAGTAAATATGATGTCAGAGCGGAAGTGAGATGAATTCTGCAATTCTGAAAAAAAGTGGTCATGCCATATTGATATTGTTCTATCCTGAAGAGGGTCCAGGGCTAAAATTAAAACTATGATGCACTGTCAAAGAGTAATGTTTGGAATGTAAAGGATCCCACTATTAAACATTGCAGAAGAGGAAATATAAGCATTTGATCGACTGAATGGGAAAATATATAATTAAGACGTATGGCTTACGTAAATGGATCTTGCCTAGTGCAACGAATCCAGTCTGACCTTGGAAAAGAAAGAAAAACATCCTAAACCAACAGCCAAGGGGCTGAAAGGAAAACAAGGGTCCCCAGGGGGAAAACTTTCAGAATTGCAGAATTCATCTCACTTCCGCTCTGACATCATATGAAACTCAGTTATTAATTCAGTTAAATGTATTCCAGATGCTCTCTCTCTCTCTCTCTCTCTCTCTCTCTCTCTCTCTCTCTCTCTCTCTCTCTCTCTCTCTCTCTCTCGCTCTTTCTCGCTCTTTCTCTCTCTCTTTCTCTCTCTCTTTCTCTCTGTCTTTCTCTCTCCCTCTCTCTCTGTCTGTTTGTCTGTCTGTCTCTCTCTCTCTCTCTCCCTCTCTCTCTCTCTCTCTCTCTCTCTCTCTCTCTCTGTATGTGTGTGGACGTGTATGTGTCTCTGTGTGTGTCTGTATGTCTGTATATATGTCTCTGTGTATATGTTTACGAATATCATCGAAACGTGTTTCCAGCAAAATCTGGACACTGTGTACCAAGCCCCCTACTGACAAAAATAATTAGATACTAAGCCTCAGAACCAGACCTAATGCCTCTCCTCCAGGAACCCACAACCCCACCCCCACCCCCACTCCCCACCCACCCACGCACCCCACCCCAGCCTACACACACTCACACTCTCCACTCCCCTAGTATAGTGTGAAATCTGCCACTACTTGCTTCCAGGAACAGTCCATATGGACCTCTGATGTCTGGCACTTTGGCATGAAGTTACTTACTCGTGGCACGGAAACGGCAGGAACGGGGGTGGAAGGGAGAAGATATATGTAGGTAAGGAAGAAAGAGGGAGGAGGAGGAGGAAGAGAGGGAGGAGGAAAGTGGGCGTGGCCCAAAAACGGGCAATGGGGAGGAGTGTGAGAGTGTGGGGGTGGGGGGGGGGGGGCAGAAGACATATGCGGAGGGCAGAAGAGATATGTAAGCATGCAGATGTATGAAGGGGGAGGGAAAATGTGAGTAGGGAGGGGAGATAGGCAGAGAACACCAATATGTGGAGTAATGAAAACAAAAAAGGGGAAGATGGAGATGAACAGAGAAAAGTCAGGAATTGAACGAGAAAGGGAACAAGGAGGAGGAGGAAAAGAAGAAGAAGAAGAACAACAACAACAACAAAAGAGCAAGAAGAACAAGAACAAGAGCAAGAAGAACAGGAACAAGAAGAACAACAAGAAGAAGGAGGAGAAGAAGAAGAAGAACAACAAAACAACAACAACAAGAGCAAGAAGAACAAGAACAAGAGCAAGAAAAACAGGAACAAGAAGAACAACAAGAAGAAGGAGGAGAAGAAGAAGAAGAACAACAACAACAACAACAAGAGCAAGAAGAACAAGAACAAGAGCAAGAAAACAGGAACAAGAAGAACAACAAGAAGAAGGAGGAGAAGAAGAAGAAGAACAACAACAACAACAACAAGAGCAAGAAGAACAAGAACAAGAGCAAGAAGAACAGGAACAAGAAGAACAACAAGAAGAAGGAGGAGAAGAAAAGAAGGAGGAGGAGGAGGAGAGAAGAGGAAAAACAAGAGCAAGAAGAAGAAGGATGAGGATGAGGAGAAGGAGGAGGAGGAGAAGGAGGAGGAGGAGAAAACAAGATCAAGAACAAGAAGAACAAGAACAAGAAGAACAAGAACAAGAAGAACAAGAACAAGAAGAACAAGAACAAGAAGAACAAGAACAAGAAGAACAAGAACAAGAAGAACAAGAACAAGAAGAACAAGAACAAGAAGAACAAGAACAAGAAGAGCATGAACAAGAACAAGAACGAGGACGAGAACGAGAACGAGAAGAACAAGAAAAAGAACAAGAAGGAAAGGATGATGATGATGGTGATGTTGGCAATGGTGAT
>CM060313.1:66092816-66097816 GCA_030674185.1 Monoplex corrugatus
CGAGTTCAACGTGTTCTGGATTGTCTTGCAGGAAAAATATACAATGGTATCAGCCACGTACACAGACTCCCCTCTGAGCAAACCGACTTTTGCGCAGGAATTGTACAGATTAAAAAAACCAGAATACCGACAGCAGTGTCGGTTATCAAAGTACCCCCTCCTCCCCCCCCCCCTCAGCAACATTCCTATTGAAACGAAAGCCAGGCTGATCTGTTTTCCCATCTTCCATCCCTACCATGACATACCAGTGCCAGACCTGAACCCTGACTAAGCCCCTGGAGGACATAAGTGCAATTCGTGAGATGCTTTGTTTGAAAATAGCTGTAAAAAAAAACAGGTGTTAAATGATAAAAAAAAATATCAACTAAGTAACATAACTCTTGAGAGTCACGGAGTTATCTCCCATGTAGAATTTATCAAACCCAACACAGTTTGCTCTACCCATTCAGCTAGCATAGACGCAGCCACAAAGCATAAAGTGGTAAGCTCAGAACATTCTACATGGGAGATAATTCCGTGACTCTCAAGAGTTGTGTTATTTAGTTGATATTTAAAATTCTCCCTGCTTCCTTCTTATTTCCTTTGATGAAAAAAAAACCTTACCAAGATCAGATAAATGGCTGGGAACTACACCAGCCTACCATCATATTTCATCAGCAGAGAAGAAAATGGTTTGATCATCTGACCAGAATGCCACCCCATGTAATAGGCTCAACGAGATTCTGTGGATTTGAAACAAGAGGCAGACCAAAGAAGACCTGGAAGGACAGTGTAAATAAGATGTTGGCATCACACAGCCTTTCCACACTTCAGGACTTCCAGCTCGCTGCTGGTCGTCAGCTCTTTTCCTTCCCGCGACACCTTTGATGGTGCAGATGACCAGATAAAATAAAAATACAGAAAGGTGTCATTTTGGCTGTTTTTCTTCCAAAGTACCATAGTTTGTTAGAAGGCGCCTGCTGGCCTGGTTCCTCTAATTTCAACCCTCCAGGTTTGTTTGTTTTTTCGGGTTACCTAGAATGCGCCTTTTCACCAGACGGCAGATGCACATCATAAATAGCCAGCAGAATCGGCCAAGCCAAAACAGCATTCAAGAAGATGAAAAACATTCTTATCAACAAATGCCTATCAATTAACATCAGGAAGAGAGTTCTTGGATGTTACATAGAACCAATACTGTTATACGGTTGTGAGGCGTGGACAGTCAACACTCAAAGCCAGAACAAGATTGAGGCAGCCGAGATGTGGTTTCTAAAAAGAACATTGAGAGTTCTATGGACAGCAAAGAAAACAAACGAGACAGTCTTGATGGAGGCAGACACAAGAAGATCATTTATAAAGAAGATTAGGAAAGGCAGGCATTATGTATAAGCCATTTTAAGAGGAAAGGGGAATTGAAGCACCTGGTCATAAAGGGAAAGCTGGAGGGAAAGACAGCACCAGGTAGACCCAGGGAGAAGATATTGGACGGACTTGCAGAATGGCTGAAGACAAAGAGGGTGGAAGAGGTGCTTGAGGCAACAAGAGATAGAAACAGATGGAAGGCCATAATCGCCAACGCCATGTGGCAAGGCACCTGAAGATGATGATGATGAGAATGTGCCTGCAGACCTGGTACCTCTAATTTCAACAGTCACGTTTTTCTTTTTCTTTTTGTTTCTTTTTTCTTTTCTTTTTTTTTTTTTTTGGGGGGGGGGGGGAACTAGAATACAGAAAAGCTAGAGAGAGAGAGAACACCAGGTAGACCCAGGGAGAAAATACTAGACGGACTTGGAGGATGACTGAGGACGGAGAGGGTGGAAGATGTGTTTGCGGTGACAAGGGATAGATGCATATGGAGGGCCATGATCGCCAACGCCATGCAGCAGAGCACATCAAGATGATGACCTGGAATGCTCCTTCAGGCCTGGTACCTCTAACTCCTAAGTCAAGGGTTTTTATTTAGGGTCATCAATCCACATGTCCCTCTGTTTGTGGAAAAATGCATCACATTTATAGAGAGTGAAGGTAAGTAGTGTGTAGTATCACTTGTGTTAGCTTTGGAGGTTAGAGTGTGTTCAAGAGGGATTCATCATGCTTGGACAGTTCCGTATGCACTCCACCGCAGATCTGTCTTCACTTATCTGGTGGGCTTTCTGAACCTGGTCAGGGCTTGAAATGGGCAAGGGGGAGAGAGACCTCTGTCTATAGATGGGCAATGAACAGGCCAGTTTTTACCTTTTCACTCCGACACTCTGTCCACCAGCATCCTGCATTGCCATCCATGCTATCTTTCAGCCAATGAAAGTCCGTTGTTTGATGTGGGCCTTCTGCAGCTGCTTCCATTCACTTTGTTCCAGCACTTTTCCTCTCCAGTTCTTGTCAAATCCACCTAGGTCATCTCCATCTAGTTTTCTGTCTTCTTCTATTGCGAGTGCCGTCTTGTGTTATCAAGAATGGGGTTTTTGTTGTCCAACAATTGTCCTTTCTCCTGGTAAGATGTCCTGCTCATTTCCATTTCATTTTGTTGATGGTTCCAGGATGTCTCACGCTTTTGTTCTTTCTCTGATCCACTGAAGCGTTTTGTCATCTTTCCTGGTGATACCAAGCATGATTCTTTCATGTGCTAGCTGCATGGTGGTTAGTTTCTAAGGGAGTTTTTTTGTTTGATTCCACATTTCTGCACTGTTAGGTGACTGTGGGCAGATGCATTTGTTGTAGACTTTTCGTTCCAGGACATTTGGAATTTTTCATTCTTTAAAACTGAATTTGCTCTTCCGAACGCTTGCCAGCCAAGGGTTATCCTACGTTTGATTCCGTCCCCTTTGGAGGAGGATTCTGCTGAGATGCGTTGGCCAAAGTAGATGTAATGGTCAACCATTTCTAGCTCTTCATTTTCGATCTTTACTTCTCCGTCTAGGTCTTTGATGTAGTTGTTGACCGTAATTTTTGTTTTCTTCAAGTTTACTATGAGTCTTACATTTTTTAATGGATTCATTTAGTTCATTGAGCATATTTTGCATCTGCTTGAGACTCTCTTCAAAGATGTGAATGTCGTCAGCAAACCTGAAGTGACTGAGATAATCTCCATGTATTCTAACCATGCTAGCAAAGAAAAAACTTAACAGGGTGTGGGAGTCAAAGATTTGAACCCACAACCCATGCATTATGAGCATGATGACCCACGAGCCACTAGGCCAATATAAAAAAGAAATGTGGCTTTCCTGAAGGTTGAACTGACATCCCCTGCTCTATGAGTGTGATGATCTCACAACTATTGGGAATCACCAGAGGTAAATTCAGATTGGCATCTTGGATGTGAATGGATCATAGGGGTGTGTAAGTGGTTCATGGGGGTGTGTAAGTAGTTCATGGGGGTGCAAATGGTTCATGGGGATGTAATTGGTTCATGGGGATGTAAGTGGTTCATGGGCATGTAAGTGGTTCATGGGCATGTAAGTGGTTCATGGGGATGTAAGTAGTTCATGGGGATGTAAGTGGTTCATGGGCATGTAAGTGGTTCATGGGCATGTAAGTGGTTCATGGGGATGTAAGTAGTTCATGGGGACATGAGTGGTTCGCGGGGATGTGTAAGTGGTTCATGGGGGTGTAAGCGGTTCATGGGGATGTAAGTGGTTCATGGGGGTGTAAGTGGTTCATGAGGGTGTAAGTGGTTCATAGGGATGTGAGTGGTTCATGGGGATGTAAGTGGTTCATGGGGATGTGAGTGGTTCATGGGGGTGTAAGTGGTTCATAGGGATGTAAGTGGTTCATGAGGGTGTAAGTGGTTCATGGGGGTGTAAGTGGTTCATTGGGATGTAAGTGGTTCATGGGGACATGAGTGGTTCGTGGGGGTGTAAGTGGTTCATGGGGAGTAAGTGGTTCATGGGGGTGTAAGTGGTTCATGGGGACATGAGTGGTTCGTGGGGGTGTGAGCAATTCATAGGGGTGCTAGTAGTTCATACGGTATAAGAGGTTCATTACCAACAAGTGCCTATCAATTGACATCAGAATGAGAGTCCTTGAATGTTATATAGAACCAATACTGTTGTACGGATGCGAGGTGTGGACAGTCAGCAAGCAAAGCCAGAGCAGGATCGAGCCAGCCGAGATGTGGTTTCTCAGAAGTATGTTGAGAGTTCCATGGACAGCAAAGAAAACAAACGAGACAGTCTTGATGGAGGCAGACACAAGTAGATCACTCCTAAGGAAGATTAGGAAAAGACAAGCAACATTTATAGGCCATTTTATGAGGAAGGGGGATTTGGAGCACCTTGTCACAACGGGAAAGCTGGAGGGAAAGAGAGCACCAGGTAGACCCAGGGAGAGAATGCTGGACGGACTTGCAGAGTGGCTGGGGATGAAGAGGGTGGAGGGGGGTGGGGGGATGCTGGGGGCAATGAGAGATAGAGATGGTTGGAAGTCCATGGTCGCCAACGCCATGCGGCAGGGCACCTAATGATGATGATGATGAAGAGGTTCATGGTTGATAGGGGTCGAGTGGTTCATAGGAATGTAAGTGGTTCATATGGGTGTTAGCAGTTCATGGGGTGCGAGTGGTTTATAGGGAATTGAGTAGTTCATAGGGGGGGGAGTGGTTTATAGGGGTGTTAGCGGTTCTTAGGGTGTGAGTGGTTTATAGGGGTGTTGGCGGTTTATGCGGTGTGAGTGGTTTATTGGGGTGTTAGCGGTTTATAGGGGTGTTAGCAGTTCATAGGGGTGTGAGTGGTTTATTGAAGTGTTAGCAGTTTATAGGGTGTGAGTGGTTTATTGGGGTGTTAGCGGTTTATAGGGATGTTAGCAGTTCATAGGGGTGTGAGTGGTTTATTGAAGTGTTAGCAGTTTATAGGGGTGTGAGTGGTTTATTGGGGTGTTAGCAGTTTATAGGGGTGTTAGCAGTTCATAGGGGTGTGAGTGGTTTATTGAAGTGTTAGCAGTTTATAGGGGTGTGAGTGGTTTATTGGGGTGTTAGCGGTTTATAGGGGTGTTTGTGGTTCATGGGGTGTGAGTGGTTCATAGAT
>CM060313.1:66115316-66120316 GCA_030674185.1 Monoplex corrugatus
TATGCGAGTGTATGCGTTTATGCGCGCGTGTGTATATGTGTTCATGCGTGCGTGTGTTCGTACATGCATATATGCAAGCGTGCATACGTGTGTGTGTGTGTGTGTGTGTGTGTGTGTGTGTGAGGATGTTTACAGGAGTGATGCAAGAAATGTAAACAAATTGCTCTTGTCTCTGAAGCTCAGATAGCACGTCCTCAAACTGTCAGTATATATACGATGTCAGCAAGCCTTAACCCACATAGATTGGCACGCGCTCCCTCTTACCACGTTGAAACGAGCACGTGCTGTCTTTGCATGTTAATGAGGTACGTGCGTGATGTCACGTGCGTGTAAGTTGCCTCTTCTTTTCTATTATTGCGTCCTCTCTCTCTCTCTCTCTCTCTCTCTCTCTCTCTCTCCTCTCTCTCTCTCTCTCTCTCTCTCTCTTGTTGTTCTGGTGGTGTCAGTATAGGATTAGATAAGTCCGCCTTCCCCCACTCCCTGGGATGGTTGTCCGTGCCGGCCATATCCCCTGAGATGGGTGTCGACGTAAAAAGTGATCCAAATCAATCAATCAATCTCTCTCTCTCTGTCTGTCTGTCTGTCTGTCTCTCTCTCTCTCTCTCTCTCTCTCTCTCTCTCTCTCTCTCTCTCTCTCTCTTAGATAAAAGTAAATAAGAGGAAACCGTTTGAAATCAAAGACCTGAAATGGCTAAGGAGTCACGTAGGCATATAGAACTAGGGCCTATTTCTGATATCATAGCTGGCGCCAAGTTCACGGTCACAGGGACAAAAACGGTGCCCTTTTTTATTAGGAAAATGTAGAAAAATAACTTTTTCGTGAATTTCTGTCGGTATTCATGTTTTGTTGCTGTGATTATTATCATTATTATTATTGTTATTATTATCATCATCATTATTACTACTATTATTATTATTATTATTATATTATTATTATTATCCATCGGCACTGACTCCATCACGACTGGAAACGCACAACGGACCATGATTAATGACCAGTTGGAATTTCCGTGTGCGTGTGGAAGGAGATTCACCACCAAACGCGGCATGAAGATCCACAGGACAAAAATGGGCTGTTTGAAGACACATACGAACCAGCAGCAGCGCACTGCGATAGCAGGTGAGACGTTGGATGACCAAGGCCAGGAATTAAACCATAGTGCCAAGGACATCCACGCTGACGGTTCTGATGCGGATTTTGCACAAGCTCTTAACGCCAAACGTGGAAAACTCAATTTGCCGCCTGCCGGTGCAAAAGAACAATGGGAGAAATTAGATGAGGAACTTGTCCTTAAGCTGAATGCGCTAATAGGGAACAGTACGCTGGAACACAAACTTGACACATACGGAGACATCATATACTCTATCTGCAGGGACACTTATGGAGTGAAGCAGCCAAAGACAAAAACGCCTCCCCAGAAATCCAGAAGACAGCAACAGATGGAGAGCATCCGGAGGGAGAAAAGGAAGCTTAAAAAGCGAATGAAAACTGCCTCAGAATTCGAGAAGCAAGGGCTCCTGGAACTCTGGAAAGATCTGAAGGCCAAACACAATGCTCTCAGCAAAGTGGAATCAGCAAGGCGAAGAAAGAGCAAAAAGAAGAAGACTCAAGATCGTTTCTTCAAAGATCCCTTTGACTTTGCAAGAAAGCTGTTTGAACAACCCAAATCAGGGACTCTCACAGTGGGCAAGGAAACCCTAGAGCAGCATCTCAGGGAAACATATTCCGATTCTCAGCGCGAGGCACCACTTGAAATCCAAAATCTGGTTTGGCCTGCAGCGCCAGAAGGAAAATTCAATAACAAACCACCAACACTGGATGAAGTGAAGAACGTAGTAAAGAAAGCCAGAGCCAAGTCAGCACCTGGACCAAACGGAATACCATACCTGCTCTACAAGAAATGCCCAAAAGTGCTCGAGTGGCTCCACAAGATGATTCGATCAGCATGGAGGAACCAGAAGATCAGCGACCAATGGATGAGAGCTGAAGGAGTGTACATTCCGAAGGAGCAGAACTCCAGCAGCATCAATCAGTTCAGGCCAATATCACTTCTGAACGTCGAGGGGAAAATCTTCTTCTCTGTTATGGCAGCAAGATTGACAAAATACCTGACTGAAAACAAGTATCTGGATATGTCAGTCCAAAGGGAGGCATACCAGGAATGCCTGGATGCTTGGAACATGCCACGTTGATTTGGGATGCCATCCAAAAAGCAAGAACAGAGAAGAGAGACATTGACGTAGTTTGGCTTGATCTGGCGAATGCATATGGATCAGTTCCACACGATATGATCCAGCTGGCTCTTGAAATGTATCACATCCCAGAAAACATCCGAACAATGCTGAGGAAGTATTTCCAAGGGTTCTCAATGCGGTTCTCTACCAAAGAATACACCACGGACTGGATAGACCTAGAGGTGGGCATTGCAATGGGCTGTGCAATCTCTCCCATACTGTTCGTGTTGGCAATGGAAGTCATCTTGAAAGCTGCAATGAAGAGTTCAGGTCCAGTGAATCTGGGAGATGGATACCAGATGCCTCCTCTGAAAGCTTTCATGGATGACACAACAGTCTTGTCCACGGATGAGGAAGAGACACACCAAATCTTAAAGCAGCTGGATGAGCTGGTGGCCTCTTCAAGAATGAAGTTCAAACCTAAGAAATCCCGAAGTCTCTCACTGCGAAAAGGAAAAGTGGCAGATTCAGTCAAATTCATGGTAGCCAACCAAGCCATCCCCACTGTCACAGAAGAGCCAGTAAAAAGTCTCGGAAGATGGTATGATGACTCCCTGAAAGACACACAAAGGGGATGTGAAACCAAGCAAACAGCAGAAGAAGGCCTGAAGAAAATAGATAACTGCGGACTGCCAGGCAAATACAAAGTCTGGTGTCTACAGTTCATGCTGATACCAAAGCTGCTGTGGCCACTGCTAATCTATGACATTTGCACCAGCACAGTCGAAGCAATGGAAGCCAAAATCAACAAATACACAAGAAAATGGCTCGGTGTCCCACCTGGTCTCACTGATGTTGCATTCTACTGTCGTCAAGCAATGCTGAAGCTACCTCTGAAATCCATAGTGGAGGAATACAAAGTTGGAAAAGCAAGACTGTTGAGCATGCTGGAGGAATCGGAGGACAATATCGTGAGAGCAGTTCATCCAAAGCTGAGAACTGGCAGAAAGTGGAAAGTCCAAGAGGCTGTAAACAATGCCAAGAGAAACCTCAGCATCAAAGAAATAATTGGACACACGCAAACCAACAGACAGGGACTGGGAGCAACAAAAATGCAGTGGTGGTCCAAAGCCAAAGGGAAGGAAAAAAGAGACATGATCATACAGGAGTTGAAGGAAGAAGAAGATGTCAAAAGAGTGCAGAAGGCAGTCCAGCAAGGTCAACAGGGGCAATGGACAACATGGGACAGTGCACTCCAAAGAAGTCTCAGCTGGAACGATATGTGGCACATGGCTCCTCTAAGGATAAGCTTCCTCCTCAGATCTGTATATGACCTGCTCCCCTCGAATGCAAACTTAGTGAAATGGGGGAAAGCAGACGACCCAGCATGTCCGCTCTGTCAGAAGAAACAAACAGTGGAACATGTCCTAAGCTCTTGCAAAGTAGCGCTAGCCCAAGGAAGGTATACATGGAGGCACAACCAAGTTCTGAAAGTGATCACAGATGTGGTTAGCGAAAAAACCATGACCCCAAACGCACCAATTGCTATGACAACGTTCTACAAAGCAGGAGGGAAACAGGTCTGGCCCGAAAGTGCTATGACAACCAGCACATTGCCAAAGGGTCTTCTGGATGGAGCAGTCGACTGGGAGTGTACAGCAGACCTCCCAGAGTGGAGAAATTACCCAGATGTCATCAGCAAGACAGGCATGAGACCAGACATCGCTCTCCACTCTGACTCCTCGAAACAAGTGATTCTGATAGAACTCACTGTGCCATACGAAAGCAGAATGGAAGAAGCACATATCTACAAGACCGAAAAATACGCCGGTCTTGCCAGCACCCTGAAGAAAGCAGGTCTGCGGGTCAAAATCTTCGCCATAGAGGTCGGGGCAAGAGGGTTTGTGGGCACCTCCGCTTATGATCTCATGAAACAACTCGCCATTTCTGGGAAGAAGAGGACTAGAGCCCTTAAAGCGATGGCAGAGGCAGCAGAAAGGAGCTCAAGCTGGATCTGGGCAAGGAGGAACCAAAAAAGTGAACTTCATAAGGATTAAATTCCCTACAGATGATGTGTGCCCCGTTAGCACATTGGTAAAACCGCGTACTGCAGTTCTGAAGCGCAGAATCGCCCAGGTTCGATCCCCGGCGTGGGAAAAAAAATAAAAAAATATAGACAACAGCAGAAGGGCATCCAGGAGTCATGACCTGGATGTGGCCCGGCCCCCCGAGAGTGTAAGGAATTCAGGGCCGAAACACTTGTCTAAAGGGGGTTACTTCTCTGAAGACCTTCTGTTGTCTAGCTCTCCCTAGAGTTTCTTTCTACCATCATTATTATTATTATTATTATTATTATTATTATTATTATTAGTTACTGTTGTCACAGTCTGTCATTGTACGGCCTATTCGATGCAGGTCAAGTTTTTATTTCAGCTGAAGATTCTTCAAGGTAATAGTTCTTTTAGGAAGTACACAATCTGACTTTTCAAGTAATAATTTTTATATAAAAAGGGAAATTGTAAAAAAAAAATTTAAAAAAAGGCTTGATCCATCTCTGTACACAAGCGTTTTACTGCGGAGACTTGTGCGTGTGCGCGGGCGCCTGTGTGTATGTGAGAGAGAGACAGAGACAGAGACAGAGAGACAGACAGACACAGAGCACAATAATAAGAACAAGAACAAGAATAAAAACATTTTTATTTACGATGGCATGAAAAAAGCAAGATATATGCTTTTTGACATCCAACCCTCCCTGAAAGAGGATCTACATCACAGAACACATAAATTGTACCTTAGATATCATTACATCATCATCATCATCGTCA
>CM060313.1:66140316-66155316 GCA_030674185.1 Monoplex corrugatus
AAACTCCAGTATCGTTGGACAGCCCATATGGAAGACACCGTACATCCTAAAGTCACTCTTGTGCGGATAGCTGAAGCAAGGACATGATGATAAGCGAAGACCGCTAAGTCATACAAAGATAATCTAAAGGACAATCCCATCAACTATGTACACCATCATTACCAGTTGAGAAGACAAAGACATTGCCCACAAGAGACTGTTACTTCTGTTATTTTTTGTTTAATTAAATTAAAGCCCAGCTGACTGTGTAGAGCCATATCAGCGATGTAACCGTTTCAAAACATACACAATACTGCAACGGGAAAAAAAGGGGAGGAAGAAAATTAAGTACACATATCGATGCATTCGTGCACATAATCTAAGGAGATGCCCCTGGTGTTGACCACTCCGTCCATTTTATCGCACGGGGGATTTAAAAAATATACCTGAGTACACACTTAAACAGAACTAAGGACTCTAAAACATATATAAAAACAGGCCTAAATTACTGTACTTAAAACTGCCTCCGCATATCTTATTCCCTTAGAGCCAAAAATGCATTTAATACATGTACCCAATTACCAATCCCAAGAGAATGTACGTAAGACTTTATCGAACACGTACAGGTGAATGGACCAGCAAGGCAGAAAATGATAGCAAGAAATGACAAAAATGCAAAGGAGCAAGGCAGAAACAAAGAGAGTGACAGAAAAGAGGAAATTTCTAGCACAGAAGATGGGGACACTATTTACTCTGAAAGAGCCCCTGGCATTCCTCACGGGGGAACACAAGAGACTAATCTGGTAACAGCAGCGCACGCAGGGCACATTGACATTTGAACATCACAAATCAGCTGCTATTCAACAGAACAGGGACCGGCGAAAGCAGCACCCAAGACTGCAGGACACAAATTCTATACAGAGACTATGGAAGAACATGAGCTTGCTGGTTATTGTCTTGTAACCCACATGAGGAAACGAAGTCAGCAAGAAAGCGATCATCATCATCATCAAGTGCCTTGCCACATGGCGTTGGCGATCATGGCCCTCCATACGAATCTATCCCTTGTCGCCGCAAGCATATCTTCCACCCTCTCTGTCCTCAGCCACCCTGCAAGTCCGTCCAATATTTTTTCCCTGGGTCTACCTGGTGCTCTCTTTCCCTCCAGCTCTCCTATTGTGACCAGGTGCTCTAATTCCACTTTCCTCATAAAGTGGCCTATAAATGTTGCCTGTCTTTTCCTAATCACCTTATGAGTGATGTACTTGTGTCTGCCTCCATCAAGACTGTCTCGTTTGTTTTCTTTTGCTGTCCATGGAACTGTCAACATTCTTCTTAGAAACCACATCTCGGCTGCCTCAATCTTGTTCTGGCTTTGCTAAAAGAAAGCAACAGAATTGCAATACCCTCACTTTGTCTACAGTAAGACAGCCAGCTTTTGCTTTTACTTTCGTTTTCGGTTTCTCAAGAAAGGTCTCCGCGCTCAGAATATACATGTATCCAATACACACTGAGGCCACAGATGGACAAGATCCATGATGAGCATGGCATAACTTAACCCTTGACTCCTCCTAACCCATCACCTGCAAAAATTTACCTTAACTCCCCCCTACCACCACCTGCAAAAACTTAACCTTTTAACTCCTCACCCTGTCCACCACCTGCAAAACCTTAACCTTTTAACTCCTCACTCTATCCACCACCTGCAAAACTTAACCTTTAACTCCCTCACCTACCACCACCTGCAAAAACTTAACCCTTTAACTCCCTCACCCTACCCACCACCTGCAAAACCTTAACCTTTTAACTCCCTCACTCTATCCACTAGCTTCTTCCAAGACCAGGATGAGGAGGTCAAAGGGTTAAATATTTCCTTTGCTACCACGATTGACAATGAAGAATGCTGGTGGACAGCGCGAGGGAGTTAAAGTCCCAAAAGCCCCCCCCCACCCCCCCCCCACAAGCTCGCAAAGGCCTTGAGACAAAAACAACCTTGGCCCACATAATTATTGCGGTTAGACTATTGTCAACTTCAGCATCCCTACCCCTCCCCCTACCCTTACCCCCACCCCCACCCCCACCCCGTTCCATCCCAGCGTGTCGCCACCTAAAGATTGTGGAACATGTGTTCGTGTGGATATAACACTCACTCGTGTGGATATAACACTCACTCGTGTGGATATAACACTCACCGTCTAATATCAGTTATAGTGGTGAAAAGACGTTAAATCAAGGAACAAACGAACGATATAACACTCACTTTGGAGCCAAAAAATGTCTGAGTTCGATCCATGATCAGACAGAGATTGTACATGTATTCTGTTAGGAAACTGAAAAAACACGAAAATAGAATCAGAACTCATATTCAGACAAGACAAGACAAGACGAGACAAGACAAGACAAGACAAGACAGGTGCTTTATTTCTTTGTTGTTTTGTTTTGTCAAGCATAAAACATTCGACAACAAATAACAAATCGTCATCATCAACATGCACCCTGCCGCATGGCGTTGGCGATCTTGGGTCCTGCATACAAATCTATCCCTTGTCGCCGCAGGTATATCTTTCACCGTCTCTGTCTTCATCCATTCTGCAACTATGTCCAATATTTTCTCCCTGGGTCTACCTGGTGCTCCTTTTCCCTCCAGCTTTCCTTGTTGTGATTAAGTGCTCAAATTTCTCTAACCTCATAAAATGTCCTATATATGTAAATAAGACATACAAGTACAAAAATTAGAGGGAAACAGCAAAACTTCCCTGTTGATCTGTCAAGCAGGAAAAACCAGTAAAACTTCCCTGTGAAACTGTTTGTTTAACCAAACAACAGGAAAGTTTTGCTGTTCTTCCATGCATTTTTGTTGCTTTTGTTTGTTAATTGTTATTTTATTTACCTTCATCTATTCTTGATAAAGCCCAGTTGGTCGAAAATTTGGGCTTGTCTTGTCTTGTCTTGTGTAATTAAATTCGCGTTCTCAATTTGTTTTCAGGTGTTCTTTTCTTTTCTGGTTCTTGTTTGTTTAACCCTTTAACTCCTGTATCCTATCCACCAACTGAAAAAAAACTGGTGGATGGGGTGAGGGAATCAAAGGGTTAAGTTTTTGCATTGCTGGCATGGCTGTCAATGCAGGACGCTGGTGGACAGGGTGCGGGAGTCAAAGGGTTAAATCAGGCAATATACACTTATTTTGTAGTATTCTATTGTACAGCTGTTTCCAATATGATATATAAACCGCCACCCACCGATCATTTATCTCCCCCTGCTGTTATCAGAGTGACGTTTTCCCAGCTATCTATTGTGACGGGGATGATATCAAAATCAAGTGTCGCCCACTGCTGACTGGAAAGTTGACTGTGGGCACGCTCTCCGAGCAAGCGACAGCGTTCAGGGGAAAGAACACCGTCAGCACTCGTCGTAGCAAGTATCGCCGCAGTTGCCTCCTCTGACACTTTCTCGCGGCCCCTTCTTCTCCGAGGTAGGCAAAGAGTTGAACTGTCCCGCTTTCCAGACAGGTTGCGTTGAAGTCTGCGCGTGCGTCCACGGGAGGTGATTGGATGAGACGAACAGAGTTCAAGGTCAGACGTACGTTGTTATGGTGATTCTTGTTTATATGGGTGACGCGGCCTTCGATTTGGATCACTGCACATAAATACAACATTGCCGATAACATAAATACATAAATAACGTAATAACATAATTATATATAAACATAAACACGTAAATGATGTTTTATTTCTTAGTCCGTCCCTGGCATTCATTCTCTTTTTTCTAAACACATTAAAAAAAAAAAAAAACCAATAACAAATGTTTCAGGCTGTTTTGACAAATATGTTACAATACATGAGCTGATATGACGATGTAAAAATCTCACTTTAAGAAATTAAATTTTCAGAAAGCATCATCACACTGACCTCTTTCAGGAAGCACTCAAAATGCAACAAAGGCACAGGTTCAACAGCTTAGGACAATTACAAAAACAGATCGGATTCCTTCTTTGATAGCCTATTTCGTTGAACTGATGAATGAGTAAAAAAAATTTTTTTAAAAACAAGAAATCCTCTCATGCAAAATAACAGCAAATGGCACAACTAGTACTAGGCCTAGTGGCTAACTAATCTAGGAGTGAGCGTGTGTATGAAAACGGGCGTAGCAAATCTAGTAAACCTAGCCAATCCAAAATGGATGAAAAAACATGAAATTTTTTATAATACTTTCCCCAATATGACTTATTTTATAAGCTACTTTAGAATATAAAACAATAGAGACGTGAACTTTGTTGCTTTTAGATAAAAAAAAAATGGCTGCCATGTCTACCAGTCGTTATCAATAACTTTAGTATCATCACTCATTTCTTTACAACTTTTTATATGAATGGTTTGACAAGAATTTACTTCTACATATATACATATATACACACATACATACATATATATATATATATATATATATATATATATATATATATGTATATATACATATACCGGTATATCTATACATCTATATATATATATAGAGAGAGAGAGACAGAGACAGAAACAGACAGAGACAGACAAATACAGGTAGATAGATAGATAGGCAGACAGATAGACAAACATAGATAGATGGACAGACAGGCAGGCAGACAGACAGACAGACAGATAGATAGATAGATAGATAGATAGATAGACAGACAGACAGACAGATAGATACATACATACATACATACATACATACATACATACATAATCTTCTTATATTCAAGAAAAGAAAAACCACAACAACAGCAACAAAAAGACCGCTGGGATTCCACTCAGTGATTGTTACTGTGTTATTACAGCTCATTAAAAGCCAGGATTCGTCACCACTTCGCCATCACACACCGTATACCATGATCAAGCCAGCTAACCGAGAGACAAAGAGAGACTGATCGTGGCATCAGGGGCGAGTTTCTCAGGGCGTAACAACTCAACCTAAAGCTAAGTAGTAGGCCTTGTGACTAACTGATCTAGAGGTGAGCGTGTGTACAAAATCGGTCGTAGCAAATGTAGCAAACCTAGCCAATTCAAAATGGCGGAACGGATGAAAAAAAAAAAAAACACCAAAAAAAAAAAAAAAAAAAAACCACGTGAAGTTAATTCTTCAGAGTAAAATTGCTGACGACTCTTTGCTTGATGTCTCTTCAGCACTGACATACATCATAACCACTTTTGTGGCAAATGTAATTACGACAGTAAGAGAGGACAAATACGTCACTCCTGATGCACATGTAGTCGCCATCTTGAAATCGTAAGCTAGCACCTCTCGAGACCACTGTTCGTTCTCTTCACACTATTGTCATTATCGTTATCATGTTCCCTGCCACATGGCGTTTGGCGATCATGACTCTCCATATGAATCTATCCTTTGTCGCTGTAAGTACATCTCCCACCCTCTCTGTCTTCAGCCACCCTGCAAGTCCGTCCAGTATTTTTACCCTGGGTCTACCTGGTGCTATTTTTCCCTCCACCTTTCCTGTTGTGACTAGGTGCTCTAATTTCTCTGGCTTCATAAAGTGTCCTATAAGTGTTGCTTTGACTTTTCCTAATCTCCTTCATTACTATTCTTTTTTGTGTCTGCCTCCTTCAAGACTGTCATGTTTGTTTACACTATTGTAATGAAGGCAATCCCCTTTTGTCATCTCTTGCAGCTACGCCAATCTATCCACATTTGTTTTTGTTTTGTTTTGTTTTGTTTTGTTGTTTTTTGTTGCTGCTGTTGTTGTTGTTGGTAATCTGTTCCCTGCAAGTCATTCTCTTACCTATGTATATCATAGGTAGAAAGAAACTCTAGGGAGAGCTAGACAACAGAAGGTCTTCAGAGAAGTAACCCCCTTTAGACAAGTGTTTCGGCCCTGAATTCCTTACACTCTCGGGGGGCCGGGCCACATCCAGGTCATGACTCCTGGATGCCCTTCTGCTGTTGTCTATTTTTTTTTCCCACGCCGGGGATCGAACCTGGGCGATTCTGCGCTTCAGAACTGCGGTACGCGGTTTTACCAATGTGCTAACGGGGCACACATCATCTGTAGGGAATTTAATCCTTATGAAGTTCACTTTTTTGGTTCCTCCTTGCCCAGATCCAGCTTGAGCTCCTTTCTGCTGCCTCTGCCATCGCTTTAAGGGCTCTAGTCCTCTTCTTCCCAGAAATGGCGAGTTGTTTCATGAGATCATAAGCGGAGGTGCCCACAAACCCTCTTGCCCCGACCTCTATGGCGAAGATTTTGACCCGCAGACCTGCTTTCTTCAGGGTGCTGGCAAGACCGGCGTATTTTTCGGTCTTGTAGATATGTGCTTCTTCCATTCTGCTTTCGTATGGCACAGTGAGTTCTATCAGAATCACTTGTTTCGAGGAGTCAGAGTGGAGAGCGATGTCTGGTCTCATGCCTGTCTTGCTGATGACATCTGGGTAATTTCTCCACTCTGGGAGGTCTGCTGTACACTCCCAGTCGACTGCTCCATCCAGAAGACCCTTTGGCAATGTGCTGGTTGTCATAGCACTTTCGGGCCAGACCTGTTTCCCTCCTGCTTTGTAGAACGTTGTCATAGCAATTGGTGCGTTTGGGGTCATGGTTTTTTCGCTAACCACATCTGTGATCACTTTCAGAACTTGGTTGTGCCTCCATGTATACCTTCCTTGGGCTAGCGCTACTTTGCAAGAGCTTAGGACATGTTCCACTGTTTGTTTCTTCTGACAGAGCGGACATGCTGGGTCGTCTGCTTTCCCCCATTTCACTAAGTTTGCATTCGAGGGGAGCAGGTCATATACAGATCTGAGGAGGAAGCTTATCCTTAGAGGAGCCATGTGCCACATATCGTTCCAGCTGAGACTTCTTTGGAGTGCACTGTCCCATGTTGTCCATTGCCCCTGTTGACCTTGCTGGACTGCCTTCTGCACTCTTTTGACATCTTCTTCTTCCTTCAACTCCTGTATGATCATGTCTCTTTTTTCCTTCCCTTTGGCTTTGGACCACCACTGCATTTTTGTTGCTCCCAGTCCCTGTCTGTTGGTTTGCGTGTGTCCAATTATTTCTTTGATGCTGAGGTTTCTCTTGGCATTGTTTACAGCCTCTTGGACTTTCCACTTTCTGCCAGTTCTCAGCTTTGGATGAACTGCTCTCACGATATTGTCCTCCGATTCCTCCAGCATGCTCAACAGTCTTGCTTTTCCAACTTTGTATTCCTCCACTATGGATTTCAGAGGTAGCTTCAGCATTGCTTGACGACAGTAGAATGCAACATCAGTGAGACCAGGTGGGACACCGAGCCATTTTCTTGTGTATTTGTTGATTTTGGCTTCCATTGCTTCGACTGTGCTGGTGCAAATGTCATAGATTAGCAGTGGCCACAGCAGCTTTGGTATCAGCATGAACTGTAGACACCAGACTTTGTATTTGCCTGGCAGTCCGCAGTTATCTATTTTCTTCAGGCCTTCTTCTGCTGTTTGCTTGGTTTCACATCCCCTTTGTGTGTCTTTCAGGGAGTCATCATACCATCTTCCGAGACTTTTTACTGGCTCTTCTGTGACAGTGGGGATGGCTTGGTTGGCTACCATGAATTTGACTGAATCTGCCACTTTTCCTTTTCGCAGTGAGAGACTTCGGGATTTCTTAGGTTTGAACCTCATTCTTGAAGAGGCCACCAGCTCATCCAGCTGCTTTAAGATTTGGTGTGTCTCTTCCTCATCCGTGGACAAGACTGTTGTGTCATCCATGAAAGCTTTCAGAGGAGGCATCTGGTATCCATCTCCCAGATTCACTGGACCTGAACTCTTCATTGCAGCTTTCAAGATGACTTCCATTGCCAACACGAACAGTATGGGAGAGATTGCACAGCCCATTGCAATGCCCACCTCTAGGTCTATCCAGTCCGTGGTGTATTCTTTGGTAGAGAACCGCATTGAGAACCCTTGGAAATACTTCCTCAGCATTGTTCGGATGTTTTCTGGGATGTGATACATTTCAAGAGCCAGCTGGATCATATCGTGTGGAACTGATCCATATGCATTCGCCAGATCAAGCCAAACTACGTCAATGTCTCTCTTCTCTGTTCTTGCTTTTTGGATGGCATCCCAAATCAACGTGGCATGTTCCAAGCATCCAGGCATTCCTGGTATGCCTCCCTTTTGGACTGACATATCCACATACTTGTTTTCAGTCAGGTATTTTGTCAATCTTGCTGCCATAACAGAGAAGAAGATTTTCCCCTCGACGTTCAGAAGTGATATTGGCCTGAACTGATTGATGCTGCTGGAGTTCTGCTCCTTCGGAATGTACACTCCTTCAGCTCTCATCCATTGGTCGCTGATCTTCTGGTTCCTCCATGCTGATCGAATCATCTTGTGGAGCCACTCGAGCACTTTTGGGCATTTCTTGTAGAGCAGGTATGGTATTCCGTTTGGTCCAGGTGCTGACTTGGCTCTGGCTTTCTTTACTACGTTCTTCACTTCATCCAGTGTTGGTGGTTTGTTATTGAATTTTCCTTCTGGCGCTGCAGGCCAAACCAGATTTTGGATTTCAAGTGGTGCCTCGCGCTGAGAATCGGAATATGTTTCCCTGAGATGCTGCTCTAGGGTTTCCTTGCCCACTGTGAGAGTCCCTGATTTGGGTTGTTCAAACAGCTTTCTTGCAAAGTCAAAGGGATCTTTGAAGAAACGATCTTGAGTCTTCTTCTTTTTGCTCTTTCTTCGCCTTGCTGATTCCACTTTGCTGAGAGCATTGTGTTTGGTCTTCAGATCTTTCCAGAGTTCTAGGAGCCCTTGCTTCTCGAATTCTGAGGCAGTTTTCATTCGCTTTTTAAGCTTCCTTTTCTCCCTCCGGATGCTCTCCATCTGTTGCTGTCTTCTGGATTTCTGGGGAGGCGTTTTTGTCTTTGGCTGCTTCACTCCATAAGTGTCCCTGCAGATAGAGTATATGATGTCTCCGTATGTGTCAAGTTTGTGTTCCAGCGTACTGTTCCCTATTAGCGCATTCAGCTTAAGGACAAGTTCCTCATCTAATTTCTCCCATTGTTCTTTTGCACCGGCAGGCGGCAAATTGAGTTTTCCACGTTTGGAGTTAAGAGCTTGTGCAAAATCCGCATCAGAACCGTCAGCGTGGATGTCCTTGGCACTATGGTTTAATTCCTGGCCTTGGTCATCCAACGTCTCACCTGCTATCGCAGTGCGCTGCTGCTGGTTCGTATGTGTCTTCAAACAGCCCATTTTTGTCCTGTGGATCTTCATGCCGCGTTTGGTGGTGAATCTCCTTCCACACGCACACGGAAATTCCAATGTATGTATGTATGTATACGTATGTATGTATGTATGTATACATACATACATACATACATACATATATGTATATATATATATATATATATATAGAGAGAGAGAGAGAGAGAGAGAGCAGAGAGAGAGATATATATATATAGATAGATAGATAGATAGATAGATAGACAGACAGATAGATAGATAGATAGATAGATAGATAGATAGATAGATAGATAGATAGATAGATAGATGTGTGTGTAATATATATATATATATATTTGTATGTGTGTGTGTGTGTGTGTGTGTGTGTAGATATTTAGATATACAGATATATGTATGTATGTATGTATGTATGTACGTACGTATGTATGTATGTATGTATGTATGTATGTATGTATGTATGTATCTATCTATCTATCTATCTATCTATACACACACACATACACACACACACACACACACACACACACTTACACACACGTACACACACACACACACACACGAAATAACAAACACAACTCACATTGATAGTGACCCCTGTCCAGACGTAACGTGGGCCATCGTGACCCCCATGTGGGCAGATGTTGACACAATCCAATGGCCTGGAACCGCCCCCTGCTCTTCCTGCTCAGTCGCCCACGGCGGCCACACCTCATGTAGCGCTGGACGAAGGGCGTGGTCTGACGGCAACATCTGTGTGGTCCTTGTTTGGGCAGGGACACAGCTCCTGTGGATTATATCATCATCGTCATCATCATCATCATCATCATCATCATCATCATCATCATCAAGTGCCTTGCCACATGACGTTGGCGATCATGGCCCTCCATATGTATCTATCCCTTGTTAGCACATCTTCCACCCTCTCTGTTCTCAGCCACCCTGCAAGTCCGTCCAATATTTTTTTTCCCTGGGTCTACCTGGTGCTCTCTTTCCTTCCAGCTTTCCTGTTGTGACCAGGTGCTCTAATTCCCCTTTCCTCTTTAATTGGCCTGTAAATGTTGCCTGTCTTTCCCTAATCTTCCTTATGAAAGATCTTCTTGTGTCTGCCTCCATCAAGACTGTCTCGTTTGTTTTCTTTGCTGTCCATGGAACTCTCAACATTCTTCTTAGAAACCACATCTCGGCTGCCTCGTTCTTGTTCTGGCTTTGCTACCAAAGCAACCAAAGCAAAAACTTGATACTCTGACTTCCTCACCCTTGCTGTTGTTGTTGTTGTTGTTGTTGTTGTTATGTTTAGTTGTTGTTGTTGTTGTTGTTGTCGTTGTTATTGTTGTTGTTGCTGCTGCTGCTGTTGTTATTGTTTTTGTTATTTTGTTGTTGTTGTTATTGTTATTTTGTTGTTGTTATCGTTATTGTTGTTGTTGTTGTTGTTGTCGTCATCGTTGTCGTCGTTACTTCTCTCCCTCCCTCCTCCCTCCTCCTCCGTATCCCCAATTTATTGCAGCGCTACCCAAAACTATCCCTACGCCGCTCATTTTAGCTCTCCAACACACCTCCAAACCCACCAGGCTTAAGGCTTGTGCCACGGTCACCATACACGAGGTGCCTTTGACGTTAGTGTATATGGAATTCGTTCCGAGCGCGGAGTCGCCATCTGGAGAAACTGAAACTGAAACTGAAACTGAAACTGAAACAAACCCACCCAAACTGAGGTCACTATGACAGCAAGGCATGGAGGACTAAAGAAACCAGGAAAAAAACTTTTTCACAATGCAGTGATGATGGGGATGATAGCTGCACTGCGGTGACACGTTTTTAACAGGAGAGAGCAGCCCGAATTTAACATGGCAAATCCATTGTGACCACACACACAAAAAACATAATAAATAAATAAATAAATAAACAAACAAATAAATAAATAAACAAACAAATAAATAAATAGATAAATAAATAAAATAAGTAAATAAATAAATAAATTAATAAAATACATACATAAATAAGTAAATAAGTAAATAAATAAATAAATAAATGAATGAATAAATAAACAAACAAACAGATAAATAAATAAACAGATGAATATGTAAATACGGAATGTAAATATGGAATATGAATATGGAATATGAATATGGAACATGATGCTTCACAGTTCCATTTAAAAAAAATGAGACTGCGTGACACGGCTGTACTCTATGCTTACTTTTCACAATTCAATTTTATCCTGGAGTCAACCAGGCCCGAGTGGTTCTGACACCTGCAGTGTTAGTCAAGAAATTTGAGGAAAATCCTCAATGAAGCATTTTACGATAAAGTGGATGAGACTCGGCTGTGTGGTCCCAGTCTTCCTAACAAGCTCATAGCACGCTCAACTCTGAGTAGAAGTTGGTTAGGGCCGAAAAGTAATCTCTGTTCTACAATAATTATTGAACTATTACAGATTTAACTCTTTGACTCCCGCACCCTGTCCACCGGCATCTTGCACTGTCAACCATGCTCATCATCATCAGGTGCCTTGCCACATAGGCGATGGCGACCTTGGCCTTCCATCTGTTTCTATCCCTTGTTGCCTCAAGTACCTCTTCCACCCTCTCTGTCTTCAGCCACTCTGTAAGTCCTTCCAATATCTTCTCCCTGGGTCTACCTGATTCTTTTTTTCCATCCAGCTTTCCTGTTGTGACCAGGTGCTCTAATTCCCCTTTCCTCATAAAATAGCCTATAAATGTTGCCCGTCTTTTCCTAATCTTCCATATAAATGATCCTCTTGTGTCTGCCTCCATCAAGACTGTCTCGTTTGTTTGTTTGTTGTTTGTTTTGTTTTTTTTTTTTGTTTGTTTGTTTTTTGTTTTGTTTTTTGCTGTCCAGGAACTCTCAACATTCTTCTTAGAAACCACATCTCGGCTGCCTCAATCTTGTTCAGGCTTTGCTACCAAAGCTACCAAAGCAAAAACTTGATCCTTTGACTTCCTCACCCTAACCACCAGCTTTTTTGCATGAAGGTGGTGGTTTGGGTGAGGGAGTCAAAGGGTTAAGTTTTTTGCACTGGGGGATAGGGTGCGGGAGTCGAAGGGTTAAACCCACGAACTTCGCCTGACCTCCAATCAACAATGTGTTGAGTTAACCCTTTCGCCACGTCGACTGGTCTTAAAGTGGTTTCCTCATTTCTAAACCAATGAATCAGCAAGCAAGGAAGAAAAAGAGAAAAGACAATAATACAGCTCATCAAGTATCAGTCTTCTTTTGTTTTTAATTTCCTTATAAACAGACAAATGAAAACATCGAAACACAACGTCAGGGAAGTCTATCTGTTATTCCACCTTCCCTTTCCCCCATAGTTCAGTGTATTTCTTCTTTCTTGTCTTTTGTGTGTGTTGGACAATGGCCAGCTGACCGAAAGCTTCCACGTATATTATCACTATTGTTATCATTGTTGCTATTGTTGTTGTTGGTGGTGGTGGTGGTGGTGGTGGTGGTATATTATTATCATTATAATTATTATCATTATTATTATTATTATCATCATATTATTATTATTATTATTATTATTATTATTATTATTATTATTATTATTATTATCATTATATTATTATTATTATTATCATTATTATTATTACTATTATCATTATTATTACTATTATTATTATTATTATTATTATTATTATTATTATATTATTATTATTATTATTAAATTTTTATTATTATCATCATTATTTTTGTTATTATTATCATTATTATTATTATTATTATTATTATTATTGTTGTTGTTGTTATCTTCTTTCTTCTTCTTCTTCTTCTTCTCATCATCATCATCATCATCATTATCATCATCATCATCATCATTATCATTATTATTGTTAATATTATTATTATTTTTATTATTATCATTCTTCTTCTTCTTCTTCTTATTTTTTATTATTATTATTATTATTATTGTTGTTGTTGTTACTATTATCATCATTATCAGGGAGTAGTAGTAGTAGTAGTAGTAATAGTAGTAGTAGTAATAGTATTAATGTTGCTGTTATTATAATTGTTGTTATTATTATCATATCATTATTGTTATTGTTATGATCATTATCGTTTCTCTACAGCTACTGAACTATCATTATTGTTACCACCATCTTCAATATCCTCATTGTTACTATTAGTATTCAATGATGACGATGATGATGATGATGATGATGATGATGATGATGACGACGATGATGATGATGATGATGATGATGATGATGATGATGATGATAGCTGAACCAAGAGAGGCTCAAACTTTCGGCCAACTGGCCTTTGTCGTGCGTTCATACAAAACAGAAGACAACACAGAATGAATACACATATCTTAAATGAAAAAAATAGCAAGAATACTTTCCTGATGTTTTGCTTTTATCATCATCATCATCATCATCATCATCATCATCATCAGTAGTATAGTAGTAGTAGTAGTAGTAGTAGTAGTAGTAGTAGTAGTAGTAGTGTTATTGTTATTATTGTTATTGTTGTTATTGTTATTGTTGTTATGTTATTGTTGTTATTATCAATATTATTATCATCATCATCATTGTTATTACGAGTATTATTATCATTATAATCATTATCATCATCATAATCATTATTGTTGTTGTTGCTATTTTTTTTTTATTTTTATTTTTATTATTATTATTATTATTATTTATTATTATTATTATTATTCTCATTATTGTGGTTGTTGTTGTTGTTATTGTTATTATTATTATTATTATTATTATTATCCTTATTGTTATTATTGTTATCATTATTATCATCTTCATTTATTGTTGGTTTTCTTATTATCATTACATCATCATCTTCATCATCATCGTGGTCATTGTCATTGTCATTGTTATCTTCTTCTTCTTCTTCTTCTTCTTCTTCTTCTTCTTCTTCTTCTTCTTCTTCTTCTTCTTCTTCGCAATTCTTCTTCGCAATTCTTCTTCTTCTTCGCAATTCTTCTTCTTCTTCGCAATTCTTCTTCTTCGCAATTATTCTTCTTCGCAATTCTTCTTTTTTGCAATTCTTCTTCTTCGCAATTCTTCTTCGCAATTCTTCTTCTTTGCAATTCTTCTTCTTCGCAATTCTTCTTTTTCTTCTTCTTCTTCTTCTTCTCCATCACCATCATCATTTTTAGCCCTCCATACAAGAGCATCATCAGTTCTCCATACAGGAGCCTCTCTTGATGACAATCATGACAAACGTAACACCACCACCCACCACCACCAACAACAACAACAACAACAACAACAACAACACCAAATGACGACAACACAACACCCACCTTCCTCATCACCACAGCAGACGTGCGTGTCAGTTGAGATCTTGTCTCTGCCACAGCAGATGTCGGTGTCAGAGCTGGAGGCATGGATCACTCCATCACAGCATAGCTCGTACTCAGAATTGAACTCAGACCCTCTACATCGACCCAGACAAGGGTTTTCCTGGTCACCTCGGCTGTACGCTTGGTCGTAACAGCATCTGCAGATGGTCAGAATGAGTTAATGTGTGAGGAGATTAAAACCCTTTCATTCCCTCACCCTTTTCACCAGACATCAAAAACTTGACTCTTTGACTCCCTCATCCTTTTCACCAGACATCAAAAACTTGACTCTTTGACTCCCTGACCCTATTCACCAGACATCAAAAACTTGACTCTTTGACTCCCTGACCCTATTCACCAGACAGCGAAAACTTGACTCTTTGACTCCCTCACCCTATTCACCAGACAGCGAAAACTTGACTCTTTGACTCCCTGACCCTATTCACCAGACATCAAAAACTTGACTCTTTGACTCCCTGACCCTATTCACCAGACAG
>CM060313.1:66160316-66167816 GCA_030674185.1 Monoplex corrugatus
TCTGCTGAGACGGGTAGTAAGACACTCTGCCACAGCACTGAGCCCTCTCCCCGTGCCACCGCGGACCCAAAGGTCGGTTTTCGTCATTTCCGGCCTCGCACCAATGGTGTGAAGATGGCGCATCATCATTCTGGAGCGACACGGATGAGGAGGGATCCGGGAGGTGAGAATTTCTCTCGTCCGATGGAAGCTCTGATTGGCGAGAAACTCCCAGAAGACTTGCTAACCAGTCGTATATGGGAATCCTCGATACCTGGCCCGTTGAGGGGTTGCAGAAGTGACTTCTGGAGTTGAAGGTCAGGCCGTGTTGTCTGATTGCGGGTTCAAGGCAACAGTCGTCGTGGTCAGGGGATGTCAGCGGAACCGGGACTGTCTCCTCGCAGCACATCTGACCTGGACCCACTGGTCTGCCATTGCAGCACATCTCGTCCATGTAAATCAGTGTCGACATGGTCACTGTCGACATCCCCAAAACGATATAACGAGATTTGAATAAATACGCACTGCGAGAAATGGTTTGGAGTTTGTCAAAATAAATAAATAAATAAATAAAGAGTTTATTACATTCGAACAATTCCATATGCGCTTCACCCAATTTTTTTTTTTTTTTATTTTTTAGGATCATCGCATTAAAGAAGCTTACCTTTGTGCTCACCTTTTTTTTTTTTCTTTCGTCCCAGTTTCCACTTTAATGGCCATCAAAGCTGACACAGGTTTTACAATAATGATGATGATGTCGACGAGGATGATAATCATGATGCTATAGAGTTCCATCTAGGGTTGACACTGCGTGGCAGGGCTGTACTCTACGCTTACTATATAATATATCCTGGCGTCAACCAGGCCCGAAAGATACAGACACCTGCGCGCTGGCCAGATGATTTGGATAAAACCCTCAATGACGCATCCATGAAGTGGATGAGACCCGACTCGACTGTGTGGTCCCAGTCTTCCTAATGAGCCCATAGCACGCCCAACTCCGGGTAGGAGCCGATTAGAGCCGAAAAATCTCACAATGATTTTTGAAGAGACTCATGGGGATTCGAACCCACAACCTTCCAGTTGATAGTCCGTTTCGCTAACCACTACACCATGGCGACTGGTCGCACCACTCAAAATTGCCAGCGACTGACAGACTCCTTTAACTTGCGCAAACCCTACGAATTGGAATAGGGGCAGGGGTGGGGTGGGGTGGGTAGGGGGACCTTTGAAACACAAACTGATATTACATCATCATCATCATCATCATCATCATCATCATCATCATCATCATCATCTCATCATCATGTGCCCTGCGCATGGCGTTGGTGATCATGGCCCTCCATACGAATCTATCTTTGTCACAGCAAGTAGGTTACATCTCCCGCCCTCTGTTTTCATCCATTCCGCAAAACTATCCAATGTTTTTTGATCTATTCAAAACTATCCAATATTTTTTCCCTGGGTCTACATGGTGCTTTTCCCCTCAAGCTTTCCTGTTGTGACTAGGTGTTCTAATTTCTCTTGCCTCATAAAATGTCCTATAAACGTTGCTTGTCTTTTCCTATTCTTCTTCATTAATGCTCTTTTTGTGTCTGCCTCATTCAAGACTGTCTGGTTTGTTTTCTTTGCTGTCCATGGAACTCTTAACATTCTTCTTAGAAACCACATTTCAGTTGCCTCAATCTTGTTCTGACATTGCGTGTTGACTGTCCACGCTTCGCATCCGTACAGTAATGAAGAATATGGGTTCTATATAACACTAAAAGAACTCTCTTCCTGAAGTTAACTGATAGGCATTTGTTGGTTAGAACGCTTTTCGTTTTCTTGAATGCTGTTATAGCTTGGCCAATTTTGATATCACAAGAAATATGAAATATTAACCCTTTGACTCCCAAAACCTATCCAACAACTGCAAAAACATGACCGTTTGATTCCCTCACCCTATCCACCAGCTTCCTACAGGAAGCTGGTGGAGAGGGTGAGGGAATCAAACGGTTATGTTTTTGCTTTGCTACCATGGCTGGCAATGCATGATGCTGGTGGACAGGGTGCGGGAGTCAAAGGGTTAAGATAGACAGCGAACAGGTCAGTTTTTTTTTAACGGTTCGGGTTGGAGGAATTAAACTGAAGATACCAGATCGTACATCTACGGCTTTGTCACAAACAACCATCCAGCTTATACGCTGCCCAGACTGCTCCGACTCTTTTTCCAACTCCCTAAAAGAGGGTGGGAAGGTGGGTGGAATGATCATTCCAATACGAGCCAGCAGGCAGAGCCAAAAGCCAGCTGTTCCATGGTTTCTGTAAGAAGAGGTGCTTAGGTCTTATCACTTGCAGGTTGCTGTCCTGAAGTCGTATTTGATGTCTCTGTAGCGCCATGCTTTTAAAGTGATACCCTAAACTTTTGAATACACCTTAGCGTTCAATTATATCGAAATGACGTAAAATTGTGCAAGAAGGGAAGAATGATGACGTCTAATATCACTTATAATGAAAAGACGTTAAATGAAAGGAAAGAACGAACGAACACACACACACACACACACACACACACACACACACAGACACACACACACACACACATACACACACACACACACACATACACATACACACACACACACACACACACATGCACACACACACACACGCACACACACACACACACACACACACACACACGCGCGCGCGCACACACCCACACACACACATACACAGACAGATAGACAGACGACGGGCAGACAAACAAACAGACACACAGACAGACAGACAGATACACAGACAGACATACAAACAGACAGAGGGACAGACAGCCAGAGCGACAGCCAGCCTACAAGCCCACCAGACAGACAGACAGACAGACACACAGACACACACACACAGACAGACACACACAGAGACACACAGACACACAGACACACAGACACACAAACACTTACACACACACACGCAGACACACAGACACACAGACACACACACACACACACACAGACACACACACACAGACAGACACACAGACACACACACAGACAAAAAGAGGAAGCAACTCACAGCCGATGCAGCAGGTAAGGTTCTGGTCAGGAGAGTAGCCACAAGGGTCACCGTGACCCCGGGGAGGCTGGGCGTCTTGTCTTTCACCTGTTCAGTACAGTACAACACACAATCAGTCTTTGGTGTTGTTGTTGGTGTTCGTGTTGGTGTTGTTGTTGTTGTTGTTGTTGTTGTTTTTGTTGTAGTAGTTGAAGTAGTAGTAGTAATTGTTGTTGTTAGTTTTCCGGGAAAGGCTGCTTCCAACTCAGCAGTGGGGCGACCATCCCCAACCCGGCGGGTCCATAGGTGGCGGATAAAGGAACGGCCCTCAGATATGGGGGTTAGCTGTGATATAAGTCAGGCTTGCCTGGTCGAATAAGCAGTCCCGGACCAACTGGCGATGTTCCTACCAGGACGGGGCGGGACAGCAGGTGGCGCTGTTGATCTCCACTGAAATACCCTATATGTCCTATGGTGGGTTCATCCTGCGGTTAAGAGGCGCAGTATAACCTCTAGCCCCAGGGTGGGACCCCTGGCTAATCAATTCCCCCTGTGCTTCCAGGGCAGGACATACGGACCAGGAGCTAAGGGCGGGGTAACCCCTACAGAAAACCTAGAGAGCTGAAGACGGAGAAATGGAGCCTGTATGGCGCTCTCTAACAAATCACCATGCCACGCACCATCGCACAATGGACAATGTCAGACAGATGTGACACGAATGGCGCTCGCCCACTGAGGTCCCCCCAGGGTGGAGCAGCGTCGGACTCCACGCCTCAACGGAGTCCACCCTCAGCAACTGGAGGTCCCTCTCGTCCGTCCTGGCATGCCAGGGGACGGCGGAGGAATGCGACTGGCAGCACCTCAACATCTCCCATGCAGAAACCCTTCATGGTTATGCATTGGAATGCAGAAGGAGTCATAAACAAGAAGACAGAGCTAGAACATCTGCTCCATGAGAAAAACATCAACATCTGTTGTCTTCAAGAAACCCATCTGCAAAGTGGGAAAACACTCAAAGTGAGGGGCTACCAAAGCTTTAGATCAGACAGAACTGACCGACGAAAAGGCGGCATCCTGACACTCGTCAGGAACAACATTCACGCCTGCGAGGAGACTGTCTACATGGAGGGTGCTGAGTACCAGATGATTCGGGCCCAACTGAAGGACACAGAGTTGCGCATACTCAACTTCTACTGCCCCAATGATCGTCCGCTCTCCCTTGACACCATATATGTCCCAGACTCGCGCTTCATTGCAGTCGGTGATTTTAACAGTCACTCCCAGAGCTGGGGATATAACCACATGGACCGTCGAGGAGAAGAAGTGGAAGACTGGCAGGATGAACACCATCTCGTCCTCATCAACTCACCGCATGACACTCCAACCTTCTACTCCAGACGTTGGCGAACCACATCCACACCAGATCTGGCTCTCTGCACCGAGGACATCCATAGGGGTGTAATTAGAGAGGTGGGAGACCAGCTTGGAGGAAGTGACCACAGGCCTGTGTTCCTCACTCTCAACGAGAACACAACACAGAACCCTGTAGCCCCACGCTGGAACTACAAGAAGGCAAAGTGGAAGCTCTTCAGCCACCGCACAAATGTTCTCACCAATGACCTTCAAGTCAGAGGAAGAGACATCAACAATGCAGTCCACGAATTAAATTCATGTATCCTGAAGGCAGCCCAAGAGTGCATTCCACGAGGTGCTCGGAAAGACTACAAGCCATATTGGAACAACCAACTACAAGAACTGCAGGACGAGATGACCGAAGCCAGACAGAAAGCAGAAGATAACCCATCGGATGAGAACCACCTGCGGCTCCAGCAGACAAAAGCCAGGTTTCTCAAGGCAAAAATCCAAGCCAGACGACAAAGCTGGAGGGAGAAAACAGCTGCTCTGAACCTTGAGAGAGATGGCAAGAAACTCTGGAGAGTCCTGGGACAACTCAACGATGAAGAGAGCAGACATCACAACATCACACTGGAAGATAACGGAGAGTTGTTGACTGGTAGACGCGCTGCCAATCGATTTGCAGACAACTACGCAAATGAGAGCAACATACCAGTCACACCCCTCCAACAAAGAGAAGCAAGAAGAGAACAGCGAGAACGTCCTCACCAGACCACCAATGTGAAACCCATGAAGCAACCCTTCACGCTTCATGAGCTTCAGACAGCTCTCAGGAAGCTAAAAACCAAGAAATCTCCGGGACCGGATGGGATCACTAACGAGATGCTGAAGCACCTTGGCAGCACAGCCATCTTGAAATTACTGGAGGTCCTCAATCACAGCTGGGAAACCGGCACCTTGGCACAAACATGGCGTGAGGCTATCATGACTCCAATCTATAAGAAAGGAAAGGACAAGAAGAAGCCTGCCAGTTACAGACCAATCAGCTTGACCAGCTGCATGGTGAAGACCCTAGAGAGGATGATCAATCAGCGCCTCCTTTGGTATCTCGAGACTGAGAACATTCTGGTCCCGGAGCAAGCAGGATTCCGATGCTTTCACAGTACAGAAGACCAGGCCACCTTCCTTTCCCAAGAAATTGAAGACGCGTTCCAGGAACAGAAAGTTGTCTTTGCTGCCTGGATCGACCTGCAGAAAGCCTTTGACAAGGTCTGGACTGATGGCCTCTTGGTGAAGCTGCAGAGATGTGGAGTTGGAGGCAATATGCTACGGTGGATCCGAGCCTACCTCCACAACCGCAGAGCACGAGTCACAGTCAACGGACGCAAAGGCAAGAAAGTTCTCTTGCGACATGGAGTCCCTCAAGGTGGAGTTCTCTCCCCCACACTCTTCTTGGTCTTCATTAATGACCTCATAAAAGATCTGCCAAAAGGCATCCATGCAGCACTATACGCGGATGACCTGGTGATATGGTGCAAGGAGGAGTTCACCACCACTGCCACCTACAGAATGCAGCTAGCAGCAGACAAACTGGCAGCATGGGCAGAAGAGTGGAACATCTCGATTAATAAAGACAAGTCCTCCACGGCACTCTTCACCCTGTCATCCAAGCAGAAATCTGGCACCATCAAACTTGGTGACACTCCATTGAAGAAAGATGAGGAAGTTACATACCTTGGTGTCATCTTCGACAAGCGGCAGACCTGGAAGCCCCACATCGAAAGAGCTGAAAGAAAAGCAAGACAAAAGCTCGCCATCCTGCGCAAACTGGCCGGAACCAGCTGGGGAGCCAACGAGAAAGTGCTCAAGCAAACGTACCAGGAGTGGTCAGACCCCACCTTGAGTACGGTTCTACAGCCTGGTCTACAGCAGCCAAAACCCATCTGCAGACCCTGGACAAAGTCCAGAACCAAGCACTCCGTCTCATCACAGGATCAATGCGATCCACACCAATTCAGGCCATGGAGGAAGTTACTGCCATTCAGCCCCTGGTGCAGAGAAGAGACATGAAAAACTTGGTCCAGGCAGAGAAGATCAAGGTTCTGCCACACCATCCAATGGGACAGAGAATGGACCAACCAACCAAGAGCCGTCTCAAACGCAGCAGCTTCCTCCACGAAACTAGACGGCTTGCCAGGGTGCACCTGGCTGACACACCAACAACACTTCCTCTAAACACCTCTGACCTGCTACCACAACCTTGGAACAACGACTACAAGTTGCTCCAAATCACCACCTCAGTCCCTCAAGTTACCCCAGGAGAGTCCCAAGATGACAGCGTCAAACGCACTCTGACACTCGCCATGATCGACGAGCAATATCCTGCAGAATCCTGGATTCACGTATACACGGATGGCTCGGCAACCAATGCTGTGGCAGATGGAGGAGCGGGCGTACATATCAACTCTCCTGACGGACACGTCATCACAGCAGGGATACCCACTGGCAAACACTGCACCAACTATGCAGCAGAAGTGGAGGCTCTTATGAAGGCAGCGGCTCTAATTCATGACATTCAGAGCGACTGCACCCAAGTTGTCTTCCTCTCCGATGCAAAGTCTGTATTGGAAGCACTTGCAGGGGACAAACTTCCACATCTCATGGAAAAGCTGCAAGATGTCGCCAAGCATCGACGTGTGGTCCTGCAGTGGGTTCCGGCCCATTGTGGGATACCTGGAAACGAAGCAGCAGACCAGCTTGCCAAAGATGGAGCCAAAGGAAGACAACCAGAAAAAAGCCTTAGCTTCAGGGAGAAGAAGACCCTTGTGAAGGCAGCCTTCTGCAGAACAACCTCAAAGGATCCATACCATCTCCTTAGCCGTCTGCAGCAGGTGGCGATCTTCAGGCTCAGAACAGGTCACTGTCGCCTGAATGCCCACCTGTTCAGGAAGATGAAGCTGGCCTCATCACCTATCTGTCCTTGTGGTCTGGAAGAACAGACACCAGAACACATCCTTCAGATCTGCCCCCTCTTCCAAGAGCAGAGGGAACAAGTGTGGCCGACGGCAGCTCCCCTCCGCACCAAGCTCTATGGCTGCCGACAGGACATGGAGGACACGACAACATTCGTCT
>CM060313.1:66180316-66185316 GCA_030674185.1 Monoplex corrugatus
CCGTTTTTAGTTTCAACGAACTGAAAAGGGATAAAGCCACCAGTTTCTGTTTCAAATTCACAAAAGTCAAAGAAAAATAAAACCATCAATTTCTGTACAAATCCAGAGCGCTTTTAGGAGAAATTATGCCGCCAGTTTCTGTTGCAAATTCACAAAAGTCAAAGGAAAAATAAAACCATCAGTTCTGTACAAATTCAGAGCGCTAAAAGGAGGAATAAACCCACCAGTTTCTGGTTTAAACTCAAAGAGCTGTAAAGAGAAATTGGGCTGCCAGTTTCTGTTTCATAGTCAGATGGCTGAAGACAGAGAGGGTGGGAGAAGTACTTGCAGTGACAAAGGATAGATTCTGGACGGCCATGATTGCCAACGCCATGTGGCAAGGCACTTGATGATGATGATGATGATGATGATGATGAGTAATAATAAAGGAAAAATAAAATCGCCAGCTTCTGTTCCAAATTCAGACAACTGAAAGGAAAAACAAAATCACCAGTTTCTATTTTCAAATTGAGACAATTCAAAAGAAAAAGAAAACCGCCAACTTCTCTTAGAAATTCAGAGACTCAGAGAAAAAAAAATAAAACGGTCAGCTGCTGTTCCAAATTCAGAGAGTTCTAAGGAAAATGATACCGCCAGTTTCTGTTTCAGATTCAGACAGATCAAAGGAAAACCAAACCACCAGTTTCCGTTTCAAATTCTCCGGAGAGCTCAGAGGAAAAATAAAACCGCCAATTTCTGTTTCAAATTCAGAGAACTCAAAAGAAAAAGAAAAGCACCTGCGCCTGTTTTAAATTCAGAAAATTTAAAGGAAAAATAAACCCGCCAATTTCTGTTTCAAATTCAGAGAACTCAGAAGAGAAATCATATCGCCAGTTCTGGTCCAGTCCAGAGAGCTGAAAGGGAAAACACGACCACCACTTTTTGTTTTACGTTAGCCGTCTTCAGAGCCCAGGGGAAGTAATCACCTTGTGTTCCAGTTTTCAAGAGTTCTAAAGCAATAGTCGAATGGTTATGGATCTGGTCTTTCAATTCGAACCGATATTGTTTACTGTTGTACGGACGTGAAGCGTGGACAGTCAACACGCAAAGTCAGAACAAGACTGACGCAGCTGAAATGTGGTTTCTAAGAAGAATGTCAAAGAGTTCCATGAACAAACAAACAAATAAATAAACAAACAAAAAAGTCTTGAAGGAGGCAGACACAAAAAGAACATTAATGAAGAAGAATAAGAAAAGACAAGCAACGTTTATAGGATGTTTTATCAGGCAAGAGAAATTTAGAGACTTAGTCACAACAGGAAAGTTGGAGGGAAGAGAACACCAGTTAGACCCAGGGAGAAAATATTGGACGGTTTTGTAGAGTGGATGAAGACAGACAAGGTGGGAGAAGAACTTGCAGCGACGAGGGATAGATTCATATTGAAGGTCATGATCGCCAACGCCATGCAGCAGGGCACATGATGATGATGATGATGTAACATCAGTTTTGTGTTTCAAAGGTTCCAAACCCACCCCACCCCTGCCCCTATTTCAAGACATTGCCAACGCGTGGGGTTTGCGCAAGTTAACTCCCCTACATTCTCCCATAACGACATCGTTCCATTTGGATCTATAAATACTATCAATAAAAAGGCTGTCTGTACATTATACATCAGTTGAAACTACAAACATTTCTGAGTGTTATGGTGTTTAGTTTGATAATATAATTTGATAATATAAGTTAATATTTGACGGAATAGCATGCTTTCCGGTAAATATACCGTCAGTTTCGTGAAAAATCATAATAAATCTCATAACGGGAAAAGAGGTAAGGGAATCTGCCAGATAGTCGCTTTCAGATCTGGGCTGAGCGCATATGGAATCTGTTTCAATATAACCATCATAGTAAAGGGTGGAGATTTTTTTTCCGATCTCCAGGGTCAACGGAGTATGATTGCCTAAACGGCCGGGTAAAAACAAGAGGGTGGAGGAAGGGCAGTCATACAATATTTCGCAATGTTCTGATGATGATGATGATGGTGATGATGATGATGATGATGATGATGATGATGATGATGATGATGATGATGATGGGGATGACAGTGGGAATGATGATGTGAATTTCTATCCAGGACTCAGGCTGTGTGATGGGGCTCCACTCCACGCTTGTTTCCATAGTGTATCCCAGCCTCGAGAGATACAGACACCTGCGGTGTCGGTCAGAACAGTTACTGACGCGTCTATAATGGGGAAGAGATTCGAATGTGTGGTCCCAATCTTCCCCAACGAATCCACAGCACGCTCAGCTCTGGGTAGAAGCTGGTCGCAAAACCATATGCGCTGGTAAAGTCTTGAACTTGGGGGTGGGGAGGGGGGGTGAGGCGAGGAGATTAGGACTTGGAAAGCATTGTGCTGTCACCACCTGTCCAGATTTATTGGGGTATTAAGGCAGGCAGTAAAAAAAAAGGCCAGTATTTATGCTCGAAGTGGGGTTATACTCAAGTGGTTAGATTTTTGAGTCCATGCTCTGTCAAAAATAAAAAGGAAAGAAAAAAGAAAAAGAGAAAATAAAAGAAAAAGAAAAAAAAACTGACTGTGTATATAAGGAGAAGAGTGGCAGAATGGTTCAGACGTTCACTTGCCAATAACTAAACAAGAGGTTCCACGGTTCGTTTCCCGTCGAGGCCTCGATTTTTCTCCTCATTTTGACCGGAAAATCGAATTGATCGTCTGGTCCTTTGTAAGGGGAGTAAAAAACCGAGTCGGACACTTGTGCATTTCTGGCCTGCGCAGTCTAAAGATTCCACGGCAGTTGAAAATCGTGAAGAGCAGGGAATTTGCCCGGCAGCCCTAGTATAAAACGTTGGAGAGATAGGGTGATTTTCAAGTCCCTGACCTTGATAGGTCACTTAGCTTTCTTGCCTTTCTGAAGTCGTGATTAAAAAAAAAATTGGGTGACGCTGTTGTTATTGTTTTTGCTGGTGTTGTTATTGTTGTCGTGGTCGTCTTCGTTTTCGTTGTCGTCGTCATCATCATCATCATCATCATCATCATCATCATCATCATCATCATTAATTATTATTATTATTATATTACTATTATCATCATTATTATTATTATTATCATTATCATTATCACCATCATTATTACTATTATCTTAAATAGTATCACCGTCATCATCATCATTATCATTGCTGTTATTGTTGTTTCTATCATTAGTATTATTATTGTCAGCAGCAGCAACAGTAGTCTTAGTCCTCGTCGCCGTCGTAGTAGTAGTAGTATAGTAGTAGTATACTAGTAGTAGTAGTAGTAGTAGCAGCAGCAGCAGCAGCAGTAGCAGTAGTAGCAGTAGTAGCAGTAGTAGCGCTATTATCATTATTCATGAAGCATGCTGTCTCGACAAACAAAAAAACAAACAAAAAGGAAACACTGACTCACAGCGGAAATCCCACAAGTGACGGAACCTCTATAAATAATGTCACCTCTGTACTCTATGGGAACGCCCGTCTGAGGTACATGGGCACCAGTAACAGGCACTTCAGATAAGAGGGCATGTCCTTACCGAGAACTCTTCCATACAGGATTTCTCAAGCAAAGAGGACCGCTTTCTTTTTTTCTTTTTGAATGTGCTTATCGAAGAAAAAAAATCTACGTTAGCATTTGCCTATTTGACTTTTAAATGGGACCATTTTGTTCTATAAATAGGCGCTGCGACTATTCAATTGCTGTTTCATCAGCTTTCTCCCCCTTTCTTTTTTTTCTATAGAAAGAGGAAAATAAAATCCGGTTCAAAATGTCATTTTACGATTGTATAGATTTCTCTACAAAGGACATTGTCTATACAACGTCCGCGTCCATAGATCGCCTGTGGGATCTTTTCAGAACAAATCTCGAAAGAGAATATAATGAGTTTTCAGACAGTTGGGGAAACGTTTAGATGAGTAAGGGAGTGACACGGATTTTAAATTATCTGATACGATTATAATCATAACACACCTCACTACAAATACAAGGAAAGACAATATCAACATTTAAAAGGCAAAGGATTAAGAGTAGAATGAATTGCAAGTAATGACTTCCCTTTGTTCTTGGTATGGGAGAGCCAGACGAAATAACGCCAGTGGAGTGTGTTATTGTTTGACCATGATTCGCATAAAACAAAGAAAGGAAATGAACAAAGAATAATAGAGAGATGGGTGTGAACACATTAATTAAAGCGTTCAAGTATAATAACGTATATAAGAAAACGAGTATTGAAAGTAGGAGAAAGTATTTAACACACAAAAAAAAGATGATATACATAGTGAAATGTGTAATAAATGTCTAATATCACTTACAGTGAAAAGACGTTAAATCAAAGAACGAACGAACGTGTAATAAATGATGAATGAATGAATGAATGAATGAATGAATGAATGAATGAATGAATGAAATGAATGAATGAATGAATGAATGAATGAATGAAAAAGAAATCAAACATAATGTATGTACAAAAGAAATGCAAGCCTTCATCTAGGGATTTTTTTTTCATGATAAAATTATAGGTACATAAAAAGATTAAAAATCGAGCAATTGTTTTAAATGATTAGGTAAGTGAACAGATATAAAAGTACATCAAATTGAGATAATCAATGAATTTATCAATCGCTGTCGTGTTTTGGTTGTTGGTTGGTTGGTTGTTGTTGGTGTTGGCTGGTTGGTGTTGGTTGGTTGGTTGGTTGGTGGTGGCTGGTTGGGTTGGTGTTGGTTGGTGTTGTTGTTGGTTGGTTGGTTGGTTGGTGGTTGTTGTTGTTGGTTGGTTGGTTGGTTGGTTGGTTGTTGGTGGTTGTTGGTTGGTTGGTTGGTTGGTTGGTTGGTTGGTTGGTTGGTTGGTTGGTTGGTTGGTTGGTTGGTTGGTTGGTTGGTTGGTTGGTTCGTTGTTGTTGTGTTGGTTTATGGTTGTTGTTCGTCTTCTTGTTTTTATTGTTGTTGTTGTTTTTGTTGTTGTTTTTTATTGTTGGTTTGTTTGTTTGTTTATT
>CM060313.1:66187816-66195316 GCA_030674185.1 Monoplex corrugatus
GTAGCAAACATATTGAAAAAAAATTTTCTCTTAAAGGTACTATACAAGACTAAGGACCTATTTAAGTCCCTTGAGAAATGAAACTCAAAATTGGTTTCATTACTGGTATATTTATTGGTTATGATGCTCGTTTAGTGTATGGTATGATCAGCTACTCGCTGTTGTTTTGGTTTTAGATTTAAAAAAAGCCTTTGATCTGTAGACAGGAATTCTGTTTTCAAAGTACTCGATGTTTTGGATTTGGATTACGTCAACCTTTTTATTTAGCAGCGGAGTAAATGAGTGGGTTTCTATTCAAAGAGGCTGCTGACAGAGTGATCCAGTGTCACCATACCTATTCATTTCAAGTGTAGAAATCTAGCCTTAATGATAAGGCGAATTCCGCTAACTCTAACCTGGTTGATTATTTGGTAAATTCAAAATTTATGTAATAATTATGGCACTTTTTCCTAGTTTTCGTGAGCCTGCCTCCAAATATAGTTGTCCACGTAAGTCTTAAGGAGGAAAAATTGCTTTACATCCAACAAAAACTGCAATACGATGTAGGAACTCGGAGTGAACACTTCATTGTGACTCTAACAACAGTTCTAAAGGGTGTGGGAGTTTTGAAAAGATTAAAATTGCCCCAAAGCCTAGAGATAGCGGGTGAGTATGATGGTAGAGACTTCAATTTCTCTCGGGCCAGCGTTAGAACAATACCCAAGTCATGTTCCTGGCATGGGTGGCAAGAAACTATGGGTAGACCTGGACAGCAGGAGATTCAAAACAAGTGCGACTGCCCGCGCCCAAGCAAACAGGAACCAGAAGAACAAGCAAACCAAAGTGAGCGCGTATTCAACAAAACAAGACAACAAACAAGACAAGACAAGCGCAACTTTTCGGCCAACCGGCTTTTGTCAAGCGCGAATGCACGGTCACAAACAGACCACAAACAACACCAAACAACGGATAATAAGAAGAGGACTAAAAACTTCCCTGCCGCTTCGTCCAGTGGATAAAAAGGGATTGTCAGAGGACCTCAGCAGGAGATTGTCAGAAGAGAAGGTCCCTTCTGGCAACAGTGTTTCGGCCCTAAACTCCTGACACTCTAAAGGAGCCGTGTTATCTCATCTTCCTGGTTTGAGAGTTTTAGCCGGAAGGAAAAACAAAACAAAACAATCAAAGGAAAACAAACAAACAAACAACAAACAAACAAAAAGAAAGAAAATCAAGAGAAAACGCGGTCACGCTGTCAGTATCTATTCCAGCAAACAATCTGTATTACTCACAAAATATTTTCTCCTTTTGTGGAATTACAAGAAATCGACTCATGTTTTCTTCCACGAATGACAGGCCAAAATATTCTATTGGTTACAACAAAATTCCCACGGAAAAAGGCCGAGTTCAGGTCAGGTCAGCAATGATGATATGGTCAGACAAAGAGATAGTGTAAAGCACACAACAGGATAGTTATTACTTACTTTAGAAAAGGCTATAACAAAGTGGTGTGTGGGCGAGCGATATAGTCAATTAGTGCTCCCAGTTTCTCACACCCTTCCACGGTTTTTCCCCTTAGGGTGGACCCCGAAGCCTTGCTAATGCGTAGGGCTTTTGCACGGACCCAAAGCTTACGTCATGTTCCCTCTGGACTTTTTTTTAAAGGATCATCGCACTTAGGCACTTGCGTCTGTGCTCACTTTTTTCCCTGTTCTTATTTCAACGTTCCTTGATGGCCACAGAAACTAGGGCAGCTTTGCCTGGTACTCGGCTTCAGAAACTCTTTTCCTTCTATATCTAGGTTCCTAGCTTTAAACTACCGACTGTTGCTGTTTCAGAACCGTCTGCCTAGGATAGACTTCCGTTCTCTTTTAACCTAGGTTAGACTTCCATTCTCCCTTAGCCTGGAATAGACTTCCATTCTCCTTACCTGGAATAGACTTCCATTCTCCCTTAGCCTGGAATAGACTTCCATTCTCCCTTAGCCTGGATAGACTTCCATTCTCCCTCAACCTAACACCTGCTTTTTATGCTTTCAAAACCAATTTAACTCTTTGACTTCCACACCCTATCCACCAGCATCCTGCATTGTCAATCACGCTAGCAAAACAGAAACTTAACCCTTTGTTCCCTCACCGTATCCACCAGCTTCCAGCAGCAAGCTAGTGAATAATGTGAGGGAATCAAAGGTTTGAGGTTGTTGTTTTTTCAGTTGGTGGATAGGGTGCGGGTGCTAAAAGGTTAAGTCAACGACGTAACGCAATTATTTTGTCGAAGGGAAGTTTCAGTCCCAGTTTCTGAAGACAGCGTCTGCACGCTCGGAACGAATTCCATATGCGCTGACCCTGGTCAATAAAACGAACAGTTCACGATGTCACGACTAACCAGGTGCTCCATAATTTGCCCCCTTTACCTGTTTTGTTGTGTATTTCTTCATTTCTTTTTCTCTTTTTCTTTTTTTTTTTTTTCTTTATTTTTTCAAATTTTGATGCTTTCCTTTGATTGACATATCTTCGATGTTAATTTACAAATGACACTGATGTTTTACAATACACACACACACGCACGCGCGCGCGCGCGCGCACCACACACACACACACACACACACACACACACACATACACACACACACACACATACATACAGGGAGAGAGAGAGAGACAGAGAGGCAGAGAGAGAGAAAGAGAGAAAGGAAACTGAAACTTTTGGATTTTTTTATCTTTTACGAATATAACTACAATTTGCACAATCAGGCGGATATGATTAGGATAATCATTCAGACGAAAAAACGGTTCAGAAGGCATGTAGTTATCAGACGCTAACTGTGTGGACAATCCTCAGGTCTTTCCAGCTTTGTCACCCACGTACCCATTTACCTTTAACTTAACCACCCACACACACACACACACACACACACACACACACACACACACACACACACACACACACACACACACACACACACACACACACACACACCTTTCCCCAGACACATACGCACACACAGACACACACACACACATCTTTCCCCAGACACATACACACACATACACACACACACACACACACACACACACACACACACACACACACACACACACACACACACATACACACACACACATATGCACAGCTACAGATTTTCACACGAAAATTCTCTCTCTCTCTCTCTCTCTTCTCTCTCTCTCTCTCTCTCTCTCTCTCTCTGTGTGTGTGTGTGTGTGTGTGTGTCTGTCTGTCTGTCTGTCTGTCTGTCTGTCTCTCTCTCTCTCTCTCTCTCTCTCTCTCATATATATACACACACACACAACAACAACAACAACAGCACACACGTCCCCACACACACACACACAATGTGCGCTCACTCACTCACACACGTGCACATACTCGCCTTCATGCATGCTCACACATACGCACGCACGCTCGCACTTATACACTCTCACACCTACACACACACACACACACGCCCACAAACACACACACACACACACACACATATATATATATATATAACACACACACACATTTACACACACACATATACATACACACACACAGACGCACACACACACACACACATACACACACGCAAACACACACACACATACACACACACATACACGTACACACACACACACACACACACACACACACACACACACACACACACAAGCACGTGAAAACACAACCCCCGCCCACATACACACGACAACACACACACACACACACACACACACACACACACACACACACACACACACACACCACAACCGCAAAGCAATTGACCTCCATAGAGTGAATGCATGCAAAGATTGCATAATTAGTGGGCGTTGCACGGTAGACTGCATCACAACTTCAATGCGCAACACTACCATAAAATGCGCTTTACTTTTCGCGCCGCGGAATTTCCCATGAGAAGTTTTTTGTTTTGTTTTTTTGTTGTGATTCATTCATTCACATTCGTTTCTGTCTTTTGTCACAGTGAATTAATCTCGTGAAACGGTCTGCTCTTCCCTTTGAGAGCGCCCCCCGCAATGCCGCGCCACCCGTCTTTTTGTTTTGTTTTGTTTTGTTTTGTTTTGTTCTTTTTTTGACCGAGATTTTTGAAAGGCAGAAGGCTAACTGGCTTTCAAGGAGAGGGGCCACGGAAATCAACCTGTTTCTCTTGAGGCTGTTGTTTGTTGTTGTTGTTTGTTGTTGTTGTTGTTGTTGTTGCTGTCTTGTGTTGTTGTTGTTGCTGTTGCTGCGGCTGTTGTTGTAGTTGTTGTTGTTGTTGTCATCGTTTGTCGTCGTCGTTGTTTTTGTTCTTATTGATGTTGCCGTCGTTATTGTTGTTGATATTGCTGCTGCTGTTGTTGTTGTTGTTGTTGTTGTTAATGTTGTTGATGCTGTTGTTGTTGTTTGCTGTTCCACCTTCAATGCCCCACCAGTGGCTACAGAGTATGGATCAATACTTCATGTTGTTGTTGTTGATGTTGTTGTTGTTGTTGTTGTTGTTGTTTGCTGTTCCACTTTCAACGCCCCACCAGTGGCTACACGGTATGGGTCTATATTTCACAATGCTATAATGATGCAACAAATGCCTGTCAATTAACATCAGGAAGAAAGTTCTTGAATGTTATATAGAACCAATACTGCTGTATGGATGCGAGGCGTGGACAGTCAACAAACAAAGCCAGAACAAGATTGAGGCAGCCGAGATGTGTTTCTAAGAAGAATGTTGAGAGTTCCATGGACAGCAAAGAAACAAACGAGACGGTCTTGATGGAGGCAGACACAAGTAGATCACTCATAAGGAAGATTAGGGAAAGACAGGCAACATTTATAGGCCATTTTATGAGAAAGGGGGATTTGGAGCACCTGGTCACAACGGGAAAGCTGGAGGGAAAGAGAGCACGGGTAGACCCAGGAAGAGAATGCTGGACGGACTGCAGAGTGGCTGGGACGGAGGGTGGGGAAGATGCTAGGGGCAACGAGAGATAGAGACAGATGGAAGTCCATGATCGCCAACGCCATTCGGCAGGGCACCTGATGATGATGATGATGATGATGATGATGATGATGATGATGATGATGATGATGATGATGATGATGATGATGACGGGGATGATAATCATGACGCCTACTTTCATGGACGTGTTCTGACATCAACCAGGCCCCAGAGATACAGACACCTGCGGTATTGATCAGCTCATTTAAGCAACACCCTCAATGACGCGAACAAAGGAACGAATGATTTTTTTTTTAAACTCAATACTTCGGGGTTTTTTTCAGCAGTTATGCGGTTATTTACTTTTCGTGAGAGTGAGCCGATTTAAACCAAGCGACTTAACATCCAAGCAAATATTCATGAAATTGTTTTCAAAGAACTCAAAATTGGTATAGGTCTATGGATGTTTCAAAGAACTAAAAATTAGTGTATATAAACCTTTGGTGGAACTGACCTGGTCCAAGTAGCATGTCTTCATTAACCCTTTGACTCCTGCACCCTGTCCACCAGCAGCCTGTATTCCCAACTATGCCGGCAAAGCAAAAACGTAACCCTTTGACACCTTTACCCTATCCACCAGATTCCTGCAGGAAGCTGGTGGACAGGGTGAGGGAGTCAAACAGTTAAGTTTTTTTGCAATTGGTGGGTAGAGTGCAGGAGTTAGAGGGTTGATAATCACTTTCATTGATAATCACTGATGATTATGCAGGAGCTACACATGAGTAATGGCCCCGTCCGTCTGATCAGACAGTGGATATGCCAGGTTAAAAGACTCAGATGGATGTGGAACAGCGTCAGCTGTGACAGAACAGGCCGATTCTTAAGTGACAGTTTCAGTTTCAGTTTTTCAAGATGATGTCTCCGCGCTCAAAATGAATTCCATATGCACTAACGTCACAGGTGCCACGTGATGGAGAAGATCCAGAATGATCACGGCACAAGCATTAAGCCTGCTCATAAACCCAAAAGTTGACCAGGTCCTGAGGTCCTACCTAGATAGTTTCATAACCCTGGAGTCGTAGGGGAGTGAGGTGGCAGAGATCTCAACTTTTCCCGGGGACAACACCACGAGGGCGGCGCCCATCCCCTCTCCTTCGATTCAAATTCATGTTCATATTCACTTTTTTTTTTACCAAGTCTTCAGAAAGGCAAGAAGGCTAATTGGTCTTCAAGGGGTGGGACCAGAGAAATCAGCCTATACCCTCAATTTTGTTATACCAAGGCAGCCGGGCAATGCCCTGCTCTTCACGATTTTCAGCTGCCGTGGGATCTTTAATGTGCACAGCCAGAAGATACAAGGACCCGACTTGTTTTTCGTCCCCTTCTGAAGGACTAGACGTTCCGTTCGATTTTCCGATCAAACTGAGCATGAGGAGTATGTCATGATGTTGGTGTCATACTATTGCCATAGTCTTTTTCCAGCCTTTTATCGTGTACTTCAGTTTCCCAAGGAATGTCACTCAACTTTTGAAATTAACGTAGGCCTTTGGGTGGAACTGATCTGATACAAGTATTCATATATTCATTAAAAATCACTTTCAGTCACTAATGATTGTGCGTGAAGCTGGTGGATAGGGTGAGGGAATCAAAGGGTTAAGTTTTTGCTCTGCCAACATCGTTGGTAATGCAGGATGCTGGTGGACAGGATACGGGAGTCAAAGGGTTAATTAATTAATCATGCATAGGGCTTACAAATAATGCATGTCATACAGGGAAAGTTTACGGGGATTTTTTGGTTTCTGTAAGGAAAAAAAAAACCCACCAAGCTAAATGCTTATAAAGCAAAAACAGAGTGCAGATTATGCAAAATATCCTTGATCCTATCCTGACTACACAATCACTCGTATTTCGCTAACAGACGAGTGAGTATCAGGTCGTCAAAAGGGCGACAACACCAATAGCAGTCTGTCGCCAGAAATAACAGAAATGAAATTTCCGCGGGAAAAAGGAAACATTTCTTTTTTTTTTTTTTTTTTTTATCCGCCTGTGACGAAAGAGATGTGTCCCTAAGTAAGGTCAGTCAGTATAGGCGAGCTACGAACAATGGAGTCTTGAAAAATCACACACAAGTTTGATGGGGGGGGGGGGGGGGGGGAACCCCGTTCTACTATTCTCAATTTTCCTCTTCAACCGGCAAGGTTACGATCAAATTTGTCCTTTGTCTTTCTTTCCTTGAGGGAAACCCTTTTTTAATGCTTAACCCTTTGACTGGCAAACCATATCCACCAAACTACACTACTACTTTTGAAATTAGCGTAGGCATTTGGGTGGAACTGATCTGATACAAGTATTCATGTATTCATTAAAAATCAACTTTCAGTCACTAATGATTATGCACGAAGCTGGCTTCCTGCAGGAAAGGGTGAGGGGGTCAAAGGGTTAAATTTTTCCTTTGCTAACAAGGTTGACAATGTAGGATGTTGATGGGCATGGTGCAGGAGACAAAAGATTAAGGATAGCAGTATAAGGTCCCACCGGACTTTTTTTTTCCAGCCAGCTAATCTTTGCACTTACAACATAAGCGCGAAAAACAC
>CM060313.1:66202816-66217816 GCA_030674185.1 Monoplex corrugatus
CTTTGCTAGCATGGTTGGCAATGCAGAATGCTCGTGAATAGGGTGCGGCAGTTTACGGGGTTAAAATAAGATGCTAGAACTCTCCGTTTCAAATCCCCCCCGCTAAGAAAAGCAACCGCTCTCACATACACAGAAAAGTCAATGACGCTTACCTGCTCTTGTTGCCACGGAAACTGCTACTACGTAAGCCGAAGCCAGTAGAACGAGAAGACAGTTGGACATTTTTAGATGATCCAAAACAAACAGGAACCAGAAGAACAAGAAAACCAATATAAGCGCGTATCCAACAAAACAAAACAAAACAAAACAAAACAAGCGCAAATTTTTGGCCAACTAGCCTTTTTCAAGCGCGAACGCACGGTCACAAACAGATCACAAACACCAAACAATGGATAATAAAAACGGGACTAAAAACTTCACTGCCGCCTCGTCCAGAAGCTCAAGGGGAAGGGAGTTAGACTCGCAGCAGAGGAGAAAAGAGTTTCTAATCATTTTTGAACAATTTCACGTTTAAAAGCTACAGAAGAAGGAAATATTTATTTTTGTACAAACGGGAATTCCAAGGGTGGGGGGAGGTGTCACATTCATGTCTGTGGTGTGTGTGTGTGTGCGTGGGTGCGTGTGTGTGTAGAGGAGTGGGGGGGGGGGGTGTTGACGTCAACTGGATTTTCCCATATAATGTCTTCGTCATCGGGAAGTCCGTACTGCGTTTTCCTATCGATTTGTCATTGACAGATTGTGAAATTTATTGCAAACTACAACATTTCAGGTGAACGGGCATAAGATAAATTTCTGTGGAACTCTTTCGTTTGTAGAAATTGTGTTGATTCTCGAAAGAAAAGGATTAAAGTACAAGAAGAAGAATACGACATCGAATGACCTGTCGTTTAAAAAACGAAGGTAAGTTTGCCGAAATGATTTCATTTTCTGCTAATTTCATGATCTGGCTGTTCCTTGGTGGGGACTAGTTTCAGTTTCACTTTCTCAAGATCACGAATTAGTGCTTGGAATGCATTCTACAGGTGAGGGGGGGGGGGGTGCAAAAGTAGGTATACAGTTATGAAAAAAGAAAACACGTACAATACTCATTGCATTTATTATACAAACAAATGAATATTGCATATACATGTAATAACAAGCACAGCCTTAATCCCTCAGATACTCAAACTGCTTGCCGTCGGTATTCACACACTCGTCTAATCGAGAGCGGAACTAAGCATTATAATAATGATGTGATACTTACTGTATACCTACTTTTGCATGCTGATTGTGGTAGTAGTAGTAGTAGTAGTAGTAGTAGTAGTAGTGGTGGTGGTAGTGGTAGTAGTGGTGGTGGTGGAGATGGTGGTGGTGATGGTGGTAGCAGTAGTAGTAGTAGTAGTAGTAATGGTAGTAGTGGTGGTGGTGGTAGTAGTAGTAGTAGTAGTAATAGTAATAGTACTGGTGATGGTGGTAGTAATAGTTGTAGTAATAGTAGTAGTAGTAGTTGTTGTTGTTGTTCTAGTAATAGTATTGGTGGTGGTGGTGGTAATAGTAGTCGTAGTAATAGTAGTAATAGTTGTAGGAGCAGCAGCAGTGGTAGTAATAGTAGTAGTAATAATGATAATAGTAATTGTGGTAGTAATAGTAATAATAATAACAATAGTTGTAGTAGTAATAGAAGTAGTAGTAGTAATAGTAGTAGGAGGCTTGGTGGTGGTAGTGGTGGTAGTTGTAGTGGTAATAGTGGTTGGAGCGGTAGTAGTAGTAATAGTGGTAGGAGCGGTAGTAGTAGTAGTAGTGGTGGTGGTGGTGATGGTTGTGGTGGTGGTAATAATAGTAGTAGTAGTAGTGGTAGTAGTAGTGGTGGTGGTGGTGGTGGTGATGGTTGTGGTGGTGGTAGTAATAGTAGTAGTAGTAGTAGTAGTGGTGGTGGTGGTGGTGGTGATGGTTGTGGTGGTGGTAGTAATAGTAGTAGTAGTAGTAGTAGTAGTAGTGGTGGTGGTGGTGATGGTGGTGGTGGTGATGGTTGTGGTGGTGGTAGTAATAGTAGTAGTAGTAATAATAGTAGTAGTAGTAGTAGTAGTGGTGGTGGTGGTAGTAGTAGTAGCAGTAGTAGTAGTAGTAATAGTAGTGGCAGTAGTAGTAGTAGTAGCAGGAGAGGTGCGGTAGTAGAAATAGTAGTAGTAGTAGTAAAAGTGGTAGGAGTGGTAGTAGTAGTAGTAATAGTGGTAGGAGCGGTAATAGTAGTAGTAGTCGTAGTGGTAGTGGTAGGACCGATAGCAATAGTAATAGCATCAGCAGTAGTAGTAGTAGTAGAGTTATAGTAGTAGTAGTAGTAGTGGTAGGACCGGTAGTAGTAGTAGCATCAGTAGTAATAGTAGTAGTAGTAAAATGGTAGGAGGGGTAGTAGTAGTAGTACTAGTGGTAGTAGTAGTGGTGATGATGGTGGTAGTCGTAGTAATAGTAAAATAATAGTAGTAGGAGCAGTAATAGTAACATGTTTCAATTATAACAATAATAACAATGAAAAGAGCAACTTGGTATACATGTGTAAATACGATTCCTACGTGTCAATCGGTCAAGCTCTTTTCTAAATAAAATTAATGACACCAGAAAATCTCTCAAGATACGTCAAATCAATTTTCATTGCACTTTCAAAGAAAGCAAGGTCTATAGAATGCGAACTCCATCGTACAATCAGCTTGGTGAGTCATGTGACAAAGGTTTTATTAAGAATAATCCTGATGAGGACGAGGAACAGAATCAAAATAGAAATAACAGAACACTGTGGGATTATTTGTTGAAAGGAAAGGAACTACTAATGCTATACACAACCTTAAAACTTTCAGAGAAAGATCAATCGAGTTGTAAAAGAATTTACGTTTATGGTTTGTTGATATTACTATCACAGGGCCCCCCTCAGACCGTATTGTTAGACGGCCCTCAGACCGTATTAGACGGGTAAGTAAGGTTTGCGTAATGATCACGCCATCCATGAATTGGTCTTATCCAACTATGTGTGTGTCATCCTCCAGAACTTACAAATTCACATCGTGTGACACACAAGATCAGAGACTTGCAAATGTGGACATTTATTGGATATAATGAGGCTTCAATACGTAGACAATGCGTTTCATATCGGCAGACATTTCCTTCTCTGGGGTCCAATATTATTGAAGCTACTCAAGATACAAGATACAAGATACAAGATAGTTTATTTGTCCCGAAGGAAATTACGTTGCCAATCACATTACAAATTAGACATAAAATTATACATTATAAATTATAAAGGCATTAAAAACAAACAATTAATATTATCACATACATTAGAATATCACATACTCTCGCATTTCACAGCGCGTTGCTCTCACATAGACCAAGTGCCAATTATCACAATAAACATTAAAATAGTAAAAATAGAGTGCAGGTTAAGCATAAAGATTTCAAATAAAATTACGAGTATAAGCGTTGTTAAAAGATAATATGGCTTTGGGTATGAAACTATCTTTGTATCTCGTTGTCCGTGTCGTCGGTTGTCGTAGCCTACCACTCCTGTCAATTCATCTTTTGTCAAACTCGCCCACAAGTGGGTGAGTTTTGTCATTCAGTATGTTAACTGTCTTGTCAGTCAGTCGTTTGTGGTAGGCCATGTCCAGCGTCTCATGTCTTTGTCCTGTCACATTTCCAGCTTTTTTGATGATCTTCTCCAGCCTTTCCCTGTCTCTCTCTGACACCTTCCCACCCCAGCACACAACCCCAAAGAATAGCAAGCTGCTGATGGCAGATCTGTAAAATGAAGAAAGAATTTCAGAGTTTACTCTAAAAGATCTAAGTTTTCTAAGGCAATAGAGTCTTGGTTGTACCTTCTTAATGATAAAATCTGTGTTTTCTGAAAAGGAGAGCTTGTTGTCAAAGACGATGCCCAGGTACATGTGTGCAGCCACTCTCTCCACTTCCTCACCCTTGATGCGCACAGGCTCCGGGGCATCAGTCTTGGCTCGATGATGTCTGCTGTAATTTTGCTTCTACTGTTTGTAGACAACAGTCTTTTCTGAGCTATTACGATAGTTCTAAATGATAAAATTGTTAACGAGCATCGCATTTTCCATGTGACTCAATGTTTTCTTTGTATTGTGTGTCTTGGTATTAACGTGTTTCTTTTGTTGCAGGTAAATCTTCCTTATAACCCTGAGACCATCGTAAGTTGACTCCAGATGTTCATATTCGGTTGTATAACGGTTGTCAATCAGCTCACTGGTCCGTCGCTCTTGCCGCCTTTAAATCCCGGACCGTTGATTGTTCATGATTAAATATTCCGAGATATTTAATCAACCGTTACATGGTAATTTCAACGTTTCCCTACCGTTCTGAGCAATATCGCGATGGAAACCCATTACTGATTGCTAGGGCCAGTGCCCTACTGCCCGTATCGTCCCCCCCTGGCGTTATTCTTATTCGTTACGTTACACAGTCGGATACTACATGTATGGCCACACCGTCCTCAGAATGATTGCTCGCATGCTACAGCCCATTTATTTTGTGTGCACACTTTCCCATACCTTTGCATAATTTCATTATCATGCTCACATGCGTTCATCTGCAGACTGCGTACCCTGCGTTCATTACACGTTCGTCAGCATCAATTATACCTGTGTTCAGTAGATGTTCACCACGTTACTCTTTTACTCATTTATGTTCATGCAACCCTGGGGTATAGCATTATATACCATATGTCGTCATCTCATACATCATACGTTATCATCGTGTATCATTGTGTATCATTGCACATCACTGGGTGTCATTTTTATCATTGCGTATCATATGTTGTCCTCTCATCCTCTGGTATCAGTACGTGTCGTATGTTATAATCTAATCATACAGCATCATCTTGTATCATTTCGTATCGCCTCGTGTTATCTTTTATCCAAGGTATCAGTTCATGTTATTTCACGTCATACGGCACCATATCATTGTTGTCTCCATGTGTTTTTTTCTTATGCTTCTGAGAACTACACTGCTGTCTACTGCATACAACAACATGAATTTTTTTCTTAATCCGTACTAATCCTACTAACGATTGTTGTTCAGTTGATTTTGAGTTTTAGCTTCATGAGATCAACATGTTCTGTTTCATTATCATTCATTTGCTGATCATGTAATTATATGCAATTAAAAACAATTGGTACAATGAACCTCATTTGAGCTCTGTTACAAGTTTGCAAGACTTCTTATACCCTATCCCGTACCAAGGAGACATGCCACTTTATGTTACTTCATTTTTTTCTCAAGGTGCTTCGAACATATGTGTTACAGAAGTCAGTTTATGTGTGACTGACAGAAATAGGATAAAAGTAGATTGTGTATATGTAGGTGCGTGTTCTATGTGTTTTCCCCAACCACACACAACCTTCCACTCAGTCACTTAAACAACCTCTGTAAACAAATTAGTATATTTAAATATTTATAATTAATCAAATATCATCAGTTCAATATTTCATCCAACTGGATCAACAAACACATAAGTCAGAAATAAATGTTCATTGACCACTGTTCAATAAAAAGTAATCGATTCAGGTTTCCGCCCCAAACAGTCTTTTCACATGAATTCTTTCACTGCGTCAGCACTTCAGTCAGTCTGTCTCACAGCATCGAAATCATTGTTCAGAATTCAGTTCATCACTCTATATAAACATAGTTATCCCACAATCCTGGGGAGCAAGACGAAACAGAAGCGTCAGTAGCCGTACACGCCCACAGCAGGTATTCAGCAGAGTCCTAACAGCTTAGGACCAGGGACTGGATCAGGCGTCCACCCTTCAAAACAGAAATATTCAACAGAGTCCTAACAGCTTAGGACCAGGGACTGGATCAGGCATCCACCCCTCAAACCAAAGTCACGTACGTATGTAGCTCCCTCGTGAGCTAATCAGACCAGACAGCTCCCCACGTCAGATGCTGTAGATAGGAAAGAATTTGCTAAGTACTTCCATCTACAAAAATGTCAATAAAATGTATCGGGTCAATGGCCAGACCATATTTTTCATATTATATGATTGACAGACAGACATCCCAAAAAAATATTGTTTGCCTTTTAAAAGCTCGAAGGCAAATTACATTCACAGTGCCATACAGCAAATATTCTACACTAACTTCAATTTCCAAAAAATTACCACTAACTTAGCTTCATATTCATTTAACAAAATAACATCTTACAATAAAGAATTTAACACAAAATTCGCCATTCATGTTTCAAATCCAAACTCTCAATACATATAATTATTCATAAAGTTCACACTGACTGCACATCATTTAAAGATCGAAACCACAAAACAGTAATTCATAAAACATTAAATCAAGAACTACAACTCAATACAACTCTTGACTGCCAAAATAATTCACTTCACTTTTACACAACTACGTTTCTTCACAATCTTTACATGTCTCAATTTTTGGTAAATATATCAACAAATCAAAAGATTCACCAACCTGCTAACATAGCAGCTTAAGACAAACAGATTTAGTTCTCTTCAGGTGGCAAAGATATGCAACTGCTCCATCTGGAAATCTCTGTAGAACTGACTTTTTAGTTCACAGATTTTCGACACGCACACAACGCTACACGCATTCCATGCTCCACCATTCCAGGCTCCGTGCACTCCACGCTTTTACTTCACAGCCAATCAGAATAAAGACACCGAAAACCACACTGGGTGCTCCAGTCCACAAAAGCAAAAATGAGCCAAAACTCTATACCAAAAGTGAAAATGTAAAAACAACACTATGAAAGTATATACAACACATCCATCACACTACCCCCCCCCCCCCTCTACAGAAAAGACACTGACCGAATTGTCTTTGAGAGGGCTCATGGAACCATTGGATCAACCGAGGATCACGAGAGCAGGTCTGGCAACATTTGACGGGGCGGAAATGGGGAGAACCTCAAAAAAAGAACTTCTGCAGCAACAATGCCCTTGTTTTGAAACCTGGGAGATTGGCACAACAGGATCATGCTTAACAGCCCCTGGATGAGAACTCACGGAATCATTTAAACCAGGAACATTCCCAATGATGACATCAGCAACCGGAGCATCCAGTACACAACACACTACAACTCCAGATACATATGGAGACTTGACCTGAACCTTAGCCAATTGAAATGTCTCACCACGACCACCAAACGAAATACACTTAATTGACTTACCAAGATACTGATTATCTTTTACTAAACGTTTGCGAACTCCACACACAGTAGCTCCTGTGTCTCGCAAAATCGAACAAGACTTGCCATTTACAGACCCAGACTCCAAGTGCAACTGATCTTTTAAATCTTGATTGACTGAACAGACCACTGCTGTACATCCTGAAAACTGTTGTTCTGGGCCCTCACTATGTTCAGGTACTACCGTTAGAATGTCCATAGTTTGGACGAAACAAGCACGAACCTCTTGGGTGACTGAGGGTGCATACACCACAAGGGTCCCTTCCGGATTTCCATGGACAAGTATTTGACCTGTGACCCGCATGCTTACACAGCCAACAAGAGATTGAACTCTGACCACTTCCTTCGCTGAACTGACTGAAGCGGCCACCTCTATGAGAAATATCAGCACTCTGACCACGTCCTTGAAAACCTCGATTGCCCCTGTAATTGCCTCGGGGAAAAGGTCGTTGTCCTCGAAAGCCTTGAGAAAAAGAGTGATTTCCCTGGCCAGAGTAATCCTTAGAACATCCCTGGAGCTCGACCTTGCTCACTGAACCAAACACTGTAATCCTTAGAACATCCCTGGAGCTCGACCTTGCTCACTGAACCAAACACTGTTGTTTCACTCTTGCGAGCAAGTGTTTTATGAGGGTGAGCATGGCGATACGATTCCGCAGCTGTGATCATTTCAGTGAACTCTTTCTTATCTTTTTCACATAAGAATGTGGCTAAATCCTTACTGATACTCTCTATCAACTGTTCAGCTAGAAGAAGGTCGACTAACCCTTCATACGATTTTTCAATTTTTGACAGAGAAACCCACCTATCAAACAAACGACGCAGCTCCACAGCATATGTGTCAAAAGGCTCGTCTGTGCCTGGTCTAGCCTGTCTGAATCTTTTCCTAAATCCTTAGGGGTGCACTGGAACTTTTTAAGTAAGTTCTCCTTCAAGATATCATAAGTGACAGCACTACCCTCTGAGAGACAATGATAGAGCGTGAGTGCAGTACCGTCCAACAAAGCTGATAAGTATGTTACCCAATGCTCCTTTGGCCAGTTTAGATTAGTAGCATGAGTCTCAAATCGAAAGAGATACGAATCAATGTCATCCGTCTTTTCTCTAAAAGCTGGAAGTTTGGGAAATGATGGTCGAGATGTGAAGTCTACCCTGATCAAAACTAAATGAGTTACCTTCTTGTACAGAAATCTGTCTAAGTTCAGCTTGTCTCTTTGCTTCTATCTGTAGCTCTATGCGTTTAGTTTCTTCTTCTTCCTTGCGCTCGATTGTTTCTTCCCTCTGTACAATCTGTTCCCTTTCTACCTCAGCCTGTTGTTTAGCCTTTTCTAACTCTATCTGTTTTTCTGCATTCATTGTCTGCCATCTATCTTGCCTATCCTGCGTGTCCTTGACCTGTTTGTTTACATACTCTATGAACTTATCTCCTTCCAATCCTAAGACTTTTCCTCTTTGAACGAAAGTCTGGAACAGCTTATCATCCACAGACATGACGTCAGTATCTGACATTTTCAAAGTCTGATGAATACACAAAAACGATAAATCAAAAAAGCACAAAATAAAAATTTGAAATGTTTTCAAAGACCAGACTAGATATAGAACAATGACACAAAGTAAGCAAACACTCCTAACACCAGTTGTGCCAGAAAAAATACAAGTATTGTCCTCAACAGCAGAAGGGACACAACTCTTTTACAAAATGTAGAATGCACGCAGGCAAACTATAGTCCAACAAGTGTAATCATACAAAAATGATCAAGTTATTTTTCAATCACATATATTTATAAAACTTTCACAATGGGAAAGCAAAAGAAAGTCGGGGTCGGGGTCACCAGTGTTACAGAAGTCGGTTTATGTGTGACTGACAGAAATAGAATAAAAGTAGATTGTGTATATGTATGGTGATGAGGAACTGAAATATACTACTCACGTGAAATTTCTGGGAGTACAATTGACTTCTAGTTTACAATGGAAAAAACATATTGATGCCTTGTTATGTAAAGCTATAAAAAGCTATAATCTAATAAGAATTATTAGTAAACAGTCCTGGGGACAGGACACTAAAACGTTGTTACATCTTGTTACAGCTTTAGTCAGATCTAAGTTGGCTTATGGTCAAGAGGTCTATTTTTCAGCTCCAAAATGCTACTTGAAAAAACTTCAAAGCTTAGATAGTAAAGCTATTAAATGTGCTCTTGGGGTACCGGTGTATACAAAAACACAAGAAGTATATAAAACAGCTGGCATCCTTCCCTTGGAAGATTGGAGGAAGTTATCAACTGCTAAATATAAAAATTGAACTGATGATATTTGATTAATTATAAATATTTAAATATACTAAAGTGTTACATAAGTCAGTTTATGTGTGACTGACAGAAATAGGATGAAAGTAGATTGTGTATATGTAGGTGCGTGTTCTATGTGTTTTCCCCAACCACACACAACCTTCCACTCAGTCACTTAAACAACCTCTGTAAACAAATTAGTATATCTAAATATTTATAATTAATCAAATATCATCAGTTCAATATTTCATCCAACTGGATCAACAAACACATAAGTCAGAAATAAATGTTCATTGACCACTGTTCAATAAAAAGTAAATCGATTCAGGTTTCCGCCCCAAACAGTCTTTTCACATGAATTCTTTCACTCCGTCAGCACTTCAGTCAGTCTCACAGCATCGAAATCATTGTTCAGAATTCAGTTCATCACTCTATATAAACATAGTTACCACACAATCCTGGGGAGCAAGACGAAACAGAGGCGTCAGTAACCGTACACGCCCACAGCAGGTATTCGGCCGAGTCCTAACAGCTTAGGACCAGGGACTGGATCAGGCATCCACCCTTCAAAACAGAAATATTCAACAGAGTCCTAACAGCTTAGGACCAGGGACTGGATCAGGCATCCACCCCTCAAACCAAAGTCACGTACGTATGTAGCTCCCTCGTGAGCTAATCAGACTAGACAGCTCCCCACGTCAGATGCTGTAGATAGGAAAGAATTTGCTAAGTACTTCCATCTACAAAAATGTCAATAAAATGTATCGGGTCAATGGCCAGACATACATCCCAAAAAAATATTGTTTGCCTTTTAAAAGCTCGAAGGCAAATTACATTCACAGTGCCATACAGCAAATATTCTACACTAACATCAATTTCCAAAATATTACCACTAACTTAGCTTCATATTCATTTAACAAAATAACATCTTACAATAAAGAATTTAACACAAAATTCGCCATTTATGTTTCAAAAGTCCAAACTCTCAATACATATAATTATTCATAAAGTTCACACTGACTGCACATCATTTAAAGATCGAAACCACAAAACAGTAATTCATAAAACATTAAATCAAGAACTACAACTCAATAAACTCTTGACTGCCAAAATAATTCACTTCACTTTTCACAACTACGTTTCTTCACAATCTTTACATGTCTCAATTTTTGGTAAATATATCAACAAATCAAAAGATTCACCAACCTGCTAACATAGCAGCTTAAGACAAACAGATTTAGTTCTCTTCAGGTGGCAAAGATATGCAACTGCTCCATCTGGAAATCTCTGTAGAACTGACTTTTTAGTTCACAGATTTTCGACACGCACACAACGCTACACGCATTCCATGCTCCACCATTCCAGGCTCCGTGCACTCCACGCTTTTACTTCACAGCCAATCAGAATAAAGACACCGAAAACCACACTGGGTGCTCCAGTCCACAAAAGCAAAAATGAGCCAAAACTCTATACCAAAAGTGAAAATGTAAAAACAACACTATGAAAGTATATACAACACATCCGTCACAATATGTATTCAAGTGCTTTAAGCTAATTATTGTGTGTACACCATTTCTGATGAGCTTCACAATTTGTAAAATGAACATTGGCAACATGAAACATTGAGTCGCAGCTTCTTCCTATGTGATGAACATTATACGTGCTACAGGTGCACTCACTTATTCGCACTTGTTTATTCATGAGACTGAACAATGTTTATTCGTGCTTCTGTTGATAGTTAATGTGGCACTTCTCTTTGATGAAAGCTTTTCACTTCCTTGCAATGACTTTAAATTGTCATAATGACTTCATGGTGCAGTGCAGCTTACCACTGCTTGTCTTGCAATCTTGTAAGGATATCAAGTATCAGCCTGTCAATGATCTATTGCTGCATGGCATTCATTCTTCTGAAATGATTATTATGGTTGCTTACATGTATGATGTGGTTTTCAGGTATTGGTCATTTACATGATTACGTTTCTTTTTCAACCTACATTTCTGTGTGTATCTTGTGTTTCCAGGAAATATTTCTCCATACATGCATTGTTTTTTAAAGCTACAATGTTTTTTTCTGGAATAGCATTTTCCTGGTATTCTTATTTTGCATTTTTCATGTCATGCTTTCTTTTATGCCTTCTTTTATGCTTACATATCCTTATTCTATAGTACGACATAGTATGACCTGGTATGCTATTACAGAACCTTCAGTTATATTGTAAATGTTTCTTTTCCATATACATTGCCAAGTCAACTTATTCTTGACATGGATGACAAGCGATTGCTTTATTTGAACGCTATGTTTTCCCATCCCATTCCCTAAAAGTCCCATGAATCAGAACACATTGTGCAAGAAGCTACTGGTCTTTATTATCGGGAGGATTCCACGCAACTACTTCTGCTCATCATTCCAGTGTCCTGCGGCTGGTCTCTGCTCCAGTCATCTCAGCTCAACAACTGAAGCCATCCTTCATTTGACTCCAACGTAAGTGGATTCCTTTCACACACCTTCATCTTCACTGTGGTATTCACCGCTTCATCCACAGTTTGCATACGAGACACATTTCTTTGCCACATGTATCGCCAACTTCACGTCTTCCGTCATCAGGCAGTCTGCGTTTCTTCTTTGTCTTCAGCCTGACTGCTTGCTGAAAAACCAGTTCACCTCCCTCATTCACGTTTCTTTGGACGTCCTTCTTATCTGCATACGTCATATGGACATGAACTATGTGTGCATGGTGTTTATCGAGGCGCAAATACGACATATGTACACGTGTGAGAGTCTTGACTGTGTAAACCGAACTTTGCCTACCACAACTGGTGAATGACATCTTCCTGGAAACTGACCTGCCCAGCCCGGCTGCTACAGTGCTGCTGCCAGCATGCACATGGGTGTTCGGATTCATCCCATTTCCCATGAATCTTCTTTGATAAATTCCCTTATTCCCAAACCTTCCTATCGCTTGTCAATCATGTACGAGAATATGTGTTGCATTGTACCTTATTTCATTACGTTCTCATTCCATGAGGACATTTTTTGCGGAGGAGGGGACATATTATCACAGGGCCCCCCTCAGACCGTATTGTTAGACGGCCCTCAGACCGTATTGTTAGACGGGTAAGTAAGGTTTGCGTAATGACCATGCCATCCATGAATTGGTTACTCGGAGTTTTCCACCGAGCAGGATCTAACGCTCACATTGGTCTTATCCAACTATAGAGGGTAGGTTATCTAGTACACCAAAGGTTTCAGCAAATACCAACGTCCAAGCGAAAAGTCCAGGGCCGCTAGGTGCCAAAGATTGCTTGGTTATTCAAATTTCGATGTCCAATGAAAGACAGGTTAGTTATTCAAATTTCGATGTCCAATGAAAGACAGATGGGAAGGTTTTGTGACAGAAACAACAGAAACGCACTGTATAAAAGCCAGAAAGTCAATCACTATAAAATTCACCCATTCGATTGCCACCCAGGGTGGATCAGAGAATCTTGAGTCAGCCGTTGAGTCAGTGAGCGAGAGACCTTCCAACCTATCTTAAAGGTATGTAATCCTGCGTCTCATTTTATACTTTTGTTAGGGTAGGGATAGAAGTAGGTAATATGTTTTATTTTCCATGAAGCAAAGAGAGAGGGAATAGAGTAGGACATAAGAAAGTGTTCAGCATTCTAGTGATATGCAATTCTGATGATTCGTAGTGCATCTTAGGATTTTAGGAATATAGGTCCCAGGACAGTAGGAATGGTGAATCACGTTTATGCTGAAGTTGACTGATTAAATAAATACGTTGTAGTTATTAATTTATGTGTGGACTGCTTATGAGAATCATGCTTAGTGTGGTTAGTGCATTTCTTCTCGTCACTCTCTTTCCTTGTTGTGTGTGTGACTTCTAAGTAGAGAAGCAATTCTTCATATACATCCCCAATTCATCTTCTTGTTATAGATGACAACACACAAACCCCTTCTTGCCATAGATGGTGGAGATACACAAACAACCTTCCTGTTATATTACCAAGGCTTTGGTCCCGTAAGACACAAAGAATTGATCAACCCACTAGAAACGCTTAGTGTTGATGGAAAACAATCTAAGAATGATAAGGAGTATGTTTTGGGAACAAACAGCAGCAATGAGAGTTGAAAAGGATATAAGCTCTTTCCAAATTATCAAACAAACAAACAAAAAAGGATTTGTCAGAGATGTGTTCTGTCACCAGATTTGTTTTCTGTTTTCAGTGAAACCATAATAAGAAACCTAGAAGAATGCCTTAGGATGAAGACTGGAGGAAAATGATAAACAATCTTCGTTATGCAGATCACACCGTGCTGATTTCAAAAAATGGAAAAGGCGTACAAAATCTTGTGAATATAATAGAAATAGGAAGCAAAAATAAAGGGATGGTGTTAAATAGCAAGAAGACTGAAGTCGTGGTAATCAGTTAAAAAAAGAAAGAAAGAAAAGAAATCCCCTCATGTAAAGTAACACCAAATGGCACAACACTGAGACAAGTTGATAAGTTTAAATATCTATGAACAGTCATCTCACCAGACAGCAGACGCACATTAGAAATATCCGGAAGAACTGGCCAAGCTAAAACCACATTCAAGAAAACGAAATGCGTTTTTACCAACATATTCCTAACAAATAATATCAAGAGGAGACTTCTTCGGTGTTATATAGAATCAATACTGTTGTACGGATACGGTGTGGACTGTCAACATGCAAAGTCAGAACAAGACTGAGGCAGCTGAAATGTGAGTTTCTAAGAAGAATGTTGATTGAAAGTTCCATGGATAGAAAAGAAAACGAATTAGACTGTCTTGAAAGAGGCAAAACACGAAACATTAATAAAGAAGGTTAGGAAAAGACAAGCAAAATTTATAGGACATTTTATGGAGCAAGAGAAATTTGAGCGCCTAGTCACAGCGGGAAAGCTGGAGGGATAAGATCACCAGGCATTCTTACCAACAAATGCCTATCAATTAACATCAGGAAGAGAGTTCTTGAATGTTATATAGAACCAATACTGCTGTACGGATGTGAGGCGTGGACAGTCAGCAAGCAAAGCCAGAACAAGATTGAGGCAGCCGAGATGTGATTTCTAAGAAGAATGTTGAGAGTTCCATGGACAGCAAAGAAAACAAACGAGACAGTCTTGATGGAGACAGACACAAGTAGATCACTCATATGGAAGATTAGGAAAAGACAGGCAACATTCGTAGGCCATTTTATGAGGAAGGTAGATTTGGAGCACCTGGTCACAACGGGAAAGCTAGAGGGAAGGAGAGCACTGGGTAGACCCAGGGAGAAAATGCTGGACGGACTTGCAGAGTGGCTGGGAATGGTAAGGGTGGGGGAGATGCTGGGGGCAACGAGAGATAGAGACAGATGAAAGTCCATGATCGCCGGCGCCATGCGGCAGGGCACCTGATGATGATGATGATATTGCCTCTTATACAAGTCCAGCAAAAGTAATGGATTGAACATGTATATCATGACATACATTAAAATCTGTATG
>CM060313.1:66227816-66230316 GCA_030674185.1 Monoplex corrugatus
CGCCGGGATCGGCCGTAGGAGCCACGCTCGACGTCACAAGTCTTCTCCAGGTCACACGACTGAGACATCTGTGGGTGACCTCCTGGATCTCCAGACCGTAGACTTCAGCGATGTTGTTGAAATAGGTGGTGTGCGGTCATCCCTTTCTTCTCCTCGCCTCAACTTTCTCCTGCAGGACCGTTGACATCAGATCTGTTTTGGTATTTCTGATCAAGCCTACATACTTCAGGTTTCTTCTGTTGATCTCTTTCAGCAGCTGGCGCCTGACATTCAGTTCCTTTAACACGCTATCGTTTGTTCTTCTGTCTGTCCATTTGACTCAGAGAAGTCGTCTATAGAGCCACATTGATTTTATTTTCTTCGTCTTTTCTTTGTGTCCAGGCTTCGCAACGATACATTAAAAACAGGCCGATTCAACATTTTCAGGATGTTTAGTTTTCAGTCTTTGATTCGGCCTGTTTTAATTAATGCCAACATACTTGAGTAATCAAGTGTTCTGAAGTTCGAAGTTTTGAAGTTACATCTTCATACAGACCTTTCTTGTATCTCGAGTGAGCAGGATGATATCACCCAGACAGGACATCAGAAATAATATACTTGAGAGGTAGGACTCAAGACATTCTATACTACTCTCCACCATCTTCTGGACACTCATGCTCCAGCCACAACCCGTCTTTTACCTGACCGCCCCCCTACCCCCTGGCTCACTCATGAGATCGCCTGTGCAAAACGTGCCCGCCGCAGAGCAGAGCGCCACTGGCGCAAATCCAAACTCACTGTACATAGGCAAATTTTCCAAGCCTCTAAAACAAAAGTGTCCACCCTCATTGCATCAGCAAAAACAAGCTATTTCCAAACCAAAATCCTGAATGCCTCTTCTTCAAAAGAACTCTTTACAACCATGAATCATCTCCTTGGCTCACGAAAAGATTTACCTCTCCCAACAAAACATACAAATGAAGAACTCCCATCTGTATTCTCCAACTATTTCACCACCAAAATACAAACTCTTCGTGACAAGCTTGACAGGACACCCTGTCAACCATGCCCACCTGACCCTTCCTTCTCTGGCACACCTCTTACTACTTTTACCCCAGTCTCACAAGAAGAAATTCTCAACACAATCAGATCCATGTCGTTCAAAACCTGCGAACTGGATCCTCTTCCAGGTTCTCTCTATGCCGACTGTCTCCCTACTCTCCTCCCATTCATCACTGACATCATCAACACTTCTCTTCAAACTGGAACTGTCCCAGATTCTTTCAAGTCTGATATTGTTCACCCTCTCCTCAAGAAACACAATTTAGACCCAAATGAACTGAAAAATTACCGGCCTATCTCTAATCTCTCTTTCTTGTCAAAACTCCTTGAAAAAGTCGTCCTCAACCAGCTGAACTCTCACCTGTCTGCCAACAATCTCCTCAATCCTTTCCAGTCAGCCTACCGCCAGTGCCATAGCACTGAAACTGCCCTACTACACATTCTCAACAATCTCCTCCTTGCAACTGATACTGGCAAAGTCTCTCTCCTCACACTCCTTGATCTGTCTGCAGCCTTCGATACCATTGACCATGGTATTCTCCTTTCTAGACTTCATCATACTTTTGGCATCTCTGACATTGCTCTCTCCTTTTTCACTTCGTATTTATCAAACAGAAAACAAACTGTTCTCATCAATGGCACTTACTCTCAACCTGCATACCTGACCTGTGGTGTTCCACAAGGATCTGTCCTTGGCCCTGTTCTTTTCACTCTTTACACCTCCCCCCTGTCCACCATCATCAACTCCCACTCTATAAAACACCAATTCTATGCTGATGACACCCAACTTCAAGACAGTGACTCACCTGATAATATACAGCGCCTGTTGACTCGCACCACTGAGTGTTACTCAGACATTAAGAACTGGATGACGTTCAACAAACTTCAGCTTAATGACGACAAGACAGAAGCTATCCTCATTGGCACCCGTCAGAAACTTTCTCAGCTGCCTCCTCTTTCTCTCCCATTATGTAACACATCAGTCCCAATTTCTGATTCAGCTAAAAACCTTGGTGTCTGCATTGACTCTCCCCTCTCCATGAACAACTTTGTTTCTCAAACTGCCAGATCTTGCTACTATCATCTCCATCGTATAAGGCTGATCAGGAAGTATCTCTCTGTCGAAACAACTGCAAAACTCGTTCTCTCCTTCATAATGTCTCGCATTGACTATTGCAATTCACTCCTGTCTGGTCTTCCTGCCTCCACCATTCACATCCTACAGCGCATTCAAAACAATGCTGTACGCCTTGTACTCAAAAAGAAAAAAGCTGACCACATATCTCCTCTCCTGGCACAACTTCACTGGCTCCCTGTATCAAAGCGCATACAGTACAAACTAGACACCATGTGCTACAAAAGCCTCAATAACGCAGCCCCCGATTACCTGTCAAGCCTACTTGAGATCTATCTTCCCTCACGTACCCTCCGCTCTGCCTCCGATCCTCTGACTTTTCGC
>CM060313.1:66240316-66247816 GCA_030674185.1 Monoplex corrugatus
GTTCAGAAGAGTACCTGTGACTTTGGCAGGGTTGTCTGAGGATCCATTTTCTCAGCACACTGATCTCTGTTTTTCAACTATTTTTTTTTGGATTGTTCTGTTTCTTTCTTATGCATACTTACCTGTCTCGTAGATTAGCCAGTCATCGAGAAATGTGGACTTGAGTGTTGGTCCATTGGTAGTTAAATTAACATGTAGATGTTTTAAAGGACAAGAGAGAGTAGCGATCCTTGGGGGAGGCCCTTGGAGAGTTTGAAAGGTGATGAACACCAGTTTCCAAATCGAAGACCTATCATTCTTTCTTGGAGAGTAGCAGCAATCCGTCTTGTGATTGCCATTCTGATATCATATCGTTGGAGCAGTTCCAAGAGCAGTGTGAAGCGGACTTTGTTGTATGCATCGTCTAGGTCCATGGTTTTCTTCTTTATTCTGGATTCCTTCATAAACTTTGTAAGCAAAGGTAGCGAAAATTTTACCATGAATTTTTCTTCCTGTTCTAAACGCACCTTACTTCGAAGGGAGTATTTTCTCTGTCTTCTAGATCTCTGTTTTATTGTTGTTGTTGTTGTTGTTTTGTTTTGCTTTGTTTTGTTTTTTTTCTTTTTGTTGTTGTAATGCTTTCCGTTACTTTTCCATTGACGATTTTGCACAGTCAGGATGAAATATTCATTTAGTCTGCGATAATCTTTTCCCTGTATGGGTAAAGATTTAAAAAAATAAATGTGTGTGCAGTCCTTAGGAACGGTCTTAATAGAAATCAGAAAAATCAGGGTTTTTATTTTTTATTTTCGGCAGCATTTCATGCGTCGATTCTGCACCGGGGGGAGTGGGGGTGGGGTGGTGGTGGCTGTGTCTTTGCTGCATTGTGCAATTGCTTCATGCATCTGATGTTCATTTATTATTAATTTTATTTCATTGTTATGACCAGTTCAGTTTACTTTTCAGATCAGTGATAGATTTTCTCTTTCTTTTAAGACTTTTCTGACCAGTCTGTTGCAGAAAAGAGTGGCCTTTCTCTTCGTGTTTGAAGTGGTTCTGTCGTCTGTGTTTGTAATACCAGGGCTCGTAGTGTGTGTGTGTGTGTGTGTGTGTGTGTGTGTGTGTTTAGCTTCCATTTGTTAATAGAATTGCTTTAAAAAATGTGTGTGTTGTGCCCACTCTGAGCCTTTCCCAGTCCTGTTTCCATTTATTGTACTTTTGCCTCCAGAGCCACCGTTCTTAGGCGCTATTTTGTTTGTTATTGATTGGTTGTATGTTGGCTGGTTGGTTGGTCGGTCGGTCGGTTGGTTGCTTGCTTGCTTGCTTGCTTGCTTGCTTGCTTTCTTGCTTGGTTGCTTGCTTGGTTGCTTGCTTGGCTGCTCGGTTGGTTCCTTGTTTGATAGGTTGGTTGCTTGATTGATTGGTTGGTTGGTTGGTTAGTTGGCTGGTTGGTTGGTTGGTTGCTTGCTTGCTTGCTTGCTTGGTTGCTTGCTTGGTTGGTTGGTTGCTTGCTTGCTTGATTGCTTGCTTGCTTGGTTGGTTACTTGGTTGCTTGCTTGCTTGCTTGCTTGCTTGCTTGCTTGGTTTCTTTCTTTTTTTAATTTTTTCGTTTCTTTCTTTCTTTTCTTTTTGTTCTATTTTGTGAGGGTGTTGATTTTCTTTCCTGGTTCAGTCTCTGATTAGCGAGGTGACAAGTTGATGAAGATAACGTTACACCAGTAGCATACTTGTCGCCCTCAGTCTTCAGGAGGAATTCAGTCAGTGTTCCAGATTGTAACCGATCCGTTGTGTTGTTTCCTTCTTGTGTCATTAATATGGATTTGTCTTAATTGTTGTTGTTGTTTTTGCTTTTGTTGTTTTGACCGCATAGTTGGACGACTGGGAAAATGCGGTTAACCACCAGGTACATATGAAACATGCTTTAAGTAGGGGTTCCTGTTATCTAACAAACACACACACACACACACAAACACACACACCACACAACACACACACACACACCACAACACAACAACACACACACAAAACCACACCATACACAACACACAACAACACACACACAAACACACACACAACACACACACACACACACACACACAAACACACACACACACAACCCACACACACACAACACACACACACACACACACACACAACACACACACAACACACACACACACACACACACACACACACACACACAACACACACACACACACACACACAACACAAACACACACACAAACACACACACACACACACAACACACCACACACCACACACACACACACACACACACACACACAACACACACAACACAAACACACACAACACACACACACACACACACACACACACACACACAACACACACCACACAAACAAAACACACAACAACACACAACACACACACAAACACACACACACACACACACACAACACAACACAACAACAAACACACACAAACAACACACACACACACAACCACACACACACACAACACACAAACACACACACACACACACAAAACACACACACAAACACAACACACACACACACACACAACCACACACAACACACACACACACACAACAACACACACACACACACAACACACACACACACACACACACACACACACAACACCACACAACACACACACACACACACACACACACACACACACACACACAGAGCCTCCCCACCACCTCCTCCACATTTCGGAAGAGGAGTGCTGTTCCTGCTGTGTGGCTGTTGGGAAGATATGAACACATGTACCTCAGGTGTGCGTTACAATGACCATCATCTCATAGACTCCTCCTCCTTCGTGCTGTCATAACCAGAGGCTTCCATCAGCTTCCTCTGCCTGTCCGTCTTGCTGTTTCTCCATCGCTCAGGCCTCTTGTTAGGGCTGGTGATTGAATGCTTCGCTCTTCCAGCTTGTTCTGTATGCAGTCCCAGCTTGTTCGTTGTGCAGTTCCAGTTTGTTCTTTGTGCCCTGGTGAGTGAATGCTTCGCTCTTCCAGCTTGTTCTTTATGCAGTCCCAGCTTGTTCTTTAGGCAGTCCCAGCTTGTTCTTTGTGCCCTGGTGATTGAATGCTTCGCTGTTCCAGCTTGTTCTTTATGCCCTGGTGATTGAATGCTTCGTTGTTCCAGCTTGTTCTTTATGCCTGGTGCTTGAATGCTTGGCTCTTCCAGCTTGTTCTTATGTCTGGTGATTGAGTGCATCGCTGTTCCAGCTTGTTCTTTGTGCCCTGGTGATTGAGTGCATCGCTGTTCAGCTTGTTCTTTATGCAGTTCCAGCTTGTTCTTTATGCCCTGGTGATTGAATGCTTCGCTGTTCCAGCTTGTTCTTTGTGCCTTGGTGATTGAATGCTTCGTTGTTCCAGCTTGTTCTTTTGCGTTCAGCTTGTTCTTTGTGCCCTGGTGAATGAATGCTTCGTTGTTCCAGCTTGTTCTTCATGCAGTTCCAGCTTGTTCTTTGTGTCTGGTGATTGAATTCTTCGCTGCTCCAGCTTGTTCTTTGTGTCCTTGGTGATTGAATGCTTCGCTCTTCAGCTTGTTCTTTATGTCTTGTGATTGAATGCTTAGTTGTTCCAGCTTGTTCTTGATGTCTTGGTGATTGAATGCTTAGTTGTTCCAGCTTGTTCTTGATGTCTTGGTGATTGATATGCTTAGTTGTTCCAGCTTGTTCTTTGATACCTGGTGATTGAATGCTTCGTTGTTCCAGCTTGTTCTTTATACCCTGGTGATTGAATGCTTGGTTGTTCCAGCTTGTTCTTATTACCTGGTGATTGAATGCTTAGTTGTTCCAGCTTGTTCTTTATACCCTGGTGATTGAATGCTTAGTTGTTCCAGCTTGTTCTTTGTCCTGGTGATTGAATGCTTAGTTGTTCCAGCTTGTTCTTTGTGTCCTGGTGATTGAATGCTTCGTTGTTCCAGCTTGTTCTTTGTGTCCTGGTGATTGAATGCTTCGTTGTTCCAGCTTGTTCTTTGTGTCCAGGTGATTGAATGCTTCGTTGTTCCACCTTGTTCTTTGTGCCCTGGTGATTGAATGCTTAGTTGTTCCAGCTTGTTCTTTATACCCTGGTGATTGAATGCTTCGTTGTTCCAGCTTGTTCTTTGTGCCCTGGTAATTGAATGCTTCGTTGTTCCAGCTTGTTCTTTGTGCCCTGGTAATTGAATGCTTCGTTGTTCCAGCTTGTTCTTTATACCCTGGCGATTGAATGCTTCGTTGTTCCAGCTTGTTCTTTATACCCTGGTGATTAAATGCTTCGTTGTTCCAGCTTGTTCTTTATGCAGTTCCAGCTTGTTCTTTATGCCCTGGTGATTGAATGCTTCGTTGTTCCAGCTTGTTCTTTATGCAGTTCCAGCTTGTTCTTTATACCCTGGTGATTGAATGCTTCGTTGTTTCAGCTTGTTCTTTGTGCCCTGGTGATTGAATGCTTAGTTGTTCCAGCTTGTTCTTTATACAGTTCCAGCTTGTTCTTTGTGCAGTTCCAGCTTGTACTTGCAGTTCCAGCTTGTTCTTTGTGCCCTGATGATTGAATGCTTCGTTGTTCCAGCTTGTTCTTTGTGCCCTGGTGATTGAATGCTTCGCTCTTCCAGCTTGTTCTTTATGCGGTTCCAGCTTGTTCTTCATGCAGTTCCAGCTTGTTCTTTGTGCCCTGGTGAATGAATGCTTCGCTGTTCTAGCTTGTTCTTCATGCCCTGGTGAATGAATGCTTCGCTGTTCCAACTTGTTCTTTCAGTCCTGGTGATTCAATGCTTCGCTCTTCCAGCTTGTTTTTTTTTGCTCGACCAGCACAGGAATTTTGTAAGCGTGGAGTGTGTGTGCAATCCTGTCTTTCATTTCACATCTGCTAGTGCTCATAGTTCCATATGGTGTAAGAACGGTTTTAGCAGGTGTTTAGAGTGGTAATGGTCAATGGTTTAATGTTTATTCACTTAAGTGATTATGGACCACAAAAAAAAAAGAAAAGAAAGAAAGAAGAAAAAGTGAAAAGAAAAAAAGAAGACAAGGGGGGGGGGGGGGGGCGAGAGTGTAGGTGGAAAGAAAGGCAATTGGTACACACACACACACACGCATATATATATATATATATATATATATATATATATATGTGTGTGTGTGTGTGTGTGTGTGTGTGTGTGTGTGTGTGTGTGTATTATATATATATATATATATATATATATGTGTGTGTGTGTGTGTGTGTGTGTATGTGTGTGTGTGTGTGTATGTATATATTTGGGTTAGGTAGATAGGTATGTATGTATGCGTGTGTACATGTATAGATGTCTGCATGTGTACATGTATGTATGTACGTGTGTGTTCTTCAGTGTACATGTGTGTGTGAGAGTGTGTGTGTGTGTGCGTATGTGTGTGTGTGTGTGTGTGTGTGTGTGTGTGTCTGTCTGTCTGTCTATCTGTCTGTATGTATGTGTATCCATGTGTGTGTGTGTATGTGTGCGTGTGTATGAGGACAAACGGAACGTCATAATTTTACGCAGCACTTTGGAACGCAATTTCACTCGACCTACTCACACGACCAAAATATCTCTGAAGGACGAACGTGACCAAAAAAAACGTGCGGGTTGGGTACACTGGGGATGGGGGGGGGGGGGGCGGGGGGACGGGAGGGGGGGTGGGGATGGTAAGGCGGGGAGGGGACTGAATACCGTGTACAAGTTATAGGTACGTCATGCTGTACAAACAGTAATGATTTGTACGTTTGTACGTGAGTGGTGCCACGTAGTTTTCTTTCTCCTCGTGCAAAATCCGCATTGCTTGTTGATTACTGACTGGTAGCAAGCATATGTAAGCTTGTGTGTATGCGTGTGTGTGTGTGTGTGTGTGCGTGTGTGTGTATGTCTGTGTGTGTGTGTGTGTGTGTGTGTGTGTGTGTGTGTGTTTGTGTGTGTGTTTGTGTATGTGTTTGTGTGTGTTTGTGTTTGTGTGTGTTTGTGTGTGTTTGTGTGTTTGTGTGTGTGTGTCTGTGTTTGTGAATGTGTGTGTGTGTGTTTGTGAATGTGTGTTTGTGTTTGTGTGTGTTTGTGTGTGTTCGTTCGTTCTTTAATTTAACGTCTTTTCACTATAAGTGATATTAGACGGGGGAGGGGGGGAGGGGAAATTATTAAAAAAAAAAAAAAAAAAAAAAAAAAAAGTGAACAAAATAAAATGTAGAACGATAGTTGGACGGGTTGGATTTGGGCAGAGGGAAGACAGAGGAAAAAGACATTAGCAGGTGGGGGAACAGTAAAATGGAACGAGAACTTAACACTAACAATTAACTTCAATAACGTGAAGGGAAATTGTAACACTAAAATACAAACCGAATAAAGTTAAAGTAATGCATTAACAGGACTGTGAACTAATGATTCTGAAATTCTAACTAACAACGTTTGATCTGATGTAATTTTCTGGAAATGATTTTCAGAATACTTTTCTTGAGTAAACATTTTCGGTAAAAAAGAACGTAGCATTTTGCAGTAGAATAAACAGTGAAACAGTGTGAACTGTTCGCCGCAAATACACTTGACATTTTTACAATATTTTGTTCTCAATGCGTTTAGCTGAATACGAAAACAAACAGCAACAATCGATCTCAAATGATACATAGAAGAATACTGCAATTTTTTACATACATTTTGAACGGTAAGTTTTATCATTTGTTGTGACACAAACTGTTCATCTGAATGTTCAAGAAATCGAGTCCATGAGGCTGATTCGAGCAAGTTGCAAGCTTCTTTTACGGAGCTATGAACATGTAATTCTATAGCATTATCAGCATTCTGGGCGCCTTGCTTAGCTGCTCTGTCAACTACTTCGTTGCCGTGAAGACCAACATGAGAAGGCACCCAGCATAAACTGATATCTGTACCTTTGACCCTTAAACGATGTATAAGATGATTTGCCTCAGTAATTAAATCAGGTCTTGTGTCGGCATTAAAAGACCGTAAGGCATATAATACAGATTTTGAGTCAACAAAGAGAACTACTTTGAAAGACATGGGTTTAAGATTTACTAGATAATGCAATGCTTGACTAATAGCGACTAATTCCGCTGTAAAGATCGATAAGTTTGCCCCAACGAAAAATGACTTTTTTATCTTAAATTTTGGAACATAAAATGCTGCTCCAGCACATTTATTTTCTAAGACTGATCCATCGGTAAAAATGTGAAGGTGGGTACGGTATTTTTCATCGATGTGTTCTCTTGCTGTGGATATCGAAATGTTGACGTTTTCAGATTTCTTAGCGTCTGTATAATCAATATCAAAAGAGGCTTTTTGCATTTCACATGTAGGGATAGGCGTTGTTGATGGTGTCTCAGCTATTTCATCCATATTTATGTTAGACTGTTTGACCAAGTCAGATATGTAAGTTGAAACAGTCATTTGTGATGAAATGCTTTTTGCTCGCTTTGGAAAGTCAACATCAGACCTGATTTTAATTTCCTTACTCACAAAATTGTCCGTTTGTGAAGTAGTTCTAACTGCAAATTTTGCTGTCGCTAGCTCA
>CM060313.1:66252816-66257816 GCA_030674185.1 Monoplex corrugatus
TTAGGTTAGGGTAGGGTAGGATAGGTAAGGTTAGGTTAGATTAGGTTACGTTGGATTAGATAAAATAGATTAGATTAGATTAGATTAGATAATATTTGGCCTGTTTGTTCGTTTGTTTGCGTGTTTGCGTGTTTGCGTGCGTGAGCGTGTGTGTGTATGTGTGTGTGTGTGCTTGTATGTGTGTTTGTGTGTGGTGGTGGTCTTTGATTTAATGTCTATTCACTAAAGTGATTTTAGACAACAACAAAAAAACAAAACAAAACAAAACAAACAAACAAACAAAAAACAAAACAAAAAAAGGGGGAGTGAAGAGAATATTTGAAAATTGTCAATTTTGAACTTGAGAAAAGATGATCCAGAAAAAAACTGTTTTGAAGAGGGGAAGGTAAAACTAACAAATAATGTTACCATAATTAACGATTTAAACAAACTAACAAACAAAATTGATAAATATATGGAAGAAACGAAGAAAAAAATAAAACTAATAATTGACTAACCATAACAGTGAACAAGTGAAATAACATTTTAAAGGTAATTCGCTATAGGACTTTTTGACAGGCTAACAAAAAATTCATACAGTAATGATGATGAGGCAAATATATCAGAAACTGTACTCATAGATAGTGTTGGAATATGTCGTTTTACCTTAACGCAAGAAAGAATATGACTATGTGTTATCTTCTTTCCACACAGACATACTATGTTCTTGGTGTATTTTGTTTTGAATGCATCAAGTTTCCATCTATACATAAGGGATTGTATAATTCTGCTGGCATGAAGCTGCTTAAGTATTTTGCTAATTTCAAAGTTCATGTGACATTTATCATACTTTTTCTGTTTTAATTGGAACTGCTTCCAGACGTAGTTGTCTACTAAAGTGTAATTCTCGTGCAACGAGAGAGAAAGCTGGATATTGTTTGAATCTGGTGAGTTATTAGCTCCCCGTTTGGCAGCCCTGTCAACTTTATCATTATAACGAAAAGAACTATGAGAAGGTATCCAGCAGAAAGTAATATCAGTGCCTCTTAAAGATAAATTATGAATCAAGTGACTAATTTCCAGAATCATTTCTGATCTTGTTTGTAATTTTGATAATTCAAGAGCCTGAAGTACTGATTTTGAATCCACGCAAAAAAGTGTTTGAAAAATTGTCCTAGGAAAACTTATCATAAAGTTTAAAGCCATTAATATTGCAAAAAGTTCAGCTGTAAAGATAGATTTATCAAGTCCTATGTAGAAAGATTTTTCAATTTTGAGAGCAGGTATTAAAAACGCTGAGCCTGCTTTTCTTTCAATTACTGATCCATCAGTGTAAATTTTCAAATGATCGGAATATAAGTCGTCTATATGACATTTAACCTGACTTGCCAGTAAGTTTACATTGTCTCCTTTTTTTAAGTTAGTGTGATGTACGTCAAATTGTGCTCTTTGGAGTTCCCAACTGGGTACTGGCGAAAAGGAAGGTCTTATAGATACAGGATCTACGTGTAGATCAATTCCTGAACCTTTCATGACGTCAGATGTTTATGTTGCAAGAGTGACCTGTGAAGATATTGATTTAGCTCTTTTTGGAAAGTCGATATCTGATCTCAGTTTAATTTCTGTTTCAGAGATGTTTTCTACAGTGGTGTGTCTTAACAAAAATTTAGTAGAAGCGACTTTCCTTTGCTCATCAAGTGGCAACAGTTTGATTTCAGTATATGTGCGAAGACAGGAAGCATGCATTGGAAGACCCAGTGCAAGTTTGAAACCTTTACAATCTATGCTCTGCAGTTTTTTCATTAAGTGTTTCGGTGCACTGAAGAAGATTTCTTGGGCATAGGTTAATTTAGATCTAACAAGCGATTTACAAAGATGAACAAGTGTTGATGAATCTTGACCCCATGCCTGTTTGCGAACTATTTTTAAGAAATTTAAACTTTTTTGAGCTTTGGTTAATAAGTATTCAATATGCTGATTCCAAGATAATTTTGCCGTAAGAAAAACTCCTAAGAATTTAATTGACTCATTAAACTGAAGAAGAGTATCTCCCAGTTTGAAAGTGGGAAGATTTACTGGGTTAGCTCCATTATTAAATAAAACTATTTTCGATTTTTCCAGGGATAGATGTAACCCATTTTCTACCATGTATCGTGCTATTTTATCAAGTTCTAATTGGTAGCATTTGCGTGTATAATTAATACAGCGCAAAGGAGTTTTCCTTTTCATATTTACCTGCATCCACATGCATAAATCGTCAGCATATTGAGCTAAAACTACATGCTTAGATACTTTACTGGGTAAGTCATGCATTAATATCATGAAAAGAAGGGGAGCTATAACGGATCCCTGAGGGATACCCATTTGAAGAATTCGTTTCGTGGAATATACATTTTCAATCCTCGTTTGAAATACTCTGTTTTCTAAGAAACACTTAACATAGTCAAAAATGTGACCTGTCAGCCCAATACTTTTAAATTTAAATAACAATCTGGAGTGCCACACTTGATCGTATGCTTTCGTTATATCAAAAAATGTAGCTAAAACACATTGACGTCTTGCAAATTGTTGTTTTATGTTAGTAGTTAGCTTTGTTAGGATTTCTACTGGTGACCTGCCTTTTCGAAATCCTGCCTGATTTACTGGTATTATTTTATTCTTTTCACAATAGTGCATCAGTCTCTTTAAGATTATTTTCTCCATTAGTTTACATACGTGTGATGTTAATGCAATTGGCCTGTAGTTTTTCAGATCGGTATTACATTTACCTGATTTTAGTACAGGAACCACTATCGTTTCTTTCCAGTTGTTGGGCATTTTCCCACTATTCCAGCATTTTTGAAATATGTCATGTAGCAAAATTATAAAATTTTCTGGTAAATTTTTCAGCATCTCATTGGAAATTGCATCTAGTCCAACTGACGTTTTTTTACTTGGAAGGGACTGAATGGCATCTTTTAATTCTTGAAGTGTGAGTGATGCATTCATGTAGTGAGTATTATCAGAGGCAGGATCCTTATATACATCTTTCTTTTCTTCTCGTTCCCTATAGTCTCTACTAGAGACAGGAAGTCCTTCTACACGACAGGTCTCAGCAAACACGTCTGCAAAAGCTTCTGCTTTTTCCAGTGAGCTAGGAAAAGGGTTATTTTCTAGCTTTACTGGAATTGATGGCAACTTAATCCCGTTTTTCATTAATTTTAGTTTTTCCCAAATCTTTATCATGTCTTTGTGGTCATTTACTTCACATTTACAAAAAGACGTCCAGTGTTGTTCTTTGGCTTGCTCTATGATTCTGTTACACTTAATGTTGGCACTTTTCATCGCTGTATGATTTTCAGGTGACCTGTTTGCTAAATAGATTTTGTATTTTTCTTTCTTTTCGTTCACTGCCTTTTGACAATCCTCATTCCACCAGACATTTCCATGATGTTTTCCTATTTTCGACACTGTAAGTTTTGGAATTGAAATGTTAGCAGCTCTTAACAGTGAGTTACAGAAAACTTCGTACATGTCGTTTATGTTCATTGCTTCAGATAGATCTGTTCTTGTCTTTTCAAGGATTGCCTTAAAACTGATCCAGTCTGCGTTTTTATAATTAAACTTGGGTAAACTATCTTGTGGCATGGCGTCTATTTTAGTAGTATGGTTTAGGGTAAGACGTATGGGGATGTGATCTGATCCCAACAAGTCATCCTCTGTTTGCCACGTGGCGTTTGGGGCTAGGGATGGTGAGATTAAAGTGAGGTCGATAGCTGTGGGTCTGTGGGTTGGTATATCGGGGATCCGGGTAACGTGTCCGTTGTTAAGTAAATATAAATTGGAATCTACAATATTTTCGATCAACCTGTTGCTTGTTATGTTTGTGCAATACTTTTCCCAAAATGGGGCATGTGCATTAAAATCACCTCCAATTATCCACTTGTCATCCTGATCTTGAAAGTGTCTTAACCATTCAGTGTTCACAGAATCTGGGCCTCTTGGTAAGTATACAGAGGCCATATTCACAACTAACGATGAGGAAAATTTTATAATGATTGCACATGATGAAATAAATGCGGTAGATTTAGGTACTGGCGATGTTCGTTCACAATAGTTCAGTCCTTCCCGAATGTATATAGCTGTTTGTACACGGCCACCGTCATTTACAGAGTCACATATTGGTGGATAATAAAAACCGGATATTTTAGGTAATTTGGTTTTGATGGTATTCAGCGACTGTAGAAGCATGACATGGACGTTTTTAGAAGAGAGATAGTTACTCAAATATGAGATGTTTTTAACAATGGAACGAGTGTTCCACTGAAAATGTTGATATCACTTACTACACACGTCTTCATGAGGAACGGTTGATAAACTTTAGAACAATATGGTAAGTTTAGATAATTCAATATTCATTTAACTTGGAATCAAAAGGTACAAATAGCATAAAAACGAAGTAGGTAAACAAGTAAATAATTAAGTAAAACAATATAGTTGAGAGCTGAACGAAGAGGAACTGAATCTGGGCTGAATCTAAAATGACCAGGGAGAGAAGAAAAATTGAGAGTGGAAGCCGGGTCTTTGTTGATGTCGTTGCCGGTTTGATCTCCTCCTCGGTTTTTCCCAGAAGAGCTGATGGATTTGCCTCCCTAAGTTTCTGGCCAGAACGCTTGCCCCTCTGGTGGTTGGATGGACGTCGTCCTGGCTGACTTGAGTGTGACTGATAGTTTGGAGATTATCATTGTTGACATAGTTGACACTTGCTGCTTTTAGGAGTCGCGCTTTTGTCAGGGCATTAAGAAGCTCTCTTTTTACGTTTAGGTGTTTGTCCCTCACAGGAGCGACCTGACTGACCACTACCTTTGCTTTCGGAAATTGTGTGTTGATGATTTTCACACATATTTCTAGGTTTATGCTGCATTCAGTGGGCTCCTTTGTTTTCAAATCTGTAATCCCCACATGTAGAACAACACAGTCAGGTTCAGGTGTCAGTTCTTCTTTCGATTTTTCAATGGCTGTCTTACAGTCGTCGATGGTAC
>CM060313.1:66265316-66267816 GCA_030674185.1 Monoplex corrugatus
CGGCCAAGCCAAAACAGCATTCAAGAAGATGACAAGCATTCTTACCAACAAATGCCTTTCAATTAACATCAGGAAGAGAGTTGTTGAATGTTATATAGAACCGATAATGTTATACGGATGTGAGGCGTGGACAGTCAACAAGCAAAGCCAGAACAAGATTGAGGCAGCCGAGATGTGGTTTCTAAGAAGAATGTTGAGAGTTCCATGGACAGCAAAGAAAACAAACGAGACAGTCTTGAAGGAGGCAGACACAAGAAGATCATTGATAAGGAAGATTAGGAAAAGACAGGCAACATTTATAGGCCATTTTATGAGGAAGGGGGGTTTGGAGTCTGTATGATTTCTTCGTTTGTTTGATTGTTTTTGTTGTTGTTGTTGTTTTTTGTTGTTTTTTGTTTGTTTGGTTGGTTTTGTTGTTGGTTTTTTGTGTATAGTTGTTGGTTGGTTGGATGGCTGGTTGTTCGTTTGTTTGTTAGTCTGTCTGTTTGTTTGTTTGTTTCTTTCTTTCTTTCTTTTGAACGTGATCATGCCTCAGATGATCAGTCTAGTCCAATGACCTCCATGAAGTATGTGGTTTTCATCAAGTCCTGTTGGTTGTGGGTGTCCCACACCTTTCCTTTTTATTCTGACCAGTGGTCAGACTTGCAGAGTGGCTGGGGATGAAGGGGGGTGGGGGAGATGCTGGGGGCAACGAGAGATAGAGATGGTTGGAAGTCCACGGTCGCCAACGCCATACGGCAGGGCACCTGATGATGATGATGATGATGATGATGATGATGAGTGGTCAAAACTGTGGAACGTGCTGCCTGGCAGTGGAGACTGGGGGTCCTGTCTGGCATGGACACACATCCCTGTGGGACAGCCCCACATGCCGCAGTAGGCAGCAAGAATCCAGCCCTCAGATAGAAGATTGTGGTTTGATTGTGGACTGGGGTTAGAATTTGACAGGGTTTTTGTTTTGTTTTCTTTTTGTTTGTTTTGTTTTGTTTTTGTTTTGTTTTCAGCGTTTGGGTGTTTTTCGGTGTGTGTGTGTATACAGGTTGTTTTGCCCATACTGCGCAAGTGATAAGTTACTGCACAGTCTGCATACGCCATCAGTCGTGAGTGGGCGTGCGTTATGGGCGATTTCATGTTTTGTATAAGCCGTCGGACGCTGACATGATTTAGGATCTTTAACGTGCGGATTTTGACATGGGAGACCAGAAAACTAATCACCAGATATATATATATACCCACGCACACACACACACACACACACACACACACACACACACACACACACACACACGGCTATAAATGGGGAAAAGGAATAAAAACAATGGAAAATTATAGATAAATAGATATAGATAGATAGACAGATAGATAGATAGACAGACAGGTAGACAGATAGACAGACAGACAGGCAGGCAGATAGACAGACAGACAGACAGATAGATAGATAGATAAATATAGATAGACAGACAGATAGATAGATAGATAGATAGATAGGCCTAGATAGACAGACAGACAGGTAGACAGATAGACAGACAGACAGGCAGGCAGATAGACAGACAGGCAGATAAATAGATAGATAGATAGACAGATAGATAGATAGATAGATAGATAGATAGACAGACAGATAGATAGATAGATAGATAGATAGATAGATCCACTGTGCAAGAGATACCCAGGCCTGATCGGTCAATCCCAAGCCTTCTGATTAGAAGTTTAGCGTCTTATCCGCTTGGCTACCGCGAATTAGATAACAAAAAGTTAGAGTTAAATCGAAAGCAGGAAATCACATGCATGTATTCACCATATGCACCAGGTATGCATCCACCAAAGAGATCAAAATCGCACCTCAATCGTTCTACTTCGAATCAAAACGCCCCCACACTTGTAGAATCGTGAAAACCCCACTCGTTCTTCAATGTCAATGACTTTCGACACTCAAAATCTGGTTATTTTTTTTAATGCGCAGTCACTCCAATTGAGTTTGGAAAAGTACGTTTTACGAGAATAACTTATAATGGTAAGATGGAAGGGGATGGTTTGAGTTGGGTGTGTGTGTGTGTGTGTGTGTGTGTATGTGGGTGGGTGGGTGGGGAGAGGTTGGTGGGGCTGGGGGGGGGAGGGGGAAGACCACACAGACGTTGGATGTCTGAGTTAGATTACTCCGCTGGTTTTAAATGTCACCGTCAAGCCACACTTACGTCTCACTCTCACGAGATATGGTTAACAATCGTGATCATTTTCGTGGTGTTGTGTTTTACAAAAAAACTGAATCTGACCTAACCCTCGCGTGTCTCGCTGATCTCTTCCTTGTCAAATGTCCTGCACTTTATTCATTGTGTTTACTGCTCTTTTTTTTCGTTTCTCAACATAAATTCCAAATATTTCATTCAAGTGGGCTGGTGGAGAGAGAGAGAGAGAGAGAGAGAGAGTGTTGTGTGTGTGTGTGTGTGTGTGTGTGTGTGTGTGTGTGTGTGTGTGTGTGTGTGTGTGCGCGAGAGAGAGAGAG
>CM060313.1:66272816-66355316 GCA_030674185.1 Monoplex corrugatus
GTACATTGGAGTGTACAGAACCTGTATACTGAGTACATTGGAGTGTACAGAACCTGTATACTGAGTACATTGGAGTGTACAGAACCTGTATACTGAGTACATTGGAGTGTACAGAACCTGTATACTGAGTACATTGGAGTGTACAGAACCTGTATACTGAGTACATTGGAGTGTACAGAACCTGTATACTGAGTGCATTGGAGTGTACAGAACCTGTATACTGAGTACATTGGAGTGTACAGAACCTGTATACTGAGTACATTGGAGTGTACAGAACCTGTATACTGAGTGCATTGGAGTGTACAGAACCTGTATACTGAGTGCATTGGAGTGTACAGAACCTGTATACTGAGTACACTGGAGTGTACAGAGCCTGTATACTGAGTGCATTGGAGAGTACAGAACCTGTATACTGAGTACATTGGAGTGTACAGAACCTGTATACTGAGTGCATTGGAGTGTACAGAACCTGTATACTGAGTACACTGGAGTGTACAGAACCTGTATATTGAGTACACTGGAGTGTACAGAGCCTGTATACTGAGTACACTGGAGTGTACAAAGCCTGTATACTGAGTACACTGGAGTGTACAGAACCTGTATATTGAGTACACTGGAGTGTACAGAACCTGTATATTGAGTACACTGGAGTGTACAGAACCTGTATACTGAGTACATTGGAGTGTACAGAACCTGTATACTGAGTGCATTGGAGTGTACAGAACCTGTATACTGAGTACACTGGAGTGTACAGAACCTGTATACCGAGTACACTGGAGTGTACAGAACCTGTATACTGAGTACACTGGAGTGTACAGAGCCTGTATACTGAGTACATTGGAGTGTACAGAACCTGTATACTGAGTGCATTGGAGTGTACAGAACCTGTATACTGAGTACATTGGAGTGTACAGAACCTTATACTGAGTACATTGGAGTGTACAGAACCTGTATACTGAGTACACTGGAGTGTACAGAACCTGTATACTGAGTGCATTGGAGTGTACAGAACCTGTATACTGAGTACATTGGAGTGTACAAAACCTTATACTGAGTACATTGGAGTGTACAGAGGATGCACAGAGTACATCAGAGTGTACAGTCTTATACTGAGTACACTGGAGTGTACAGAACCTGTAAACTGAGTACACTGGAGTGTACAAAACCTGTATACTGAATACACTGAAATGTACAGAAACTTATACTGAGTACATTAAAGTGTATAGAGCCTGCACGCACACACACACACACTGAGCTTTAAAAAGGTAAACATTTTATTTTAAAATTGTATCCATTACTTTCATCAAGAAGTGCATCATGAATAACAACAACAACAACAATAATATTAATAATGATAATAATAATAACAACAACAATAAAGATAGTATGATGATGATGATGATGGTGATGTTATCATCATCATCACCATCATCATTATCATCATCATCACCACCACGACCATCATCATCATCATCGCCATCATCACTGAATAGTGCTATTTTCTAAACACATGTGAATTCACAGTACATTACACAATTACAAGACACAGAGTGTACTACAAAGAGAATCACACACACACCATACACACACACATACACAATGAGAACACACACAAAGAACATACACAGAGAGCACACACATTCACACACACACACCACACACACACACTGAGAACACACACACACATACACAGCACACACACAGAACGCACACACAACCACCCCACCCCACACACACATATACAAACACAGTCTTTCTCCAGACAAACATGAATGGATACACAGTACCAGGAGTCCAACCAAACACAAACACATACATACATACACACCCATGGTCACAAAGGTACACCTACATGATTAATCAAACAATCCCACACGATCAGCAGTTAGAAATGGCAGTACACTCATTAAATTTCAATCATAAAGAATGCTGATCAGACACTTTCATCGTTGCAGATTGCTGAGGACATTGGTGTACAAAATCACTACACCCACTAGCAAAAGCAGGATTCACATACCAAGCACTCTCAGTCATAAAGGATATTGGGGAAAAAAAAACCCATGGGCCTAGTACTAATGTGAATAAAACATCCGTCTACCAACAGGATAATATGAGCCAGATCCTGCCTTTGTACCTCCCGCCTGATAGTGTGAGAGTGGAGATTTTTCGATTTCTCAGGTTCACACCTGTGTTAGTGCCTAAACTTTCATTTTCCCTGTTTGCTCAGTGGGAAAGAGTGCCTTGCTTATAATGCAAGGGAACAGCAGTTCAGTCCTTGGGTGGGCCACATCTTATGTGGCACCTGTGACGATAGTGCATATGGAATTCGTTCCGAGTGCGGAGACGTCATCTTGAGAAACTGAAACTGTGTATACCACACAGAACATGAAACATGCATGTTAAACGTCGTGTAAGTTGTGTCAGTGTCTGGAAGCTTATGGCAACATGGAAACACCTAACATACACATCTATTCAAGACAGGCCTATGCAGGCCGTACAGAAAATTTCACATCCAAGAAAATTGTTTTAAAAAAGATAAAGCAAAATATAAATACATCCCACACATTCATCACTCTTGCTTAGCGAGTATGTTGGCAAAACTGCTCCATATACATCATACTTAACATGTTGACGGATTCATATAAACATTTTTTCTATCCCATTCTCACTGGCAATAGAATGCGCATTTTTTCAGTCCTACCGTTTCTGTACATAACCAAACATCACTGGCCTAAATATTCAAGAAATTGTCCATAAAAGTCAAGACAGAGCGGCCTGGAGGGAGATGGTCTTGTCCAGATGTGCAGCGGCCAACACCGAACCCGGTGATGCCGATAGGTGAGACCGTTTCTGTGACAATCCCTCACACCATTCACTTCAATTCCCCAACCAACCAGACCGTTTCTGTGACAATCCCTCACACCATTCACTTCAGTTCCCCAACCAACCATCCAAAAATCCAGGTCCATTCAATGCCAGTTCCATGCTACTGAGTCTGTATTACAAACACCATCATGACCATTCCAATATCACGATCGAGTGTTATTTAACCCTTTGACTCCCACACACTGTCCACCAGCATCCTGTATTGCCGACCATGCCAGCAAAGCAAAAACTTAACTCTTTGATTCCCTCACCCTTTCCACCAGCTTCCTGCAGGAAGCTGGTGGAAAGGGTGGGAGAATCAAAGGGTTAAATTTTTGCAGTTGGTGGATAGAGTGTGGGAGTCAAAGGGTTAATTTGGGGGGGGGGGGGGGGATTTGGACATCTTTGAAAACTACTGTTTCTTTGCTGTTATTTGTCTTAAACTGACACTGAAACCTTTTTTACAAATAATAATTTATTTTAAGTTAGGGGCAGCCATTTTCAGATTATGGCTTTCAAATATGGAAATAAGAAAGGAAGAAAATTTCCTTAGCAAGAGCCATAAGAATCCATTTTAAACGGATGAAAGTTTACAATTATGTTCATCATGTTCTGTTCTGTTTTGTTATTTAGGCACAAAAGTATGCTTGGTGGCAACATGTCATATTTTTTTCTTCAAATGTTTAACTTCCAAGCTTTCAAGTGGATTGTTCTACAAAATTTGGCCATGTATAACTTTCTTGTTGCCATGGGTTCTTTTACGTGCTCTAAATATGTGCTGTACATGGGACTTCAGCTTACTGCCTCACCAGAAAGAATTCCCCCTTGACAACCACAACAGTCTCATGCAAAGGAGAGAAGATCCCTGTTCAAGCAAAAATTGAACTCAAGACTTCTCATGAGAGAAGATCCCTGTTCAAGCAAGAATTGCACTTGAGACTTTTCATTTCTAAGACTGATACTTTTAACATGCCCAGCACCACTCGACCAAAAAAGCAATGGAATGCATATTTAATTCACAAAACAGACAGCCTGCACCTGGCAAAGGCCAGCCGAAAATTTGTGCATTTCTAGTTTTGTAAATCTAATGATAAATAATGACCAAGCTAAAAGTCATCTGGAACGACAAGAATATCGCTATCAGCTCCAAGATCCGACTGATGTGTTACCTGGTCATGTCAATATTTTTGTATGCATGCGAAACATGGACCATAACAGCAGACATTGAAAGAAGGATACAGGCAATGGAGATGAGATGCTTCCGCAAACTCCTTGGTATCTCCTACAAAGATCATATAACCAATAAGGAAGTGAAAACCCGAATCGAAAAAGCCATCGGGCCATATGAAGACCTCCTGACTTCACCGAAAAGACGCAAACTGAGGTGGTACGGGCACGTCACACGATCATCTGGACTGGCCAAGACCGTCTGCAGGGAAGAGTACAGGGAGGGAGACGAAGAGGCAGACAGAGAAAAAGATGGGAAGACAATATCAGAGAGTGGACTGGCCTTGAATAGAACATCTTCTGCGGAAAGCTGAGGACTGTGAGGAAAGGAGGAAGCTGGTTGCAAAATCTTCAGTGGTGCCCCAACGGTCAACCAGACTACGGGACTGATGATGATGATGATGATGAAATCTATTAAGCGCTCTCATGCCTTTTTCATGTGTTTCTGGATTTTGTTTGCTTGACAGCTGACTGTCACTTGATTCAGAAAAGCAGTGAAAACATCTTACACTGATATAAGTCCACCATGGATGATACCTGTGGAACTTATCGTTATTTACTGTTGTTTCTGTTTAAAGCCCAGTCGACTGAGTAGAGCATATCAGGGCTACAACCATTTCAATACACACACAATATTTCAACAGACAAAAAATGGCAAAGAAAATTAAGTACACATATCAATGCATTCGCGCACATTATCTAAAGAGATACCCCTGACGTTGACCGCTCTGTCCAATTTATCACACAAAGGATTAAAAAAACATACCTGAATACAAAATCAAACATATTTAAAATAAGGACATTAAAGCATATAAGAAAACAGGCCTAAATTACCTAAAATTGCTTCCACATATCTCATTCCCTTGAGCCAAAAATGCACTTAATACATGTACCCAATTATCAATCCTAAAAGAAAGTACCTAAGACTTTATCGTACACATACAGGTGAATGGACCAGCAAGACAGAAAAGGACAGGAAGAAATGACAGAAAGCAAAGGAACAAGGCAGAAACAAAGAGAGTGACAGAATAGAGGAAATTTCTAGCACAAAATTTCCAGAAGGTGGGAATAATATTTATACTAAAAGAGCGTGGGGAGCTGAAATTATAATTTGTTCAAGATGGACGCATCACATCACATGCACACTTCACTCAAACCTGCCAGTAATAATATAACAAGACTCCTCAAGCCTGCGCAAAATTCTGCACACTGGCAAGGTCTTGAACTTTATCAGTAATGCACTAAACCTATCCTCCACTGAAGACAGTCCATCATCGCCGATGCTTCTGGAAATACTGCACAAATTCTTCCGCCCTCGTGGCATCCCAGCCACAGTTTTTGAGAGGCCCTTTGACGGCGGCCAGGTAAGACTGCAGGTGTGTCAGACCATGGCTCCAGGCACACAGGGACTGGGGGTCGAACTGACCTCTGTCCGCTGCCTGCTGGTACCAGTAACACAGTTCCCCAACATACATCATGGCCAGCATGTGCTCGTCGCTGTACACCCCTGCACAAAATTAATAAGGAAATGAAAAGAAATAAATCGTTCTTATACAGCACTACTCTTCAAACTCAGGGTGAAACTGTTATTGCTGTTTAAAGTCCAGTGGACTGCGTAGAGCCACATCAGGGCTACAACCTCTTCAAAACATACAAAACTTCAACGAAAAAAAAAAAGAAACAAGAAAATGAAGCACACATATCAATGCATTCATGCACACAATCCAAGGAATTCCCCCCCCCCCCCCCCCCCCCCCCCCCCCGGTGTCGACTACTCCGTCCAATCCATCTCACAGGGGACCTAAAACACAACCTGAATACAAACCAAAGCATACCCAAGGACATCAAAACATATATAAACGGGCACAAATCACCTAAAATTGTCTCCGCACATCCCACCTCCCCAGACCAAAAATGCACTTAATACATGCATCCAATTATCAATCCTAAGAAAAAGTATGTAAGATTTTATCCAACACATACAGGTGAATGGACCAGCAAGGCAGAAAATGATAGGAAGAAATGGCAGACAGCAAAGGAACAAGGTAGAAACAAACAGGATTGACAAAAAAGAGTACATTTATAGCACAGAATTTCCAGATGGTGGGGATACTATTTATACTGAAAGAGCCCCCAGCATCCCCATAGGGGAGTCAAGAGTCAAATGGACAGACAGACGAACAAACAATAGCATATTAAAGCAACTGAATGTTATGCACCAACTGCTAACTGAGATCAACCAAAGAAAGCTGAAATATGTCAACAATGCGATCAGAAACACCGAAACAGATTTGATATCAACAGTCCTGCAGGGGAAAGTTGAGGTGAGGAGAAGAAAGGGACGACCACACACCTCCTACCACACTAAAAACTCTCCCTTTTTATTATACTTCTGTGACACATTTATGCATTACTTACAATCAAAAATCAATGATTTTAAAGAAATTTTTAGAAATCAGCCTTCTAGTAGCATAAAACATGACCAAATCTGAATCTGATGCATTCATGAAAAGGCAAGATAAAGGTACTAAACTTGTTCCTAGATTTTAAAACACAGTGGTCCAAGTACTGGACTATTCTTTACATTAATCTCCTTTTCTTTCTTTCTTTTTGTCTTTTTGTTTTTTTTTTAAGGGAGATTGTTTCAATATCAGGTTTTACCTGTCAGACTGGTGTACCTGCCTAGTTCCTTGTTCTTGTGATATACAATTTCTGGTAACCTTCATTTTATGAACTGAAGTGTGTGTGTGTGTGTGTGTGTGTGTGTGTGTGTGTGTGTGTGTGTGTGTGTGTGTAGTGTGTGTGTGTGTGTGTGTGATGTGTGTGTGTGTGTTGTGTGTGTGTGTGTGTGTGTGTGTGTGTGTGTGTGTGTGTGTGTGTGTGTGTGTGTGTGTGTGTGTGTGTGTGGTGGTCTTCAATTTTTTAATGTCTATTCACTAAAGTGATTTTAGACCAAAAAACAAAAAAAAAAAAAAAAGGTGGGTTTGGGGGGGGGAGATAGAGGAGGGGTAAAGAGGATATTTGAAGATTGATTATTTTGGTCTTGAGAAAAGAGGATCCGGATATTCGAAGATTGATTATTTTGGTCTTGAGAAAAGAGGATCCGGATATTCGAAGATTGATTATTTTGGTCTTGAGAAAAGAGGATCCAGAAAACAACTATTTCAAGGAGGGGAAGGTAAAGCTAACAAATAATGTTGTCACAAGTAACGATTTAAACAAACTATCTAACAAACAAAATTAATGAATATCTGGAATAAATGAATAAAAAGTAAAATTAAGAATCGACTAACCACTACGGTGAACAAGTGAAATAACATTTTACAGGTAATTCGCTATAGGACTTTTTAAAACACAGTGGTCCAAGTAGTAGACTATTCCTTAAATTTAATCTCCTTTTCTTTCTTTTTTGTCTTTTTGTCTTTTTGTTCTTTTTTCAAAGGGAGATTGTTTCAATATCAGGTTTTACCTGTCACGATTGGTGTACCTGCCTAGTTTCTTCTTCTTGTGATATACAATTCTGATAACCCCCTCATTTTATGAACTGAAGGGTTAGTGTGAGTGTGAGTGTGTGTGTGTGTGTGTGTGTGTGTGTGTGTGTGTGTGTGTGTGTGTACAGAACATCAGCTAAACACTTTACAGACCAGCCTGTCCTTAAATATTCCCTTGCATGTGCATGCATCAAATAGGCACTTTAAAAATTATACATTTAGTCATGGTAGTGACTGGCTTATGGAAATATGAAAACACCCAGCATGCACTCCCATGATATACAGAGCATGAAGACTGTGCAGCTACATAATGTTTGCACGTATCGACAACAACAACAAAAATAAATACAAAAAAAAAAAAAAAAAAAAATGCATACACACATCGTGTTACTCGGACATTAAGAACTGGATGACACACAATAGACTTCAGCTTAATGACGACAAGACAGAAGCTATCCTCATTGGCACCCGTCAGAAACTTTCCCAGATGCCTCCTCTTTCTCTCCCATTATGTAACACATCAGTCCCAATTTCTGATTCAGCTAAAAACCTTGGTGTCTGCATTGACTCTACCCTGTCCATGAACAACTTTGTTTCTCAAACTGCCAGATCTTGCTACTATCATCTCCATCGTATAAGCCTGATCAGGAATACTTCTGTCTGTCGAAACAACTGCAAAACTCGTTCTCTCCTTCATAATGTCTCGCATTGACTATTGCAATTCACTCCTGTCTGGTCTTCCTGCCTCCACCATTCACATCCTACAGCGCATTCAAAACAATGCTGTACGCCTTGTACTCAAAAAGAAAAAAGCTGACCACATATCTCCTCTCCCTGTATCAAAGCGCATACAGTACAAACTAGACACCATGTGCTACAAAAGCCTCAATAACGCAGCCCCCGATTACCTGTCAAGCCTACTTGAGATCTATGTTCCCTCACGTACCCTCCGCTCTGCCTCCGATCCTCTGACTTTTCGCTTTCCACGCACTAAGCTCAATACCTATGGTTCACGAGCCTTCTCTGTTTCTGGTCCACTCTCCTGGAACAAACTTCCTCTCTCAGTCCGTCAGCAACCTACTTTTGCCTCCTTCAAGTCCGCTCTCAAAACTCACCTTTTCTCCTCTGCATAAAATCCTAACCTCACTCAACCCCCCTCTGCAGCCTGGAGGGGAATCACTTTGTTTTAATATATAATTGTATATGATGTGCTCTCTGTGGTTTTCCATTGGTTTTATTCTTGCTTTTATTGCTTTTATTCTTTCTCCCCATTTGTGGCCATGTGGTGTGTGTGTGGTGTGTGTGTGTGTGTGTGTGTGTGTGTGTGTGTGTGTGTGTGTGTGTGTGTGTGTGTGTGTGTGTGTGTGCGCGTGTGTGCGTGCGTGTGTGTGTGCGTGTGTGTCTCTTCGGCGCTTGGATTTGATTTTGTCGAGATTTTGCGCTATATAAATATTGTAATTATTATGTATGCATGTGCGTACGTATGTATGTATGTATGTATGTATGTATGTATGTATGTATGTATGTATGTATGTATACGCTTAGATTTATGTATGTATGTATGCATGTATACGCTCAGCTTAGATTTATGTATGTAAGTATGTATGCATGTATGTATGCATGTATACGCTCATATGTATGTAGGTATGTATGCATGTATATGCTCAGCGCTTAGATTTGATTTTATCAAGATTTTGCGCTATATAAATAAAATATATTATTATTATTATTTATCAGCAAAACATTTGGAATGCTAATACAAAAAACTATTTATCAGGATCACATGTACACATGGATTTAGTATGAAACCTATATATTACAAGTATTTGAAGTTTCTCAAAATGTGTTGCACAATCTAGGAGGCTGTCATCCTCACGTAAGCCGCATGCTATTTGTGTGCATGGAAAATGAGAGTGTGTGTGTGTGTGTAAAAAGTGTGTGTGTGTGTGTGTGGGATGTGTGTGTATGTGTATGTGTGTGTGGGTGTGTGTGTGTGTGTGTGTGTGTGTGTGTGTGTGTGTGTGTGTGTGTGTGTGTGTGTGTGTGTGTGTGTGTGTGTGTGTGTGTGTGTGTGCGCGTGCATGTGTGTCTGTGTCTGTCTCTGTGTGCGTGCGTGTTTGTGTGCGTATGTGTATGTGCATGTGCATGCATGCCCCACCTGTGTGGGGTCAAACTCCGTACCAGTTTATTTGCCATGTGAAAATGTTTAGAAATCTAGTCATCCTGGGCAAAACCCTATGCTCTGTGAAGTAGTGTTTGTAGAATGATGTGTGTGGGTGTGTGTGTGTGAAATCACAAGGTATGTCGTTCACACAAGGTATGTCGTCAGCCCTGAATCACGTCAGCAAGTGATCTGTATTTTCTCAAAAAATAAAACTTTCCACACAAGCTTAAATAAGAGGGAAACAGGGAGATTACTGTTTTTGTACTTTGTATCTGCTTCTATACTAGCTGAATGGGTAGCGCAAACTGTGTTAGATCTGAGAAGTTCTATACAACATGGGAGATAATTCTCAAGAGTTATGTCCTTTGATTAATATTAAAGTCTAATCATCAAAACCAGAGTCTAGTCATTAACCCTTTGACTCCTGCACCCTATCTTCCAACTGCAAAAAAACTTAACTCTTTGACTCCCTCACCCTATTCACCTGCTTCCTGCAGCAGAGCTAGTGGACAGAGTGAGGGAGTCAAAGGGTTAAGTTTTTGCTTTGTAGGCATGGTTGACAATGCAGGATGCTGGTGGACAGGGTGCGGGAGTCAAAGGGTTAATTAAAGCACTCTCATCCTTCATTCTCCTGTCTTTTTTTCTCTTCTTTCTCTTTTCTGTTTCAGTTTCAGTTTCTCAAGATGACATCTATGCGTTCGGAATGAATTCCATATGCACTAAATAATAGGGCTCATCCAGGATTTCTTTCTTACTATTTCATTGCCTCATCTTCTGCAATGCGCCCTACTCCCACATTGCTCATTTCAACTCTCCAATACACCTCCAAAGCAACTTTCAGTTTTAGTGTCAAGTTTTCAAAACGACATCGGAATATATTCCATATGCACTAACGTCACAGGTGCCATGTGATGAAGAAGATCCAGAATGATCACGGCACAAGCCTTAAGCCCGCACAAAACCCCATGAGCTGGCAAGATCCAGAGGTCCTACCTAGGCAGTTCCATAATCCTGGGGTCGTAGGGGAGTGAGAAGGCAGAGACCTCAATTTTTCTCAGGGCCAGCACCACAAGGGCGGCGTCCATCCCCTCTCCCTCTACTCAAATTCATATTCACATTTTTTCCCCTAGACTTCAGAAAGGCAAGAAGGCTAATTGGTCAAGAGGTGGGAACTGGGAAATCAACCTATATTTCCAATGTTTTATACCAAGGCAGCGGGGCAAAGCCCTGCTCTTCATGATTTTTAACTGCCGTGGGATCTTTAGCATGTGCAGCCAGAGGGCACACAGATCTGACCTGTTTTTTGTCCCCGTTAGAAGGACTAGACGTTCAGTTTGATTTTCCAGTCAAACTGAGGAGAAAAGCCGAGGCCTCTACTAACCCTGGAACCTTGATGTTTTGTTACTGGAACTAAAACAGGTCATCATGAGGGTTCGAATACGCGCCTCTCAGTCAGTAATCTGATGCACTAACCGCTCCTCCATGTTAACTAGTTCCCTCTTTCTCCTTATCTTTTTTTTTCCTTCACAACATTTTGCACTGATACTGTGTGAGTTGTCTGTCTGTCCATAACACCATATGTATGTCTACATGTATGTGTCCTCCTATGATCCTGCAAATAAAAGAAGTCACTGGAAGTGAGGGCTGTTATTTATCCCATGAAGAAAGAAAAAAAAAGAAACAGAGAATGTTTCAATGGCTCCACGATTTAGGTTCTTTGTTGTTTTGTTTATGGTTTTTATTGGCGTCATTGAAAACTTCACAACCTGTTAAGGCTACAGGACAATAAAACTGCAAGGGCCCGACGAGTAGCCTTTTCGACTTTTTTTATTCGCTATCAGTGATTTGCAAAACTGTATTCAGTCACCAGAGGAGAAATTCAACTGCCAATGCAAATGATTTATTTTGGGAAGACCAGCCCCCAAAAATTTAATATCGTAAACCCATTGTGACAACAACAAAAAATGAAATAAAAATAAAAGAAAATCAATAAATACAAAAACAAAGGCTGGCTCAGAGCAGATGAGAGTGGCGGAGGTACCTTGCTACCTAGCATGTCAGTGGCATAATGGAAAATGAGTAAACTGTATCATCATCACATTAAATTAATGAAACAGTGGGAAGAGGCACTGTAGCCTAGTGGTTGAAAGCCACTACACAGGACACAAGACGTCCCAAGTTCGAAGCACAGACTGTGCAAAGATATTCCATCCCCCTCTTCACTAAATCTTCAGTGGTGGTGTAGGTATAAGAATTTTGGACTTTGGTGACTGAATACAGTTCTGTTCTGTAAGTTGCCGGTAGTGAATAAAAAATAAAAAGGCTACCTACCAGGCCTTTACAGTTGTATTGTCCATTATCCTCAACAGATCATTAAGTTATCAATGATGCCAATACCAACCAAAAACAAAACAATAAAGAATCCAAATGCCTTGAGTTGTGCAAACACAACACACTTTTGAGAGCACATGGCAACACAGTAGTTGTGCTTGATAACATTCAGTAGAAAACTGACTGTCCTAGAAAAACAAAAACACAATCAGAAAGATTCATCTTAATCATCATTTTGTGGCTTAACAAAAAAGCAAGCCAAAAGATTACTAGTGTTGTTGTCAATGTTTAACCCTTTGACTCCCGCATCCTGTCTGCCAGCAATCTGCACTTGCCAACCATGCTAGAAAAGCAAAAACTTAACCCTTTGATTCCCTCTCCCGATCCACCAGCTTCCTGCAGGAAGCTGGTAGATAGGGAGAGGGAATCAAAGGGTTAAGTTTTTGCAGTTGATGATTGGGATGCTGTAGTCAAAGGGTTAAAACCCAACCGACTGCTCAGAGCCATACCAGGGCTATAGCCATCTAAACGCATGTGATCCTGCAAAAAAAAGAAAACCTGCAAAAGAAAATTAAGTACACATATTACTGTATACATGCAAATGGTCTTCAGGATATGCCCCTGACGTTGACCATTATGCTGAATTTATTGCCAGGGGCACTGAAAACAAACAAACCTGAATGCAAATGTATAAACATAGCTAAGTACATACGAAATATCAAAAATAATCAACCAACCAACCAATCAATCAATCAATTGATCAATCAATCAATCAAACATTAAATACATAAAATATATCATTGGCCATTATGCTGAATTTATCACTAGGGGCAATGACAAAACCAAACCTGAGTACCAATGCAGAAACACAGCTAAGTGCACAAAAGACCAAAAAATAAATAAAAAGATGAATAATAAATACAAATAAATAAATAAAATAAACAAACAAATAAACTGACTAACTAACTGACTAACTAACTAAAATATATGAATACATAAATAAACAAGCAAATTAAATAAATAAAATGAATAAATAAATAAACAAATAAATAGATGAATAAATAAATAAATAAACAAATAAATAAACAAACAAAATAAATAAAATGAATAAATAAATATACAAATAAATAAATAAATAAATGAATAAATCAATAAACAAACAAAAAATAAACAAAATAAATAAATAAACAAACAAATAAATAAATAAATAAATAAATAAACAAAGAAACAAACACACAAACAAACGAACAAAAAGCAGACAGACACAGAGAAAAAGAAGAAAACGGGTGTTGGAAAGAGACGCCTGAAGGTCATGTGGTCACACTGTTGCGATATAAATCAAGCAAACAGTGCAAACAAACATGTAAAAAAAAACACATCTCACCGTAATTAAAGAGCTGTAATGTGTCGTCAGAACTGACGTCATCAGGCACAGTGATCCGTCCACGCGTGAACAACATCGTCTCCAGTTCTGATATTCCCTGTTCTAAACACTGTATGTGCGTGCAAACACACCCCACACACACACACCCACTCTCTCACACACACACACATACACACATGCATGCATACATACATACACACACACACACATATACACACATGCATGTGCATGCACACACACACACGCACACACACACACGCATATGCGTGCACACACACACACATACGCGCGCAACACACACACATGCATGCACACACACACACACACACACACACACACACACGCACAAATACACACACACCATAAAGGTATACAATCTACATCTGTAAACACACACACACACACACACACACACACACACACGTGTGCTCACCAACACACATACAGATGCAGACACACACAGACGCTGGCACTCACACACACACACACACACACACAAACAAACACATACACTCACCAACACACACACACTCATGTGCACACACAGAGCCACACATGCGCACGCACACACACGCACGCACACACACACACACACACACACACACACACACACACACACACACACACACACACACACACACACACACACACACAGGCATAAAAGTTCCTAAAGACAGAAGGACTGTGGACTGTACCAATGAACAGTTGTATTGAGAATCTGGCCACAGTGATATGGAAAACCTGCTGTTGTCCGTACAGCAGTATAGATGTCTCCAGGACACAAGCCTGGCCACAGTGATATGGAAAACCTGCTGTTGTCCGTACAGCAGTATAGATGTCTCCAGGACACAAGCCTGGCCACAGTGATATGGAAAACCTGCTGTTGTCCATACAGCAGTATAGATGTCTCCAGGACACAAGCCTGGCCATAGTGATATGGAGAACCTGATGTTGTCCATACAGCAGTATAGATGTCTCCAGGACATAGGCCTGGCCATAGTGATATGGAGAACCTGATGTTGTCCATACAGCAGTATAGATGTCTCCAGGACACAAGCCTGGCCATAGTGATATGGAGAACCTGATGTTGTCCATACAGCAGTATAGATGTCTCCAGGACACAGGCCTGGCCATAGTGATATGGAGAACCTGTTGTTGTTCATACAGCAGTACAGATGTCTCCAGGACACAGGCCTGGCCATAGTGATATGGAGAACCTGTTGTTGTTCATACAGCAGTATATATATATATATAGATGTCTCCAGGACACAGGCATGGCCATAGTGATATGGAGAACCTGTTGTTGTTCATACAGCAGTACAGATGTCTGCAGAACACAAGTCTGGCCATAGAAATACTGAGAACCTACTCTTACCCATATAGCAGTTTAGATTTTCAAGTTTGGGTATTCTGCTGCTGTCTGTACAGCAATATAGATGTCTCCAGGATACAAGCCTGAGCATAGAAATGTAAAAAACCTGCTGGTGGCACCATGGAAGAGGCTTAACAATACAGGCTGAAGCTGATGAAGGGAGATAATAGACACTAAACTTTCTTAAAACACAAATTTAGCTTAAATATGCCACTAAAATGGTTAAAAATCAAGCTGTTACTGGATCTAAATGATCAAAGTTTGGTCATTCTTTTGACCAGATTGCAAACTTCTGACTTGATTGTATCAATATGTGGTCTAACCCTTGCAGAGCTCCACATCTTGCACGTAGCTGGGAAGGTGTTTCTCTGGGCTTTTCCCATGGGTTTTGACTTGCCCTAAGAATAGCCTAACTGATGAATCAAATTTGGGTTGATAAGGAAAACATGACACACAGGTGCACGAAATCTTTAGAGGCTCGTCTGTCGAAACCACTCTCTGGGGGTATGTCATTTCAAACAGCGATAATTTCCACGCTTTTTGCTGTACAACATCCTACCATATATCAGAATTATCAATAAAGATTGTAGATTTCAGATATGTATATATCTGAAAACACACCAACATCGATTTACCACTGATTTTGTGTTGAAGGGTCACAAATGTGTTTGTCAGTTTGTGGGTGAAACTGTGCTATGGCAACATGCTGTTCCCAGAGAAAGCAACTTTCATTTCACATGGAAAAAATTTGTTATGAAACATTAAACAAACACAAAACAAACAAACATACAAAATGTTCAGTGCTGTGCATTTCTGCAGAAAGCTGAAGCTTGGAGTCTGGAGTCAGTTCAGGAGGGACTCACCGCACTTGGACAATGCCATATGCGCTCCACCCAAATCTCCCAGCAATTATCTTGCAAACTCCCCGAGCCCACACATAATCCAACTTGTTGGCAAGGTCTTAAACTAGGCACAGCTGTGCAAAATGACCAGAAATGGCATCTTTAGTTGCTGAAGAGGCGTGGCATCTAGCCCAGCCCTTGACCCCCCTGATCACACGCTGTGATAGACATTCCAGCGCCAGCAAGCAACTGACAACGGGTCTTTCCCTTCTTTACATCTGTTAAAAAGTGACGATTTTTTGCTCTTTTTGAAAGCGATATACAAATAAGTCAAGGTTCTGTCAGCATCAATGTTTTGTCAGGTAAAAGTTCTGTCTCCTTACTCTGTCTGGACGAAAATTGAAAAATACCACCCTAATTGTTTGTGATTTTTTTGCCTTTAATTTGAAGGTACTGCCAGCATTGCTCAGTGAAATTAACGTGAAGTAGACGATGTTGTGAGTGGGGCACACTGAGTACTGAAGTGAAGTGGAATTAAGTGAGTTATTATTTGGCTGTGACTGTTGAAATGACTGTGTTCTCTCTCTCCCTCTCTCTTTTCACAATGTGAAAGCTGTAAATCACAATAGCTGAACACAAGGGACAGTTATTCACTCTGTTGGTGACAGGAACTTGTCAATATGTAACAGGATTTTTTGTTGCATTGTCTTTGTTCCTGTACCAAGGAAACAATAGATGTGTTACACAATGAACTTGTAATCATGTCATTGTTTCCAGCAATCTGATATTTCAGATGGTGATACACTTTCCGACAGTTCCATAACACGTAAAATTGGCCTACGAAAATATTTCCTTCTTTTGTTTTCAGCCCATTGACAGTTTCCTGCAGCAGGGATGCCAGTCATACTAATGGTGTGTTTGTTTGTTTGTGATATTACACTTGACAAAGGCCAGTTGGCCGAAAATTTGCGCCTGTCTTATCTTGTATTAAATACGCATTCATATTGTTTTTTCATGTTTTTTCTGGTTCCTATTCTTTTTAGCTGCCTCAATCTTGTTCCAGCTTTATAGGCTGACTGTCCACGCTTTGTATGCCTACATCAGTACTTGCTCTACATAACACTCAAGAACTCGCTTCCTGATGTTACTTGGTAGGCATCTGTGGCATTCAAACAACTGAGCTAAAAACTGAACATTACCCCCTTCCCCACCTACTTTTGCCTCCACTGCTGTTCCGCCTCAGTATTACAGCACTAGTTTGTTGATGATGAGTCACATAACATGTGTAATGAGAGCTATTCTCCCTGGGGAATGCGTATTGCCACCAACAAACTGACAAACACATTTACGACCCATCAGCACAATTCAATGTTAACTCAGTTCTTTAGTATTTGGGATAAATATTTCCGAAATCTACATCATCTTATCCCTGCTTACAATCCACAGCATCTGCATCTATATACATAGCAAATGGCAGATGTGAAGACTTGTTCTAGTGTATATCATATTGTGTGTAGAAGAGAGACCTATTCTTTTAAAGCACACACTGGTCTGGGAGGTGTTTTTCGTTTGTTTGTTTCCAAACAACACCCAGTCTAACCAGCCCTCTCTAAATAACACCCAACCCTACCAGTCCTATCCATACAACACCCAGCCCTCTCCATATAACACCCAACCCAACTAGCCCTCTCTAAATAACATCCAACCCTACCAGTCCTATCCATACAACACCCAGTCCTCTCCAGATAACACCCAACCCAACCAGCCCTCTTTGAATGCATGCCCACCTCTCTCCTAATGCATAATAGCCAACATCAACCACTATTGAATGTACATCCAGCCCACCAAGCCCTTTTCCAATGAACACCCAGCTAACCCAGCTCTTTTCCAATGAACACCCAGCTAACCCAGCTCTTTTCCAATGAACACCCAGCTAATCCAGCTCTTTTCCAATGAACACCCAGCCAACCCAGCTCTTTTCCAATGAACACCCAGCTAACCCAGTTCTTTTCCAATGAACACCCAGCCAACCCAGCTCTTTTCCAATGAACACCCAGCAACCCAGCTCTTTTCCAATGAACACCCAACCAACCCAGCTCTTTTCCAATGAACACCCAGCTCAACACCCAGCTCTTTTTCCAATGAACACCCAGCCAACCCAGCTCTTTTCCAATGAACACCCAGCCAACCCAGCTCTTTTCCAATGAACACCCAACCAACCCAGCTCTTTTCCAATGAACACCCAGCCAACCCAGCTCTTTTCCGATGAACACCCAGCCAACCCAGCTCTTTTCCAATGAACACCCAACCAACCCAGCTCTTTTCCAATGAACACCCAGCCAACCCACCCTCGCAGAATGCATACCCAAACCACCCAGTTGCTCTTCAGATGCAGATCTGGGCCAGTCAGCCCCTGTCTAAATGCATACTCATCCCTTCACCATATGCATACTTAGGTTTCTCAAAAAGCATGCCCAGTCCCTCTCCATATGCATGCTCAGTCCCTTTACATATGCATGCTCAGCTTCTCTCCAAATGTCCCTCTCCAAACGCATACTCAGCTTCTCTCCAAATGTTAGTCTCCAAACGCATACTCAGCTTCTCTCCAAATGTATATTCAGTCCTCCAAACGCATACTCAGCCCCTCTCCAAATACATACTCAACCCCTCTCCAAACACACATTCAACCCCTCTCCAAACGCACACTCAACCCCTCTCCAAACGCACACTCAACCCCTCTCCAAATGCATACCCAACCCCTCTCCAACTGCATATTCAACCCCTCTCCAAATGCATACTCAACCCCTCTCCAATTGCATATTCAACCCCTCTCCAAATGCATACTCAACCCCTCTCCAAATGCACATTCATCCCCTCCTCAAATGTATATTCAGTCCCTCTCCAAACACATACTCAACCTCTCTCCAAATGTGTATTCAGTCCCTCTCCAAACACATACTCAGCCTCTCTCCAAATGTATATTCAGCCCCTCTCGAAACGCAAGGTCATCCTTTCTTCAAATACATGCTCAGCCTCTCTCCAAATGTATATTCAGCCCCTCTACAAACACATACTCAACCCTTCTCCAAATGTCCCTCTCCAAACACATCTCAACCCCTCTCCAAATGTCCCTCTCCAAACACATCTCAGCTTCTCTCCAAATGTCCCTCTCCAAACGCATACTCAGCTTCTCTCCAAATGTTAGTCTCCAAATGCATACTCAGCTTCTCTCCAAATGTATATTGTCCTACTCCAAAAGCATACTCAGCCTCTCTCCAAATATATACTCAGCCCCTCTCCAAACACATACTCAGCCTCTCTCCAAATGTATATTCAGCCCCTCTACAAACGCATAGTCATCCTTTCTTCAAATGCACGCTCAGCTCCTCTTCAAATGCATGCTCAACCCCTCTCCAATGCATACTCAACCCCTCTCCAAATGCATACACAGTACCCCTCCAAACGCACATCCATCCCACCCAATCCTATCCTACTCCATATGCACACCCAGACAACTCACACCTCTCTAAATGCACATCTAACCCACCCACCCCTCTCCAAGGGCGCACCCAGCCCTCCCTAATGTAGAAAAAAATCCCCATAACTGACCTGTTTATAGCGTAGAGTGTCCAGAGGCGGTGGTCATTGCGCACTGTGTGACAGTACATGTAGAACAATGCTCCTTTCCTCCAGTGTACGCACTCCATGATCTCTTGGCCTAGCGTCTTCACTGGCTGCACACACAGAAACACAACACTCACTGACACAAAACTCTGCCAACTTCTGTACAGAGTTTCCCATTCCCTTAGCTCCGTTGGATAGGGCGCCCTGTTAATAACACAAAGGTCATGGGGTTCACCCAGGTTGATGTTCATCCTTCAGGTAAGGCCGAAGGTTGATGTTCATCCTTCAGGTAGACCATTGGTTGATGTTCATCCTTCAAGCAGACTGCCGTTGATGTTCATCTTTGAGGCAGACCGCAGGGTGATGTTCATCCTTCAAGCAGACCGCAGGTTGATGTTCATCCTTCAGGCAAACCACAGGTTGATGTTCATCCTTCAGGCAGACCACAAGTTGATGTTCATTCTTCAGGCAGGCCGCATGTTGATGTTCATTCTTCAGGCAGACAGCAGGTTGATGTTCATCCTTCAGGCAGACCACAGGTTATGTTCATCTTTCAAGCAGACCGCAGGTTAAAGTTCATCCTTCAGGCAGACCACAAGTTGATGTTCATTCTTCAGGCAGACCGCAGGTTGATGTTCATCTTTCAAGCAGACCACAGGTTGATGTTCATCCTTCAGGCAGACCACAGTTGATGTTCATCCTTCAGGCAGACCGCAGGTTGATGTTCATCCTTCAACCAGACCGCAGATTGATGTTCATCCTTCAGGCAGACCGCAGATTGATGTTCATCCTTCATGCAGACCACAGGCTGATGTTCATCTTTCAGGCAGACCACAGGTTGATGTTCATCCTTCAGGCAGACCACAGGTTCATGTTCCATCTTTCAGGCAGACCACAGGTTCATGTTCATCCTTCAAGCAGACCGCAGGTTGATTTCATCCTTCAGGCAGACCGCAGGTTGATGTTCATCCTTCAGGCAGACCACAGGTTCATGTTCCATCTTTCAGGCAGACCACAGGTTCATGTTCATCCTTCAAGCAGACCGCAGGTTGATGTTCATCCTTCAGGCAGACCGCAGGTTGATGTTCATCCTTCAGACAGACTGCAGGTTGATGTTCATCCTTCAGGCAGACCACAGGTTGATGTTCCATCTTTCAGGCAGACCACAGGTTGATGTTCATCTTTCAAGCAGACCGCAGGTTGATGTTCATCCTTCAGGCAGACTGCAGGTTGATGTTCATCCTTCAGGCAGACCGCAGGTTGATGTTCATCCTTCAGGCAGACTGCAGGTTGATGTTTATCCTTCAGGCAGACCGCAGGTTGATGTTCATCCTTCAGGCAGACTCCAGGTTGATGTTCATCCTTCAGGCAGACCACAGGTTGATGTTCATCCTTCCAGCAGACCGCAGGTTGATGTTCATCCTTCAGACAGACAGCAGGTTGATGTTCATCCTTCAGGCAGACTGCAGGTTGATGTTCATCCTTCAGGCAGACTGCAGGTTGATGTTCATCCTTCAGGCAGACCACAGGTTGATATTCATCCTTCAGGCAGACCGCAGGTTGATGTTCATCCTTCAGGCAGACCACAGGTTGATGTTCATCCTTCAGGCAGACCACAGGTTGATGTTCATCCTTCAGACAGACCACAGGTTGATGTTCATCCTTCAGGTAGACCACAGGTTGATGTTCATTCTTCAGGCAGACCGCAGGTTGATGTTCGTCCTTCAGGCAGACCACAGGTTGATGTTCATCCTTCAGGCAGACCACAGGTTGATGTTCATCCTTCAGGCAGACCACAGGTTGATGTTCATCCTTCAGGCAGACCACAGGTTGATGTTCATCCTTCAGGCAGACCACAGGTTGATGTTCATCCTTCAGGCAGACCACAGGTTGATGTTCATCTTCAGACAGACCACAGGTTGATGTTCATCCTTCAGGCAGACTGCAGGTTGATGTTCATCCTTCAGACAGACCACAGGTTGATGTTCATCCTTCAGGCAGACCACAGGTTGATGTTCATCCTTCAGGCAGACTGCAGGTTGATGTTCATCCTTCAGACAGACCACAGGTTGATGTTCATCCTTCAGACAGACCACAGGTTGATGTTCATCCTTCAAGCAGACACAGTGATGTTCATCTCGGGACAGACCACAGGTTGATGTTCATCCTTCAGACAGACCGCAGCTTGATGTTCATCCTTCAGGCAGACTGCAGGTTGATGTTCATCCTTCAGGCAGACTGCAGGTTGATGTTCATCCTTCAGGCAGACCACAGGTTGATGTTCTTCCTTCAGACAGACCGCAGCTTGATGTTCATCCTTCAGGCAGACTGCAGGTTGATGTTCATCCTTCAGGCAGACTGCAGTTTGATGTTCATCCTTCAGGCAGACAGCAGGTTCATGTTCATCCTTCAGGCAGACCACAGGTTGATATACAGTCTTCAGGCAGGCCACAGGAAGCTGGTGGATAGAGTGAGGGAGTCAATGGGTTCAGTTTTTGCTTTGCTAGCACGGTTGACAATGCAGGATGCTGGTGGACAGGGTGCGTGAGTCAAAGCGTTAAATCAGTTAACACTGTTGACTTCTGCCTGACCATGCAGAGTTCAGACAGGTAACACAGTTGATGTTTGTTTGAAGATAGAAAAACTTAAGACAACTAGTTAACACTGTCTAGCTGTTAACAAAGAGAAACTACGTATGATTGCAGCCACCTCCAAAACGAGGGATCCTTCTTTCCTTACAGGCATTTTTCTTCCAAAGGCAATATTTTCCCCCTAGGGTCCCTCACAAAAACCCCAAGCCATACAATCATTAAAGGTAATTTTATTCTTCATAACATTACTAGCATAAAAAGAATTCTATACAGGGTAGATGCAGCAGTGGAACCTTTGTCTTCCTCCGGCCTGCTGATGGATCAGCATTGTTCATCATCATCATCATCATCATCATGTGCCCTGCTGCATAGCGTTGGTGAGCATGGCCCTCCATAAGAATCTATCCCTTGTCACTGAAAGTACATCTCCCACCCTCTCTGTCCCCACTCTGCAAGTCTGTCCAATACAGGAAAGCTGGAGGGAAAGAGAACACCAGGTATATAACCAGGGAGAAAATACTGGATGGACTTGCAGGGTGGCTGAGGCCAGACAGGGTGGGAGATGCACTTGCAATGACAAGAAATAGATCTGTACGGAAGGCCATGATTGCCAACGCCATGCGGCAGGGTACATGATGATGATGATGGGTTTACCTGGTGCCCTTTTTCCTTCCAGCTTTCCTGTTGCGGCTAGGTGCTCTAATTTTCTGGCCTCAGAAAATGTCCTCTAAATTTTCTTTGTCCCTTCCTAATCTTCTTCATTAATGTTCTTCTTGTATCTGCCTCTTTCAAAATTGTCTCATTTATTTCTTTGCTGTCTATGGAATTGTCAACATTCTTCTTAGAAACCACATTTTATGCCTCAATCAGCAACTACAGCAAAGCAAAACTGTGTCCCTTTCACTCCCTCACCTCCCTTTCCAGCAAGAAGCTAATAAACAGGGTGAGAGAGTGAAAGGGATATAACAGCAGTTTACTCACTGGCTGATCTTGAAAACTGTCCTCTGCAAGTTGACGTATGCTATCCAGCTTTTCTGCAACATAAGCAGAAAAAAGGTATTATCAATACCAGTCATTCTTGTATAGTGTTATTCTCAAACATTCATTTGAACTCACTGCCCATTACACACAATCAGACTGTTAATGGAGCATGGTGAACTCAATAGGGCCAGACCCCTGGGGGGTGGGGGGGAGGGGAAGGGGGAGAGATAGGGTGTTACCTGATTCTAGATCCTTTGCTCTGAAAAAATTTTTTTTAAAAAGGAGACAGAGAAAGAGAGAGAGAGAAAGAGAGAGAGAGAGAGAGAGAGAGAGAGAGAGACAAGACAGAGACAGACAGAGAGAGACAGACAGACACAGAGAGAGACAGAGAGAGAGAGAGAGACAGCGAGAGAGACAGAGAGTGAGAGAGAGAAATGACAGAAAGCAGTACAGTGAGATCAGTGTAATTCCTACATACTGTTATGAACAGACTGGTGCCTGCTGATCATCATCACATATCATCAAGCTATTTGTCATATGCTCACATTTCAAAAAGGGGCTTGGTCAAGAACAATTCTGATGTCTGGTGTAAAATTCTATTTTTCCACAGACGTTTTTGGAATATCACCATTTCAACTTCAACTAACTTCTATTTATATGTGAGTGAAAATATAGAATTGGTACCCCAAAGGGGTAGTGAACATTTTCCTCTATTACAGCTTAGAAATTAATTCCCAGGTAGCATAAAGGCTACTAATGTACTGAGTTAACAATGGAGAAGCTGTGGTAGCAGCGATGGCACCACAATAATTTTCATTTTTAAGAAAAGTGCACTTTAAGTGTGAAAAACAAACAAATATGGCCACTGAAAAGTTGCAGCTGAACATGTGCTTCGAATGTTGCAGTCAAACACACACACACATGTTTCAATTTATTGCATGGTAATTGTTTTAAATCATCAATAAAACGTCAATTAAACTGTGACGACAACGCGATTAAATTTGAAAAGCGTGTTGCGTAATTATACTTTATAGACTCCTGAAAATGACCATTCCGTATTCACTAGCAGAGTCACGCTATGGTGTGTGCAGTGCGTGTTCGCTACACACAGTGCCATTCATCTCAAGCACAAGTTCAGCTTTTCATCTTGAAAAAGATATGAATTACCTTACAACCGATACCATTTAACAGAAATAAAGCAAACTATTAAATTTCTAGAATTTTTTTTGTGAATGGCGTCACACTTATGATGCACGGAACGCCACGACTTCAAAGTCCGATTGTAGCAGACGAACGCTGCCTGGCCAGTCGAGCGACCGTCTAAAACGACTAATCATATGTACACATCGAGTGATGACATTTGTGCACAAGTGTGTACTGCTAAAAATAGCAGAAGCACAAAAATCTGTGTGGTGTCACACATTGTGTCCTTGTAAGAACGGAACGAGAATTCCCCGCGCGAAATCAGGTCAACCCTTCAACTTGCTTCAAGACTTTTCCAGCCCTTCACTGTGTTCGCGATGAGTGCACGATGCCTTTTTTTAATCTCTTTTTGATGTGTATATATGAGTTTAAATGTGTGGTAAAGCGTAATTTTAGTGAAATGGGTCGATAAATCCCAACACTGGCTTATTTGTCTCATCGGATTGTGTGTGGCACAGTGTGTCACAATTGATCGTTGATGAATGTAACGGCATCGTCTCTGTTTTAAGAATATTGGCATGATGAAATATGCCCAGTGTTGTTAGATGACATGTATCGACACAAAAGATAAAAGGTCTTAAAAATCTAGGTGGAAAAGCCAGTTTTAGACTTGATCATTGCCTGAAGATATGTCATGTACCTCACGGTGTCACATGTAATGTCAGCGGTGTCACATGTGAAAACGTGACACAAAACATGATTATCATGATGATACTTTTGATTTTTGCCTAAAATTAATTTAATATATCTGGTTCTTATGCACACAATAGCTGTTGATCATGCAAAATAATGATAATGCAGACTCTTACAAAATAGTGCAAACTGAGATCAATCTTAAATGTTTTCACAGTGGCGTCGCATACCTCACGGTGTCACACTTTTCAAGTGCTTATATCTGTACAATATGAAATGTTACATTTGTGTTTTCTATCTTGTTTGGTTCCTTTGTTGTCCAACAACCACAAGATGCAGCAATTATTTTGTATTTTCGTATATTTCAGAACTTTGAGCCATGTGGTGTCACACTGTGATGCACGCAACGCCAAGATATATTTTCGATTTATTATGCAAATTACTAAAAATCCAAATGAGACCCAGCTTTTTAATTTATGTTCCCTTAAACTACAGTACATTGCTTTAGCTTTCAAAATATGGCAAAAGTAAAACTATACCTCTATCTTTATTTTTGACTGCTCTGCAACTTTTGGGGTACCAAATCTATATTTTCACTCATGTCTAAGACAAAAACATTTTTTTTGTCACACATACATACACACACACATGCGCGCGCACACATGCATGTGCACACGCACACACACACACACACGCACACACACGCACGCACACACACGCACACACACACTCCTCACAAGTCAATATGAAAGGATTTCCCTTTTTATAAAAGGCGATTCAAAACAAAAACAAAAAAAGAAAAGAAAACACACTCCTCAATGGTAAATATGAAATGATTTCCTTTTTTTTTAAAAAGCGATTCAAAACAACAACAAAAAATGGAATTGATCATGTCAATTTTCATACCTTGAATGACAGTAACTCTGCGGTCTGCGCTATCAACTGGGAATTCTGACTCTACTAGCAATGTCTCATCCTGGAAAGAGTAATCCAAAACTACCTGCAACACAAAATGCAAGTTTACAGCAATGAAATCATGTGAAAATCTTCATTCATCCTCCTCAACCTCAACCTGCTCTTCCTTGTCATCATAACTATCACCATCATCATCATCATCACCATCATCATCGTCACCTCACCATCATCATCATATATCATCATCAACATACCCATCATCATCATCACCATCATCATCATCATATCACCATTACTACAGTATCCACTGTCGTACACATTCCCTCAAGGCAAAACCAAATTCTCTCTCCCTGTTCAACTCTCTTTTCACACACACACACACACACACACACACACACACACACACACACACACACACACACACACTCCGGTTTGATACTGTCTAATATCACTTATAGTGAAAAGACGTTAAATTAAAGAACGAACGAACACACACATGCACTCACGCACACATACACACACGCACACTCAAGCATACAGGTGCAAACACACACACACACACACACACACACACACATGCACACACACACACTCAAGCACACACACACACACACACACACCAACTTCATGCACACTTGAAGTTTGTGGCCTACTGGACAAAGCACCCAGCTATAATGTGAGAACTCCAGTTTGATTCACAGTCACACAGATTTTTTCTTTTTTCTCTCCCCCCCCCTCCCCCCTTTTCCATCTTACCTCTGGTCTCAAACCCTCCTCCCCCTAGATCTTGAGTGGTGGTCTGGGAGCTAGTCTTTCAGATGAAATAAATAAATAAAAGAAAGAGATCCTTTGTGTAGTATGCATGTAAAACCCAATGGCAACAAAATTTTCAAATGCCACAAGCAAAAATCTGAAGAAAAATCCACACTCATAGGTTTAAAAAAAAAAGCCAAAAAAACATGTATTGATGGAGGGAGGGTGGGGGGTAGGGGGGGGGAAAGAAGGGGAGGAAGAAAAAATGGGTGGCGCAGTACTGTGGCTACATACTTTCCCCTAGTAAAAGGAGTCTGATTTTCAAATGGAAAAATTCCAGAGTGACCAAAACAAACAAAAGAAAACAAAAAACAAACAAAATCGAATTTTGTCTTACATGTGCAGTCTTTTGTAACATTTCCCTCAGAGATTCTGTTTTGACATCTGGTGCCTCTGAGGACTGGAGCAGACGGCAACTTTTTTCTTTGCACTGCTTGAGAACATGTAGGCTTTCTCCTGCATTAGAAAGAGCATCACTACCAAAAATAGACATTAGCATGAATACAGCCTTCTAAAGAAAACCAAAAAACCAAAAAACAAAACAATTATTACCAAAATACACGTTAGCATGAGTACTATTTCTTCTCCTGTAATAGAAAGAAACAAGAAAACAAAGATAGACCACAAGAAGACACAATCAGTCAAAACATCACCTGTGAAAAGTACAACATAACAGAAATAACTGCTGCAAAACCAAGGTGATGAGGGTCAACAGAACATCAGGCAACCTTAGCATCCACATCAGTGGCACTAGACTCTAAGAAGTGAGTGAATTTGAACACCTCAGCAGCATTTTTACAGAAAACAGAAAATTTAACAGACAGACTGAAAATGAAAATCCAGAAATCAATGTCTCCTGGTAATCTTCCCCAATTTTGAAACACCCTAACTCCTATTGAAATAAAAATAATCCAATTTCAAACACATGCTATCATTATCATAGCCAGACCTGGATCTTGACCAAGTCCTTCGAGTTTGAGTTTGAGCCTGTTCTAGAGAGATTAATTACGATTGGACATTCCATATTTCGTCATCATCATCATGTGCCCTACCACATGGCACTGGTGATCATGGCCCTCCACGTGAATCTATACCCGGTTGCTGCAAGTACATCTCCCAACCTCTTTAACTTCAGCCACCCTGCAACTAGTGCAAGTCAATTCAGTATTTTCTCCCTGGGTCTACCTGGTATTGTCTTTCCCTCCAGCTTTCCATATTTGCTCCACCCAAATCTACCAATGATACACACCTTCAGCCTGCCTAAAACTGTATGCACTGCCAGGTCTTTAAATACAAAAGGTGGCAGGGAATGGTGGTGGGTAGAAAAGGACATATGAAACACTGAGCTGACACCACCAGAATGAATCATTAACCCTTTGACTCCCGCATACACCAACTGCAAAAACTTAACCTTTTGACACCCTCACCCTATCCACCAACTTCCTGCAGGAAGCAGGTGGATATGGTGAGGGAGTCAAAGGGTTAAGGTTTTGCTTTCGTAGCATGGTTAACTATGCAGGATGGTAGTGGAGAGGGTGCAGGAGTCAAAGGATTAAAACGGGCAGCAAACAGGCCTCTGGGGCACAAAATTACCTCCTTCAAGATGTGTTGTTTGAGAAGGGCTGTCAGTAAGACCAGACATGACATGATCAAAAACACACACATTATACTAAATCATTCAATAGCCTCCCCTCTCCCAACTTCTTTTTTCCAGTGATCAACTAGAGTTCTGTGTGTATACGTACACACGAGAGAGAGAGAGAGAGAGAGAGAGAGAGAGAGAGAGAGAGAGGTGGGGGGGGAGAGCAAGAGAGACAGAGACAGACAGACAGAGAGAGACAGAGACGAGAGACAGAATGTGTGTCTGTGTGTGCGTGTGTGTATGCGTGTGTATGTGTGTATGTGCGTGCGTGCATGCACGCGCATGTGTGAGACTCTCTTTTCTGTGTCACATTAATAGGCTACTGCTACACTAACGCTACAGTAAACTATACTAAATACTTGAACTGCTGAACTGGCAACGGTTATCACTGAATGACTGATTTACTTCTGATGTCTAAGCCCTTTCGTTTGTCCATCCACAATTGACGGACTTGTAGAGTGGCTGAAGACGAGGAGGGTGGAGGAGATGCTTGGGGCAACAAGGGATAGAGACAGATGGAAGTCCATGATCGCCAATGCCATGTGGCAGGGCACCTGATGATGATGATGATGACTCTAAACCCTACAAACTAAACTAGCAGATTTGGTTATCGTTTTATCATTATGCCTGAACGGAATTTGTGGATTGATATTTTTCGACAAACGGATAACAGAAATATTTAGTGCATGTTACCAGCTGCAGACTGCACGCTTGTGTCGATGTCTTCAATCAGTTTCTTGAGGAAAGCAACAAGAGCATGAGAATTCATTTTCCTTTCTGAAGGGGTGGCATCTATTGTACTTGCGCCTATTTCGGCCATTTTGAAACTAAACTTCCGGTCATGTTTGTTTTCGTTGGCCGAGACCAAACGAAGTGAAACCGAAAGTAAGCCTGTGCGTGAAAGAGTTTAAAATTGACTGCCCAAAACATGCTACTGGGTTCAGCATTCAAATTGTTGGAAAGCCTATCATTTCAAATTCAATGTGTTCTTCGATTAAACATCGTTACCGTTTATCACAGAGATTCATCTTTACATCAATTGAAAGATCAGGAAGATCTGACAACTGTCACTTGCGGTAGCAGCACAGCAGTGCTTACTAACTTAAGTTTCGGTTTTCTCGAGATGGTTCTGCAGATGATTCCATAATAAACCACAATACCACAATTGTCATGTGACAGGTGGATCCAAAATGATCAAGCAGCACAACTTAACATATCATCAAAATACAAACTGAAAGAAATCTCAGCAAAGCAATGAACAAGCAGTTTGAGACTTGTTCAATCCAGAGAGGAGCAAGAATATAGGAAAGGCGACATGGGTAATACATAGGCTGATCCAGATAACAACTGCAGGTGACAGGGTACTTTATGTACTGGTGAAAACTTGAGGTCTCATGGTTTTGTTTGTTTGTTTGTTTGTTTGTTTTTTCTTTCTCGCTGTCTTCTCTTTATGTTGGTCACAATAGATGTGTGACATTTGGGCTGGTCTGGTTTCTTTAACAGACTTGGAATCTGTTACCATGAGTTCAATCCCAGCCTCCAACATTAAAAACTGGCATGTTCGCTGCCCGTCATATTGTTACTATCATTTCTGGTGGTGTTAGCTTAGTGTTTCGCAGGTCCCTTCTCCACCCTCCTTATTTCAAGCCCTTGGCAGTATATTACATTTTGCACAGGCTCAGGGAGTCTGCCAGATAATTGCAGGCAGATTTGGGTGGAGTGTATATGGAACTGTCTGAGTGAAATGAACAAATTCTAATCCGTTTACACTTTTTCATTCTATGCTTACATATTGAATCCGTCAGCCATAAGATCTATTCAAATGAGTGGACCAATAGCTCAGTTATCAGAGTGCTATACTCATAATACAGGTGTTGTGGGTTCAAGCCTTGGGCGGGCATTTTTTTCTTTTTTTGGGGGGTGGGGAGCTGGTTTATTTCCTAGAGCTGTGGATTCGTTTCTGATATCTAAAGTTCAATCCCAGCCTGCAACATTAAAAACTGGCCTGTTCACTGCCCATCTGTTTCCATCATCCTGTTGGTATCAACATGTTTAGTATATTCCTACACCCCCCCCCCCCCCCCCCCTCCTCTTCCAACCTCGTCCTCCTCATTTTAAGACCTTGCCAGTGCATAGGGTTTTGTGCAGGCTCAGAGTGTCTGCTAAATGTTTGCTGAGTGCATATGGAATTGTCCGTATGTGATGATGAATCCCTCCTGAACAAACTCCAAATAACTTCACTGTAAGATCCCACACTCTGCGAGCTTACAGACACCATCACCCTTAACTGGTTGGTTCATGTTTACTACTCCTTATCATTTAAAAAAAAAAGTTATAGTTTAGTAAATGTGGAGTGATCTGAGCTCATTTTGAAGAAATACACCCTACATGTTTTCATTATCAATCATTTAAACAATTGCAGTGGTTCTTGTATGTCCTTATCTCAGTGTGGATAAATTTTTGTGCAGTATGTAGGCCTATGTGTGCATGCGTGTGCGATGCAAGCTTATGTATGTGCTTTGCATACAAGTTGGTACATACACATTACCAAATGCACAGTCTATCATTGGTGCACAGGTGAACACATTAACTTGCAGTCCATTACACCGACACACACATTCATTCCCAGACAAATACAAACCATTCATGTGCTTATAATACCTATCCATCCACTGAACATTCTGTCAAGCACCAATCACATTCAAACACACACACACATACACAAACATACAGAATAAAAGGACTGCAAAGCCAATCTGGTTTAAACACACACACAGAGATTAAAGGACTGCAAAGCCAGGATGGTTTACACACACACACACACACAAATGCACACACAAACATACAGATTAAAGGACTACAAAGCCAAGCTGGTTTACACACACACACACACATATTAAAGGACTGCAAAGCCAGGATGGTTTACACACACACATACATACACACATACATACACACACACACACACATACAGATTAAAGGACTGCAAAGCCAGGATGGTTTACACACACACACCCCTAAACACACACACACACACACAGAGCATTAAAAGGACTACAAAGCCAAGATGGTTTACAACACACACACACACACGCATTAAAAGGACTACAAAGCCAAGATGGTTTACACACACACACACACACACACACACACACACACACACACACACACACACACACATACACACACATTTGATAAAGGATTCCAATGTCAGAATGATCGATGTACAAACTTTATTGATCTAAAAGTGATCAAATGCTATGTTTCAGCACATTCACAGCGTACAATCACAACCACTTCTAAATCAAAATGTCCACTTTCAATTTCTGTTTTGAGATTCAGCTAAAAGATCTTAAGAACAGTTACAAAATAACTCAATTTTTGAAACAAAGAAAATTAGCAAATAATCCAAATCATATAATACCCATAGACATATACATACCAACAGCAGGATTTCACAAAACTGCACAATTAATGAATTGGTCAGTTACGCAATTAAAAATAACCGTACACAATAAAAAAACAAGAATATAGAATAAGTTCATAATCAAATCATAAACACTGCAAATTATGTGCACAACCGAATCACTGAAAGAAAATTTTTAGTGTGAAGAAACCTATCTCAAAAACAAAGGAATAAAAACATGTATTATTACCACAAAAAAATTAAACATTGTGTTAAATACATACGACCATAATTATGCTCATAAAAAATTACTTTACAGCAGGCTACCCATTCAAATACAAACTAGTACTACTGCGGCAATTCTGTATGATAACCAGCATAGTAAATGTGATGTGGTCATGCTTCCTGATGGAGTATTACATCTTACACCAAGTCTTTAGTGTCAAGTTTATTTGTGTGGTCTCAGTGGAAACATCTTCAGATGTAGACACATCAGCACCAACTCTCCAACCACATTTCTACAATTCTTACGAGCACCAATAAACATAAAAATAAAAAATAAAAACCTCTGAGAGAAACAGACTTACTGATCCGGCATATTTCCAATGGTCATGACTAAGTTTGCCACAATGAAATCAATGCGTGTGCTTCATATGATAGATTTACAAAAATAGAAAAGAGTGTTAAGCCATTCTAAAAATCTCCTTTTTATATGACTACAACATCATTAAAGATTATCTCAATAGAAAGATGAGGGCCCAATGTAAGACAAAGGTGGTTCTTTGTTTCTCTCTTGATCCAGCAGCTGGGCTGGACCTGCCTGACGAGCATTGTGTGGCTATGTCCCGAGATTTGTCGTTTCCCCATCTTGCCATACAGCTTGCAAACAAACAAACAGATGACTGGGTCCAGATCATGCAGTGCATGGACAGCCACTCTTTTGTTTTTGTTTTTTGTTTTTTGGGCAAAATGGCTACCATGTAGCATCAGGAGCTGGAAGGCTAGTGATGAGGCATTGTTGTTCCGGAGCACCACTGGTCTTAACTGTTGAATAGATTATCCCAATTTTGTATTTTTCAAGGTTACGGTAATCTTCAGTTGAAACAAAACTTGATGTACATCAAAGACAATGGCAAACTGTCACAATATTGAAAAAAAAAAGATATTAAATATCATCAGAGATTCCTATTGAAAAAAAATTGAATATTGAATATCATCAAAAGAAAACCTCCTAAGCAGCTACTCAAACACAGTCATCAAAAAGTGCTTATTTCAGGCAAGTTTTTGTTTAGTTCATGTGATCTTACTTTGGAGCTTTACCATTCAAACTTATAATTTGGTGGTGTCTAAACAGTCCACAGCTTTGACCAAAGTTTCTGAAAGATCCATCCATAAAGAACAAAGGAAATCTAGTCCACACATCTGTCACAGACACACACACCATATCACTCTCTGTTGATATGAAACAATCTCTTTTTTTATCCTTTTTTTCTAATGGGAGATTGGTAAAAGGAGATGAAGGTTTCTCTTAAACTAGATGTAGACACATCAGCGCTGGTCGAAACAATGCAGTTAAATGCAATGTAATCAATATATCTGCTGGACATGACATATATATAACTAAGGAGCAGGTTGCTCGTAAGTCAAGTTTTCAATGATCACAACAAAGTTAAATTCATATGCAATACTAACAATAGTGTTCTAAATAAAAAATTTTTTTAAAAATGTAGTTCTAAGTAAGTGCAAACATGACAATGAGGCAATCGATGCTGTCCTAATAAGCCCTCTCTCTGTGCAATACCAATAGACATTTCACACAGACTGCCAATAGTTTCAGTCATACTATGTCTATGTAATGAATCAAGTCAGGCCCTGTAATTGTGGATTATGCTTACCTGATTCAATTCACTGATTTTTCCCTTTTTGCCCCTTTCTTTCTTTTTCTTCGTTTACACTTTTTCATTCTATGCTTACATATTGAATCCGTCAGGCTTTGATAATCATAGATCATGCTCATGTAATTTAATGCCTTATTAAATCAGTCAGGCTTTGATAATTACAGATCATGCTCATGTAATTTAATGCCATATTGAATCAGTCAGGCTTTGATAATTACAGATCATGCTCATGTAATTTAATGCCTTATTAAATCAGTCAGGCTTTGATAATTACAGATCATGCTCATGTAATTTAATGCCTTATTAAATCAGTCAGGCTTTGATAATCATAGATCATGCTCATGTAATTTAATGCCTTATTAAATCAGTCAGGCTTTGATAATCATAGATCATGCTCATGTAATTTAATGCCATATTGAATCAGTCAGGCTTTGATAATCATAGATCATGCTCATGTAATTTAATGCCTTATTAAATCAGTCAGGCTTTGATAATCATAGATCATGCTCATGTAATTTAATGCCTTATTAAATCAGTCAGGCTTTGATAATCATAGATCATGCTCATGTAATTTAATGCCATATTGAATCAGTCAGGCTTTGATAATTACAGATCATGCTCATGTAATTTAATGCCATATTGAATCAGTCAGGCTTTGATAATCATAGATCATGCTCATGTAATTTAATGCCATACTGAATCAGTCAGGCTTTGATAATTACAGATCATGCTTATGTGATTTAATGCACTTTTTCCCTTCCTTCTTTTTTCTTTATTTACACCTTTCCATGCTATGTCTACAAAACAGACCTTGCCAAACCTTCATAATCATAGATCATACTTATACGATTTAAGACACCCTTTAAACTTTTTTGCACCAGAACTGTTATATATGAGGGACCTTGACTTACATACACTAGTGTTAACAGACACATGCATGAGGGTAGACTTAAGACTGTTTTTCACATCTGATTAAAAACACATACAAATTACAAAGAATTCATCTTGTACAGTGTGCTAACAACTGGCAAGATAAACAAAAGATAAAAAGTTTGATTTCAATGCTGAACAATAAGAAATGCATCAGTAACCACAATAATGCTGTTTGTATTTGACTAACTGAACAAATACAATGAACCTGTTAAGAGTTGCCTTCCTTTGCAAGACCCTGTATTATGTCCTTTTTGGGGGGAGTTTGTTCGAGAGGGATTTACTGCACTCAGATAATACCATATGAGCTCTACCCACATCTGCCAGCAGTTATCCAGGAAACTCCTTGAGCATGCACAAAACCTCTTATACTGGCAAAGTCTTGAAATGAATGGTGAGTGTGGAGGGGAGACAGGGACCTATGAAAAAACTAAGCTGACAGTGACACCACCAGGAGAATAGAAGCAATAGGATGGGCAGAGAACAGGCCAGTTTTTAATGTTGCTAGCTGAGAATGAACTTGAGACATCAGATCTTGAGTCCACAGCTTAAAAAAAATAAAAAAATAAAAAAAAGGTCACCAGCCCTGCCTTTTTAGAGGTTCTTGAAACAGTGATGGGGAGTGTATCAGAACTCAGTGTCATTTTGTTAGTGCATGAGAGAGAGAGAGAGACAGAGAGAGAGAGAGAGAGAGGAGAGAGAGAGAGAGAAATAGAGAGACACACACACAGAGACAGAAACAGAGAGAGAGAGAGAGAGAGAGGAGAGAGAGAGAGAGAGGAGAGAGAGAGAGAGAGAGAGAGAAAGAGAGAGTGTGTGCACGCATTAGTGTTTTGTCTGAAAGAGATGAGGAGATGGGGGAGGATTGTTCATATGTGTGTGTGCATGAGAGCATGTGCCTGCATGCATTTTTTCATGCTCAATATGTATACCTGCATGCACCTATCTACCCATGCATGTTTATTTCTGTATTCATGACATCAAGGTTGCAATATAACTTGTGCTTGTCCACATTTACAAAAAATAAGTAGCACACCTGAAACATCACAAATTAACACTTAATGAACAACTAGCTTACCACCTTAAATAACTTCAACAATGATATGTTACAACCGACACAATAAAAACCATATGAAACACAACCGTAGCAGTCAGATCGTCTTCCAAATTCTTTTGTGATCTATAATCTTCCTCAAGCTTTCCCTCTCTCGAAACAACAGCAACAACAACAACAACAAAACAGTCCATATTCGTATCACACATACAAAGACCCTGGCAGTTTTAAAAAAGAAAAGTAAGCCTGCTTGTAAATCAATCACAGTGGGCAGTTTCTTGGTGCTTTTGACAAAAGGAATACTTGAACCAAAACAATTCCTTCAGGAGAAAAAAGCTAGACAAGTAAACAAGTTCATTGATACCCTGTAGTTCTGTATAAAAGCATATAGTACTACTGTTCAGACCTTACACAAAAGGGCAAAAAAGGCCTAGGTTCCAAAGTATGCTGCTCCCTGTAGAGTCTTGGCCTTCTGTCTTTTATTCAATGACACAAATGGCGGGAGAAATAGCATGGATCAAGTCTCTACATATGGTATACATTATCAAAAACACTATCTGTATATAGTAATACATTATCAAAAACACTATCTGTAATACTGAACAATAAATACCAAAAAAACCCAGAACACTTTCATAAAAACAAAGTTTCCTTAACTTATGCGTTTGGTGTATGAATACATGTATGTATGTGTCCATGCATGAAATGCACCTGTACTAGAAAGATCACATCTAAATAATAATAATAAAAAAAACCCACACAAAATGATGTAAGCAAATTGCTTGCTAAATGTCACACAACCCAACAGTGATGATATCAGTAAAAAAGTTTTTAAAAAAAGCAACTTTTCACAAGCAGTCAATAGACTTGCCTGCAGCAAGAAAATGTATCTTCTTGAATGCTGGCGCTGGCCTGATTTTTCAGGGCCATTCTGTTCAGTGCTAAACTGGTTCTTCTCTCTCTCACTATCCGTCTCTCTTATTTTCCCGCAGACAACGTTTCATTTTTACAGAAAATCAAATCAATTTTACAGCCATATAAATCTGCACTTTCACGAACAGTTCCCATACCTTGTATAGGAATTGTCCATGTGCAAAATCTACCTTGAACAAACTACATACTTCACACTTTCTAAAATACTTCATACTCTCAAATGCTGGTCAATTCTATATTATTTATAAAGAACAGATAAAGCTTCCTTAGTCCATATCTAAAGAATCTTAGAGCAGTTTGCAGGAGAAAAAGATACCCCCCTCCCATCTCCCTTTCACACAAAAGATGTTTGATCTGTACATCTATGTTTAGTAGACAGACATGGATCATTTCAAAACAAAATCACATTTACAGCTTCATGGAACACCCACTGCTCAAAGCCACAACACAAGCTTTTGAAATTTGTTCATGTTATAATTTTAATGTGTGTGTGTGTGTGCATGTGTATGAAAATGTGTGTGTGTGTGTGTGTGTGTGTGTGTGTGTGTGTGTGTGTGTGTATGTGTGTGTGCATGTGTATGAGAATGTGTGTGTGTGTGCATGTGTGTGTATGTGGGCATGCATTGGTTCGAGATAAAAAAAATGACAATACAACAACAAACACCTTTTCTCCTCGAAGTTCAAGCGAGTGTGACATTTTCATTTGGTCACAGTATTTACAAGTGTGCTCCAATCACACTGACGCATCAAGGACCAACATTATTGTTAGTTAGTGGTGATTTTGATCTGTGAGTAATTGTCCGCCCTGCTTGTGCAAGTTCATTGTCATAAGAAACAGTGTTCTGAAGTGCTGTTACCACCAAGTGATTGCTATGTTCAGTCAACAGTGGTTTTGGAAATCATGGAGGTCAGAGCAGAGGTGTCACTGGGGACGTGCGTCAGCTGAATCTCCTCCTCCCGTGTACCGTCCAGGCTTTCTGAAACCACACAATACAACCCCATAAATACCTGACAGGATCTCTTTAACCCTTCGACTCCTGCACCCTATCCACAACTGCAAAAACTTAACCCTTTGACTTCCTGCAGGAAGCTGGTGCATAGGGTGAGGGAGCCAAAGGGTTAAGTTTTTGCTTTCCTAGCACGGTTAGCAAATGCAGGATGTAGGTGGACAGGCTGCAGGAGTCAAAAGGGTTAAACATGCCTGGCCACTTTCATGGCCATTCAAACACCCCTATGGCTGAAGTAAGGCAAAGCTGGAAGCTTCCAACTGCTAACTGTTGAGACTACAGTAAGGGGAAAGGTGCCGACAGCTATGCAAGCTAATGGCAGGATGGACTGCTGAAAGAGAGATGAAGACCAGAGCAGGGCAAGAGAGGGGTCTTCCATTCTCTCTTGGTTCGAAAGCTGGGCTGGACCTAGCTGGTGCATGTTGTGTGGCTATGTCCCGGGGTTTGTCATTTCCCCACCTTGCCATTTGGTTTGTAAACAACGTAACTGATGACTGGGTCATGGAACGCATGGATAGCCCCAGCCCCCCCTTTGCTTAATGAAATGACTATCGATTGGCTCTGAGAGCTTGGGCGGTGACTGTTCCGAGAGAGGCAAATCACTGGTGCTCTAGGTCCCATCCGCATCCTTGTGGTGTTTCTTGTTAACTGACAGGATCTCTTTAAACACACATGACCGGGGTGGTGGCCCTGTAGACGAAAGTGCCACCTGGGAAGAAAGTGAAGTCAAAGAGCTGTGGTGCATATCTACAGAGATTGTTCTCACCCCTCCATCAAACCTGTAGTGGTGGTTTGGATGACAGATTTTGTTTTTGATGAGATGATATCTCATGTACAGCATGCATTTTACACATATAAATGCATAGCAACAAAACACACTGGCCCTGGCAAAACTCCACAGAATAATCATTATGATAGGATAAAAAAAAAGGAAAAAAAAGGAAGAAAAAAAAGTGGGAGAGAAGGGAAGCCGGAGGGTATAATGTACTATCATTACACTTTTCTCAGGGAAAGCAACTAGCATTTTGCAATGGGAATGGGGGACCAAAAAAAAAAAAAAAACCCAACCAACCAAACAAACACAAAGAAAGGTCTAAATCATTCCAATCCCAAACGCAGTTACACAAAATACTGTGGAAAAAAAAGAAAAACAACACACACACACACACAGAGAAATATAACGGTCTAATTCATTCTAATCCCAAATGCAGTCACATAAAACACTGAAGTTTCTATACATTTTTCCCCATATCTTTTCACATCACTTAACACAGTACCAAATGGAAACCTTTTCACAGGATTCAAATAAAACACAGTCCCACAATACTTAGGTTTCTTCATGGGAAATTTTCGTCTCTGATTCCCAATATCAGCAAACAGCAAAAACAAGCAGATAAAACACACACATACATGCACGCATGCCACACACGCCTCTGCGCATGCACACACACACACACACACAAAAGATCAAGCAAAACTGTGTCACAAAGCTGGCAAAGCTTCCCATTTGCAACACTGTCCTACTTTCATACATGACCTGTCACCACAAAACCAGTGCTGTCATTGTGTTGAAGTAGAACAGCAGTACAGGCAAAAATTAGGTGGTGAAAGTCAGTCTGTGGGATTTTCAGTTTTTTGTAAAATCACTCTTTGTTCACCAAACTTTCTTATAACTGTACAAATTTTGCTTGAAAGTGTCATTACACAGTTCAAAATCTAGCTTTGGTCGACCATTCAATTAAATTGCACACTTCTGCCTGAATAACCCTTTGACTCCCACATGCTATCCACCTGCAAAAACGTAACTCTGACTCCCTCACCCAACCCACCAGCTTCTTTTAGGAAGCTGGTGGATAGGGTGAGGGAGTCAAAGGGTTAAGTTTTTGCTTTGCTAGCATGGTTGACAATGCAGGATGGGATGGAAAGGGTGTGGGAGTCAAAGGGATAAGCATGCTTATATAGTTCAAATCTAGTTCTGTCAATCTTTCAACTAAATTGCATACTTTTGACTGAATAAGCATATTCCATAATCTCTGCAAAGCCCCACAAGCTGAATATCACTGGAAAGATCTTCGTCTTGGCTCTCACACTCTGCGTGATTCACCAAAAAAGAGCGATGCGCTTCCTGGAACTGGGATTACTGAAGAACATGTGAAGTCAAAGTGCATGAAATCTTTGATGGCCGTTTTCTCTACACTATGGTCCAGAGGTATGTCATTTCTTACACTACAGCCACAGTTTCCGCATTTTTCGCCCTATGCTATTCAACTGTATCAAAATGGTCCCAAAAAATTGTAGGCTTAAAAATATCTAAATTTGAGTTAGCATGGGTCTTATGCCGATGGGTCACATCACATATTCTTTGTTTCCTTTCATTCCTGTTCTCTGCTTGTTACATACCATTCCTTGATTGATACTTTATAGAGATTATCAACTCTAAACTGTACACTTCTCCTTTCATTATTTTTCATGTTTGAATGTTTATATGTATGCAACAGCAAGGACTAACTGTAAAACAAGTCCAGTGAAATCTAATGCTGTTATCCTCGAGTAATAAAGTGTTTTCATTTTTTTCCAGATTTCTTCCTTTGGGAGAATGACAGACAACAGATATAAGACAAACTGACACTTTTTTCCTAAACATTCCAATTTTTCTTGGTTAACTCTGATACAGTGAATTGTAGCCAGGACTCGTGATCTTTTACTTCTGTACAAAACAGCAAGGAAATTTGGCCTGTAGGAATGTCAATGTCAGATCACGTTACACACACAGACACACACAAGTACATATGCAGATAAAAAATATTTCCACACACTGACACAGCCTTGCAAACAACTAAAATCCCCCTCCACTGATTCTGTCCCATTTATATTTATAGACATCGTAAAAGGCCCAACACCAAATGTTTTTCCCTCAGATTAACCCTTTGATTCCATTACCTTGCCCACTATTTTCCTGCATAATCAACGACGTCAAAGCAAAAACTTAACCCTTCCACTCCCTCAGGAGAGCAGGAAACTGGTGGAGAAGGTGAGGATGGGAAAGGGTAAAGTTTTAGCAGTTCATGAATAGGGTGGTGCGAGAAAAGTCAAAGGGTTAAAACCAAGGAGGAAAAGCAGCAGAAAATCACTACTCCAACAAGGAAAACACTGTGTCATCAGACCACCCCTTACACTTATCAACCTTGTCATTATATCTCATATTTTCCCTAACAAGTTCCCCTACAGGGTAATGAGCATTATGATAATGTATACATAGTTTCTGTTTCATTTTCCTCAAGATCAGCGCTATTGCATTCCGTATCATACACACAAACACCTGTGAACATTCTGTAACAAACATATTAACACCCACCTGTAAACATTTCATACCAAATATACCAACACCTCTTAACACACCATACCATACATACAAACACCTCTTAACACTCCATATCATACATACACCTCTAAACATTCCATTGAATACACACAAATACCTCCAAACATCCCATACCATACACACACAACACATCTAAACATTCCATAGCATACACAGACACATCTCAGAACACTCCATACCTTACACACAAACACCTCTAAACATTCTATGCTAAACATATAAACACCTCTGAACATTCTATACTATATATACAAATACCACAGATGCTCCACGACAGAAATTGATTAAAATCGTTTTAACCATTTAGAGGAATGTTATGTCTGATGCCTGTATGCTTGCCATTTGACCCGCACTGCACAGGTGTCATGTTGCTACACAGTCTGCTTATTTCGTCTTTTAAGTGTGCATGCTACATGTTTTTGTGCTTTTACTAGCAACCAAACAACTGCATGGTCTACAGGATCTTTAACCTGCATATTTGATGTTCTGCATGAGTATACACATAACAGCAGTTTAGTTTCAGTTTCAATTTCTCAAGATGACGTCTCCACGTTTGGAATGAATTCAATATGCACCAATGTCACAGGTTCCATCACTCACGGCACACGCCTTAAGCCTGCACATATACCCATGACTGTGCTGGCCAGGTGCTGAGGTCCTACCTACATAGTTCCATAACCCTAGGGTCATAGGGGAGTGAGGTGGCAGGGACCTCAACTTTTTCCAGGGCCAGAACCATGAGGGCGGCGCCCATCCCCTCTCCTTCGCTTCAAATTCATATTCATATTCACATTTTTTTTAACCAAGACTTCAGAAAGGCAAGAAGACTAAATGGTCTTCAAGGGGTGGGACCTGGGAAATCAACCTATCTCTCCAATGTCTTTTATACCAAGGCAGCCAGGCAATGCCCTGCTCTTCAAGATTTTCAACTGCTGTGGGGTCTTTAGGGTGCACATCCAGAAGATACATGGGTCCGACTCGTTTTTGTCCCCTTTCCAAAAGACTAGATGTTCAGTTTGATTTTCCAGTCAAACTGAGGAGAAAAGTCGAGGCCTCTACGGGGAACGAACACTGGAACCTCGAGTTTAGTTACTGGCGGGCGAATATCTGAACCATTCTGCCACTCTTCTCCCTGGGCATTAGCAGATCAGCACATATGTTGATCAGGAAGAATGGGAAATTTTTCATCTTTTATCCACCAGGTATCTAACAGGTTCAAACCCAGACCTTCCAACTGGAAGTCTAGTGTCCTAACCATTTGACTACTGCATTCATTTTCTTTTCCGTTTTCCATTGCATACACACAAATACCTCCAAACATTCCATACCATACACACACAACACATCTAAACATTCCATAGCACAACACTTCAACAGGGAAAACGGAAAAGAAAATTAAGCCCACATATTAATGAATTTGTGCACTTAATCCATGGATATGCCCCTGGCGTTGACTGCTCCGTCCAATTTATCACACAGGGGATTTAAAAAAACCTAGCTGAATACAAACTTAAAACATAATTAAGGACACTAAAGCATACATACAAACAGGCCTAAACTGTCCCAACACATCCCACCTCTCCAGAGCCAAAAATGCACTTAACACATGTATCCAATTATCAATCCTAAGAGAAAGTATGTCAAGACTTTAAGTACGTCGAACACACACAGGTTAATAGACTAGCAAAACAGAAAATGACAGGCATGACAGAAAGCAAAGGAATAAGGCTGAAACAAAGAGAGTGACAAAAAAGAGGAAACTGCTAGCACAGAATTTCCAGGAGGTGGGGATACTACTTATACTGAAAGAGCCCCTGGCATGCCAATGGGTGGTGCATCATCCTGATCCAAAATAATCAAGGTAAATACAAAATATTACATTAAAATCCTACACCTGGTGACGTCTGAGTAATGCAGACACAACTCTGAGGAAAGCAATGGCAAACACTTTTGCACAAACAACAAAAAGCAGGCATTAGTTTAAACTGAAACTGAGCATACACGAACCAACTTTCTGCTAAATACACAGATACAACGATTTGTGCCCCAGGTTTAAATCTAAAATGATGGGATACAAAGCTAGCTTGTTTGTTATCTACAAAAACAGTGCAATGGGTTTTCCAAAAAGTAACAAAAGCACACGCACATGCACACCCACACACATAGAGAAAGCAATACACAGACACAGATACATAGTTTTCATGTTACCAATTCCAGTGTTTTGAAACCTCATTAAGCATCTTAAACCCCCATCGTCTGACCCAGCCTTTGAAGAAAGGGTGAGCGGAGCTGTCACACACATGAGACACTTGACATCACAAAAATAGCTCCGCCTACCACCTTTCAAATTTGCTTTGATTAAAAATGTTGCTGTTGATTTATCATTACAGTTTGCATCAATTTGTATTAATTCATTAATGCAACTTTTACATACACTTCGAATACATTGGGTCACATACAAGTCAGCTGATGCCACATGTAGCAAGTAGCAAAGACATCAAAGCAAGAATTGCCCAAGCCAAACAAAGAATGGTCCATCTGACTAACATTTGGAAAAACAGATATTTAGGAAATAGAGCTCAAACCTAAAATACTGTGAACACTAATTTGGCCCGTTGTGTTATACGGAAGTGAAAGATGGGACTCGTACAGCTGCAGATGAAAACAGAATCAAAAGTGCAGAAATGTGGTTCTACAGAAGACTCCAAGGAACAAGCTGGACTGAAAGACAAACAAGCCAAAGCATTCTGGTAAAACCGAACAAACAACCTGAACTTTTAGGCCTGGTTAGGAAAAGGAAAAGGAAATACTTTGGACATAATAATAATTACAATAATTACAATATTTATATAGCGCAAAATCTTGATAAAATCAAATCTAAGCGCTGAAACAGAAACACACACACGCACACACGCGCGCACACACACGCACACGGCTATAAATGGAGAGAAAGAATAAAAGCAATGGAAAATTATAGAGAGCATATTATATACAATTATATATTACAACTTGATTCCCCTCCGAGTGGAGACAGGCTGCAGAGGGGATTGAGTGAGGTCAGGATTTTATGCAGAGGAGAAAAGGAGAATTTTGAGAGCGGACTTGAAGGAGACAAAAGTAGGTTGCTGACGGACTGAGAGAGGAAGTTTGTTCCAGGAGAGCGGACCAGAAACGGAGAAGGCTCGTGGACCATAGGTATTGAGCTTAGTGCGTGGAAAGCGAAAAGTCAGAGGATCGGAGGCAGAGCGGAGGGTACGTAAGGGAACATAGATCTCAAGTAGGCTTGACAGGTAATCGGGGGCTGCGTTATTGAGGCTTTTGTAGCACATGGTGTCTAGTTTGTATTGTATGCGCTTTGATACAGGGAGCCAGTGAAGTTGTGCCAGGAAAGGAGATATTTGGTCAGCTTTTTTCTTTTTGAGTACAAGGCGTGCAGCATTGTTTTGAATGCGCTGTAGGATGTGAATGGTGGAGACAGGAAGACCGGACAGGAGTGAATTGCAATAGTCAATGCGAGACATTAGATTTGATTTTATCAAGATTTTGCGCTATATAAATATTGTAATTATTATTTATTATAAGGAGAGAACGAGTTTTGCAGTTGTTTCCACAGAGAGATACTTCCTGATCAGGCTTATACAATGGAGGTGATAGTTGCAAGATCTGGCAGTTTGAGAAACAAAGTTGTTCATGGAGAGGGTAGAGTCAATGCAGACACCAAGGTTTTTAGCTGAATCAGAAATTGGGACTGATGTGTTACATAATGGGAGAGAAAGAGGAGGCAGCTGAGAAAGTTTCTGACGGGTGCCAATGAGGATAGCTTTTGTCTTGTCATCATTTAGCTGAAGTTTGTTGTATGTCATCCAATTTTTAATGTCCGAGTAATACTCAGTGGTGCGAGTCAGGAGGCACTGTATATTGTCAGATGAGTCACTGTCTTGAAGTTGGGTGTCATCAGCATAGAAGTGGTGTTTTATAGAGTGGGAGTTGCTATGAGACATAAGAGCTGCTATGTAATGAAGACTGTGGCCCAGGGCAAGAGACGACAAGGAAGACCGCCGACTTCCTATGTAGAGAACATAGCCAAGTGGACGAAGTAACCGAAAGATGAAATCTACAGAAGGACTGTAAACAGAACGGGATGGAGACTGCTGACAGGGCATGAATCAGCGGCTACTATCAAGAATGATGTTGCCAACAGGTAACAGGTGAACTTTTACATCTGGAGAGAGGTTAGAAATAGAAGGTAAAGATAATGAAGTTATAACAAATCTGAAGCTATGTTCTGTTTTCTGCACTGAGTGACTTCAAGAAAGCATCGCTGAGATGCGATATGCATTCTCAAAACAGTTGTAAGTGAATCCAACACTAGCAACCATGGTCTGTTTATAGGCCTACACTCCTGTCAGCGCTAGACAGACTGCACAGGGACACTTTCTGGCACAGAGGCAGACAAATGGACCAAGTAGGCACAAATATAAGACAGCAGTCTTAGGACAGAAAGACAGTACTGCTATACACTTCAACACATTCGTTTTAACATTCATCATTTGCAGTGTTTGTCCTCTTCCAAAGAGAACTCTAAAACCTTATCTGTTCAAACAATACTATTACTACAATTAGTCCCACTGTCCCTATTGTAGTTATATGACTGGCTGTGTGAAATAATGCTATTTGTGTATGCTTCTTGATTTGTTTGCTAGCCCGTCTCAGTATGTGTGTTCGCCATGTGTATATCATATATGCTTGTCTGTAAACGTGTTAGGTATGTGCATATCTGTGTCTCTTTGTGTGTCTAGGTGTTGCTGAATGCATCTGCATTGATATCAGAATAGATTTCTCTGTGAATTTCTCTGTCATATCAAGACTATTTCACTGATTTATTGTTGAGTTACATCTTTATATAGACATTTTCTGTAAAGTGCAAAGCACTTAGAAGCATGCTTGATTGATGGATTTGATTCAGTTTTACGTCAGCACCCACCCATGCTTGCCAGGACATTGCACTATATATGTCTCTGTCTGTCTATCTATCTTTCTATCTATATTTCTATTTCTTTTTTAGGGATCATGGTACTATTTATGCTTTTTTTCAAATGTTGCTATGATCATTATAACAATGAATCGAATGATGTTAATCATGATGCTACAAAATTCCACCTAGTACTGAGACTGCATACAATGGATGTACTCTACACTTCCATAATATATACAATGGATGTACTCTACACTTCCATAATATATACAATGGATGTACTCTACACTTCCATAATATATACAATGGATGTAGTCTACACTTCCATAATATATACAATGGATGTACTCTACACTTCCATAATATATACAATGGATGTAGTCTACACTTCCATAATATATACAATGGATGTAGTCTACACTTCCATAATATATACAATGGATGTAGTCTACACTTCCATAATATATACAATGGATGTACTCTACACTTCCATAATATATACAATGGATGTACTCTACACTTCCATAATATATACAATGGATGTAGTCTACACTTCCATAATATATACAATGGATGTACTCTACACTTCCATAATATATACAATGGATGTAGTCTACACTTCCATAATATATACAATGGATGTAGTCTACACTTCCATAATATATACAATGGATGTAGTCTACACTTCCATAATATATACAATGGATGTAGTCTACACTTCCATAATATATACAATGGATGTACTCTACACTTCCATAATATATACAATGGATGTAGTCTACACTTCCATAATATATACAATGGATGTAGTCTACACTTCCATAATATATACAATGGATGTAGTCTACACTTCCATAATATATACAATGGATGTACTCTACACTTCCATAATATATACAATGGATGTAGTCTACACTTCCATAATATATACAATGGATGTAGTCTACACTTCCATAATATATACAATGGATGTAGTCTACACTTCCATAATATATACAATGGATGTAGTCTACACTTCCATAATATATACAATGGATGTACTCTACACTTCCATAATATATACAATGGATGTAGTCTACACTTCCATAATATATACAATGGATGTACTCTACACTTCCATAATATATACAATGGATGTACTCTACACTTCCATAATATATACAATGGATGTAGTCTACACTTCCATAATATATACAATGGATGTAGTCTACACTTCCATAATATATACAATGGATGTAGTCTACACTTCCATAATATATACAATGGATGTAGTCTACACTTCCATAATATATACAATGGATGTAGTCTACACTTCCATAATATATACAATGGATGTACTCTACACTTCCATAATATATACAATGGATGTACTCTACACTTCCATAATATATACAATGGATGTAGTCTACACTTCCATAATATATACAATGGATGTAGTCTACACTTCCATAATATATACAATGGATGTAGTCTACACTTCCATAATATATACAATGGATGTAGTCTACACTTCCATAATATATACAATGGATGTAGTCTACACTTCCATAATATATACAATGGATGTAGTCTACACTTCCATAATATATACAATGGATGTAGTCTACACTTCCATAATATATACAATGGATGTAGTCTACACTTCCATAATATATACAATGGATGTAGTCTACACTTCCATAATATATACAATGGATGTACTCTACACTTCCATAATATATACAATGGGTGTAGTCTACACTTCCATAATATATACAATGGATGTACTCTACACTTCCATAATATATACAATGGATGTAGTCTACACTTCCATAATATATACAATGGATGTACTCTACACTTCCATAATATATACAATGGATGTAGTCTACACTTCCATAATATATACAATGGATGTACTCTACACTTCCATAATATATACAATGGATGTAGTCTACACTTCCATAATATATACAATGGATGTACTCTACACTTCCATAATATATACAATGGATGTAGTCTACACTTCCATAATATATACAATGGATGTACTCTACACTTCCATAATATATACAATGGATGTACTCTACACTTCCATAATATATACAATGGATGTAGTCTACACTTCCATAATATATACAATGGATGTACTCTACACTTCCATAATATATACAATGGATGTACTCTACACTTCCATAATATATACAATGGATGTAGTCTACACTTCCATAATATATACAATGGATGTAGTCTACACTTCCATAATATATACAATGGATGTACTCTACACTTCCATAATATATACAATGGATGTACTCTACACTTCCATAATATATACAATGGATGTAGTCTACACTTCCATAATATATACAATGGATGTACTCTACACTTCCATAATATATACAATGGATGTAGTCTACACTTCCATAATATATACAATGGATGTAGTCTACACTTCCATAATATATACAATGGATGTACTCTACACTTCCATAATATATACAATGGATGTAGTCTACACTTCCATAATATATACAATGGATGTAGTCTACACTTCCATAATATATACAATGGATGTAGTCTACACTTCCATAATATATACAATGGATGTAGTCTACACTTCCATAATATATACAATGGATGTAGTCTACACTTCCATAATATATACAATGGATGTAGTCTACACTTCCATAATATATACAATGGATGTAGTCTACACTTCCATAATATATACAATGGATGTAGTCTACACTTCCATAATATATACAATGGATGTAGTCTACACTTCCATAATATATACAATGGATGTAGTCTACACTTCCATAATATATACAATGGATGTAGTCTACACTTCCATAATATATACAATGGATGTAGTCTACACTTCCATAATATATACAATGGATGTAGTCTACACTTCCATAATATATACAATGGATGTAGTCTACACTTCCATAATATATACAATGGATGTAGTCTACACTTCCATAATATATACAATGGATGTAGTCTACACTTCCATAATATATACAATGGATGTAGTCTACACTTCCATAATATATACAATGGATGTAGTCTACACTTCCATAATATATACAATGGATGTAGTCTACACTTCCATAATATATACAATGGATGTAGTCTACACTTCCATAATATATACAATGGATGTAGTCTACACTTCCATAATATATACAATGGATGTAGTCTACACTTCCATAATATATACAATGGATGTAGTCTACACTTCCATAATATATACAATGGATGTAGTCTACACTTCCATAATATATACAATGGATGTAGTCTACACTTCCATAATATATACAATGGATGTAGTCTACACTTCCATAATATATACAATGGATGTACTCTACACTTCCATAATATATACAATGGATGTAGTCTACACTTCCATAATATATACAATGGATGTAGTCTACACTTCCATAATATATACAATGGATGTAGTCTACACTTCCATAATATATACAATGGATGTAGTCTACACTTCCATAATATATACAATGGATGTACTCTACACTTCCATAATATATACAATGGATGTACTCTACACTTCCATAATATATACAATGGATGTAGTCTACACTTCCATAATATATACAATGGATGTAGTCTACACTTCCATAATATATCATGTACCATATCCTGGCATAACCAGGCCCAAAACATAAATAAATCTGTGATGTTGGTCAGGAAATTTGAGCGACATCCTCAATGAGACACTTTTTGTTGTTGTTGTTATTGTAGTTTAAAGCCTAGCCAACCAGGTAGAGCCATATCATGGCTATGACAGCTTCAAAACATACAAAACTTCAACAGGAAAAAAAAAAAAGAAAAGAAAATTAAGTACACGTGTCAATGCATTCACGCAAATAATCCAAGGATGTGCCCCTGGCGTTGACCACTCTGTCCAATTTATTGCACTGGGGATTTAAAAAACACCTGAATATAAATTTAAGCATACATAAGGACACCAAAACATATAAAAACGGGCATAAATTACCTAAAATTGCTTCCGCATATCTCACCTACCCAGAGCCACAAATACACTCAACACATGTACCGACTTATCAATCCTAAGAGAAAGAACACAAGACCCCATCGAACACATACAGGTGAATGGACCAGCAAGACAGAAAATACTAGAAAGAAATGACAGTAAGCAAAGGAGGAAGAAAGAAACAAAGAGAGTGACAGAAAAGAGGAAACTTCCAGCACAGAACTTTCAGAAGGTAGGGATACTATTTATATTGAAAGAGTCCCCGCCATCCCCACAGGGGGGTCAATGAGACGCATCCATGAAGTGGATGGTACTCGACTGTGTGGTCCTAGTCTTCCCAATGAACCCAAAGCACACTTAACTGTGGGTAGGAGCTGGCTGGGACCCCAAAAATTCCTACAGTGATTCTGCCTGAATTGATTGGATTTGAACCCACACTCTTCCAGTCACTAGTCCGTTGCACTAAGCACAGCACCCTAGTGACCGGGCTATCATTACTATAATTATTATCATTATAATTATTATTATAATTATTATTATTAGCGTTATTACTATCATTATACAAAACAAAATCATTTGTTAAAATAACATGCACCACTGACAAACTGTCACACATATACAGACACACAAATAACAACAAACAAACCGGCTTCCCAGTTAATCTCTCAGAAAGAATCTACGCCTGAAGATAGGCTGCATCAGTTGAATAAGAACACATTCCTGTTCACCTTACCATGATTGATGATAGCAGCAATGTTCAATGACTGAGAGAGAGAGAGAGAGAGAGAGAGAGAGAGAGAGGGAGAGAGACAGACAGAGAGAGAGAGAGAGAGAGAGATAGGGAGAGAGACAGACAGTGAGTGTGTGAGTGTAAATGTGTGTGTGTGTGTGTGTGTGTGTGCGCGCGCGCACGCGTACGCCTGTACATATAATCAAATTATGAACACCTCGCATTTCATTTATATGAATTACAGCACCACTGATACAGTGCACATTTCATTTTCAGATACACAAAATGAGAAAAATGGCTGCCAGAAGAGAAGACAGTTCTGCTATGAAAAAGGCTGCAGTCTACAAAATACATAATTGATCATAGTATCAAATGCCATGACAAGGTTACCATTCATAAAATAGCACAGAATTAACTATAGTGTGAAATACCATTTGAACTGATCCCAAGCAAAGGAGTTAGAAATGCGAGAAGAACTGCAGTCTGGAGAGAGTGGGCAAAGCGCTGTTACAATAAAAAATACCTTTACTTATTTGTGGACCACACTATCAGCAGGTTTTCATCTTTTGAACCTGAACAATACAATGCCAAGCTAATCAAGCAACATACCCATTGTGCAAAAACATAAACCAGTGGAAAAAAATCCCTCATCATGCATTAAGAAATCATCATCATCATCAAGTGCCCTGCCACATGGCGTTGGTGATCACGGCCCTCCATATGTATCTATCCCTTGTTGTCGCAAGCACATTTTCCACCCTCTCTGTCCTCAGCCACTCTGCAAGTCCGTCCAATACTTTTTCCCTGGGTCTACCTGGTGCTCTCTTTCCCTCCAGCTTTCCTGTGACCTGGTGCTCTAATTCCCATTTCCTCATAAAATGGCCTATAAATATTGCCTGTCTTTTTCTAATCTTCCTTACGAATGATCTTCTCATGTCTGCCTCCATCAAGACTGTTTCGTTTTTCTTTGCTGTCCACGGAACTCTCAACACTCTTCTTAGAAACCACATCTCGGCTGCCTCAATCTTGTTTTGGCTTTGCTTGTTGACTGTCCATGCCTCACAACCATATAACATTATTGGTTCTATATAACATTCAAGAACTCTCTTCCTGATGTAAGTTGATAGGCATTTGTTGGTAAGAATGCTTTTCATTTCTTGAATGCTGTTTTGGCTTGGCTGATTTTGCTGGCTATTTCTGATGTGCATCTGCCGTCTGGTGAGATGATCGTTTCAAGATATTTAAACTTATCAACTTGTCTCAAGATTGTGCATTAAGAACTACAGACATATTATTGTTACACATCATTCTAGAATAGCATGATTCTCCAAACTCGTCTGCACTCACCGCACATAATGTTAACCCGACGAGACTTTCTGTGTGAAGTATGGAAAACTCAAGCTGTCTGGCAAGCTGACCACACTCCATTATGTTGTCGCACAGTCTGCCATCTTTGGTGGGTGTACATGCTGGGTGTTTTCATGTTCCCATAGGCCACTATAATTCCATGCATTTGTGATATTCTGCATGTATGCACATGAAGGGGATTTAGACATTAGCAGATCTGCTCAAATGCTGACCAAAGAGATCAGACAAATCTCCACCCTTTATCCAGCAGGTGGAGGTATCCACGCAGGATTGAGCCTAGGACCTTATGACTGCAAGCCTGACGTTTACTCACCTGACAATCTCACATGATCAAACACGTGATTTTCGTGATATACTGGTATGGAAAAAGATCACTTGATACAGAAACCAATAAAAGTAAGTAGAAATAAAAAGCAACAACATAGTACTGCTATGCCTCTTCTTTACTGGAGGTACTGTGTTAATCTACCTGTTTATCTATTTGTGACCCGTTTTCACAAATGGAGATGTGAAGTCATATACCCGTGAACTTACTGTTCCTTTTGTTTAAAGCCCAGCTGATTACATAGAGCCATACAGGGCTATAATCGTTTCAAAACATACACAATTCTTCAATGGAAAAAAAAAAGGAAAAGAAAATTAAAAACACATACAATCAATGCATTGGTGCAAATAACCTGAGGAGAGCCTGGCTTTGACCACTCCATCCAACTTAATCAAACAGGGAGTTTACAAAACACATCTGAACACAAATTTAAACGTAACCAAGGACACTGATACATATCACACACACAACAACACACACACACACACACACACACACACACACACACACACACACACACACACACACACACACACACACACACAAAAGACCTATATTACCAAAACTGCTTTCGTATATCACGTTTCCCTAGCGCCAAAAATGCACTTAACAAATGTACCCAATTATCAATCTGAAGAGAAAGTATGTTAGACTTTACCAAACACACACAGGGAAATGTACCAGCAAGGCAGAAACAAAGCAAAAACAAAGACAGTGACAGAAAAGAAAGCAGGAAGCCGGTGGATAGGGTGAGGCATGAAAGGGTCAAGTCTTTGCTTTGCTTTTGTGCCTGATAATGCAGGAAGTTGGTGGATAAGGTGAGGTAAGAAAGAGTTAAGTTTTTGATTTGCCAATATGGCTGATAATGCAGGAAGCCGGTGGACAGCATGGGGGAGTGAAAGGGTTAAGTTTTGTCTTTGCTATCATGGCTGATAATGTATGAAGCAGGATGCTGTGGATAGGGTGAGATGTAAAAAGGTTAAATTTTTGCTTTCCCATCACGGATGATGAAGCGAGAGGTTGGTGGACTGGGCAAGAGAATGACACAGTTAACCTTTCAATCCCTCACCCTACCCATCACCTCCTTGCAATACACCAGTCTAAGGCATCTCCACAACTGCCACAATATCCTCCCATCATACAGCATATAAATTGGTGGACTGCGCTACAACTCATACAATTTAAGTTGAAGGCATGCGTCTCTTTATCAATCCACTGGACTGACAGAAGCAACACTTTAATAAATAAGAAAGAAATTCATAAATCCTGCAAGTCGAGTTTACAGCAAGAGAGACAATCTCAAGCATTCAACTGCCTTGATTCTACTCAGCAGAAACATGTTTGAAATGCAAACAGGTCCACATTTTTACAATGATTGTCACCACAAGCAATATAAACAGCAAAAGGCAAACTCACAATCAGCAGGCTTGTCCAAACAGGTCACAATCATGTAACTTACTGGTTATCATAGCACTGGTATGTATGGGTGCCATGAAAGTTCTCCACTTCGTTTGTTTTGGGACAGCCTACATATAGTACCATAGGTGGTGTGCTTCAGGAATTTGAGTGCCTCCTTCTATTGATTGTTGCCATATGTTTTTCGGCCTTTGTCTTTCACATCTTTTCTCTGGTGTCCAGTGAAGCAAAATCGGGTGATGTATCCTGTCCTGATGATGTTTAATTATCCATCCATCGGGTGATGTATCCTGTTCCTTTGGATGATGTTTCTAATCTATCTCCATCCTATTTGCCCGATAACTGTGTATTACTCAAGTAGGCCTATCTGTTGCACATTGGTAAGCCAACAATGCAACGTTGATATTAAAAGCCATCAATATATTCACTAGGGGCAGGGACAGTCATACTTTCACCAAAAAAAAAGTTTTGCTCTGTGTGTACAGCCAGTGCTGAAAGGCTTGTCCAAATTTTTATAACAAATGGCTAGCGCATTATATACAAAAAACGTCAGAAGACTTGTTCAAACTTTTGTAACAGCTTGTTCGGTATGTACACAAAATGTGAGAAGGCTTGTCCACTGTCGTAACGATTGATCCTGTCACTGCAGAATGTACAGTCAACACTACATACTCATTGTGCTGCAGTACATACAACCGACACTATATGCATTGCAGTATGAACAGCTAGGATTAACCCCTAAGGAATAGTCCCTTAAGTACTACACTAGTCTTCAAACTTTATAATTCAAATCCTTTGTTCCCTCCAACCAGTGTCTTAACTGCTCACTATCGTGGCAGTTTGCAAACTTTATAATTCAAATCCTTTGTTCCCTCCAACCAGTCTCTTAACTGCTCACTATCGTGGCAGTTTGCAAACTTTATAATTCAAATCCTTTGTTCCCTCCAACCAGTCTCTTAACTGCTCACTATCGTGGCAGTTCGCAAACTTTATAATCCAAATCCTTTGTTCCCTCCAACCAGTGTCTTAACTGCTCACTATCGTGGCAGCTTGCAAACTTTATAATCCAAATTGTTTGTTACTTCCAACCAGTTGAATCTGGAGAGCAATGTCTTAACCCCTTAGGTACTGCACCAGTCTTGCAAACTCTATAATCCAAACCCTTTCTTCTTCCATTCACTCTCATTTATCCAATTATTTGTCCATTCTTCATTGCTTCACGTTAAGTGCAATACTCACCTGCAGTAGCGGTGGCCTTGTGTGAGGGGGCGTACAGACAGACCAGGGCAATGGTGTATATGTTCCACATGCCGTACACTCCTGTAACACAAACATGCACACACACGCACGCACACACACGCACTCACACACACACACGCACGCACACGCACACACACATGCAAACATGCACCACCATTAGAGATGGAGAAGGGGAGATAATGCAGGAATACACTCACCACTTTTAACCCTTCAAGTCCCTCAACATCTCCAACACTTACTGCATCATGAGCTACATTAGAGATGGAGAAGGGAGATAATGCAGGAATACACTCACCACTTTTAACCCTTGACTCCTTCAACATCTCCAACGGCTTACTGCATTATTAGCTACATTAGGCATAGAGGAGGGGAGATAATGCAGGAATACACTCACCACTTTCAATCTTTCGACTCCTCAACATATCCAACAGCTTACTGCATTATGAGCTACATTAGAGATGGAGAAGGGGAGATAATGCAGGAATACATTCACCACTTTTAACCCTTCGACTCCTCAACATATCCAACAGCTTACTGCATTATTAGCTACATTAGACATAGAGAAGGGGAGATAATGCAGGAATACACTCACAGAGGTGCCAACCCCCTTCAAGACTTGACAGTACAATTCTAAAAATCTGTCAGTAAGATTTTGAATTCGTCAGTAAGATACAGGAAGAAACTTGTCCTATGGCTATCTGCTCGACAAGACTAATTGAAATATATGGACAGAAAACTATAGCAAAACGAAACAAATGGGGAGACTTACCAATATTTACATATATGTACAGTGTGAAGAGGCTGTGGATGGGATCAGAGGGACTTGGGATCAGAGGGACTTCATTGTCGTCGACTTGCATGTCCGCAACAATCCTTCTGACAATGGTGTCTCGAAGCATGGTCCTGCACTGCCAGCTTTCAGCACCATGAGGGCTCCAAGGGTGTCCGTGCTCATCGTACCCCTAAAGTCTGTTTTGTTTTTTCTGACCATGGAGAAGATTCGTTCACAAGCACAGTTTGATACAGGGATGAGCAGAATTCCCTGCATGACTCTGGCCAGGTTGCTGTACTTGCTGCTCCCATTGTGGTCTGTCATCTTGGAGATACTCTGCCATTGTTCCTCAGCATTTTCTTGCTGAATTACTTCAGGAGGAATGGAAGCTTCTGCTTGATAGTCAAGGAATTCCGTGTGCACAGTGTCTCGGGTGAGACCATCCTGCAGCAAACAAGGAAATTTGCCCAGGAAGAAATTCAAGGACGAGATTCTGGCAACGTCCCTGTTCTTTACGTCTGCCACTTCAGCATGCTGCCAGAGGATGTTGTTGGAGGGGTTGATCTTATCTACAATGTAAGTACAAATGGCTTTGTACAAAGATTTCACATTCTTGTAGAATATATCTTTTTCCTTCTGGTCGATTCCTGCCCCCAGATGTGCCCTGGCCTCACTGCCAATGAAGAGCTGGTCTTCAGCTTTGATGTTGTAACTGGAAGTGAAATCAACTGCCATCACAGGTCCATGACTCACTGCAGAGGGCTTCACAAAACAAACAAGCAATCTGCGGAACAGCTGCTCAATGTCTCTCTTGATGAGATGAATTCTTGCATGGTCTGTTTGAAGCTGCTTGTTCACTTTGTCGAACATTTGAATGACTGTTAAAGCGAACAGAGCATACAGTTTTGTAGTTCTCTGTCTGAAGAAGTCTTTCAAAGTAGACCGTATGGCTGGGGAGCTCTGACTTGCACATTTCTTCAGGTTGCACTCCTCTTTCAGAAACAAGCTAATGGGTTCCCATTGTTCCAAAGCCCTCGACAACGCAGCACCAAGTGAGAGCCACCTTGTCGGGACATGCGCAATCAGCTGATGTTTGGGCACTCCGCACTTCTCCTGGAGCTGTGTCAGGCGCTGCTGTCGTCCACTGCTCTTGGACACATACCAGTACAACTGGCGCATGGTGTCGTCGAGGTCGAACTTCATTCCTGCCTTTATCCCCCTCTTCAAGGCCAGGCTGAGTAGGTGGCACACACAGCCCGCTAAGTACACATTCTGTTGTTTCTTCCGGATGAAAGAAATGACCCCTTTCTTGTCTCCAGTCATTACATAAGCATTGTCACTGACCAAGGCCATGCAGTTTTCCCACTTGATATCTAGTGAGCTCAGTTCCGTATCCAAAACTTTGAAAATGTTTTCTCCTGTGCTGGACTCGGAGCATGTAGGATTACACAGCAGTTCTGTTGTGATCTGATTGTGTTTGTTGAGGCAACGAACAACAATAGGATAACATTTATCCCCTCCCTCCTGACTTCCGTCTGTGCCGAGTACGAAAGGTCCCAATCTCATGTGGTCAGCTAGTTCATTTACCTTTGCCTTGCTGCATGCTTTGACAATTTGTGTTGTCTTCGTCCGTGCGCATCCATACTCTTTCGCTATTTTGCTATCAGGGAACATTTTACGAAACAGGGGACCAGCATGATCCGACGCACTGAGCGGTATGTTGTGTTCAACTAGAAAGTGAGTGAACAGAGTCTCTGCGCGCGTGACAGCCTGCTGTGAAGATGTTTCTGCTTCAGACTTGGATGACGAAAAAAAACTGGTCAGCTTCGTAGATTTGCTGAGCGCTCCACTTTTCTCGATGTGTCGAACAGATACACAATGTCGCTTTACGTCATCGAGTCCTCCATGAGAAATCTTAAAATCCAACTCACAAGGAACACAGTGTGCATGTTGAGATGAAACTTGGGAGGCCACAACACAAGGATACTTCTGCGTGTAGGTCTCACGAAACTTCTGGGAATATGCTCCTGTTTTTGCTTTCTTTTTTGGCGGTTCTCCGTTCGACGCCATGTTTCCTCCACAGAGAAAGCGTGGTGCTAGGCCTACTCATTGTCGTTTCCAATTGGACAGAGAAATGAGAGAGCGCGTTTGATTGGTTACTGTGGCTATCGTTCTTACCACTGAGCCATCGTGGGTCCATGCAGTTTCAAAAATAGCGCAGTGGGATGGAGAGAGAAACCTGCTTTGCCTAGAAATCAAGCACGACAGGCCTATCGTTGGGTGCAGTGGAGAGAGAAATAAGCGTTTAGCCTTGCGCTATGCGAGAGAGCGCTGAGGAGAGAACGCGAGCTTGGCCTTATGTTAGTTTCACGAGCGGACGATCTGGTCACTTTTGTCACCGTAAGACAAATTAAGTGACCGTAAGAACATAAGATATTAAATCTGCCGTAAGAAAATACGGCGAAACCGTAAGGGTTGGCACCTCTGCACTCACCACTTTTAACTCTTTGACTCCCTGAACCTATCCAACAGCTTATTGCACTATCAGCTATAATAGCAAATCAAAACAAAGCTTAACCCCTTTCACTCCATCACTCACTCCATCAGTTTCCTGCAAGATAGGGTGAGGGAGTGAAAACAACAAGTTTCTGATGCTGCTGGGTAGAGTGAGAGAGTAAAAGGATAGAGTAGTGGCCAATTCAATAAAAAAAAAAATATACTACATTGCGAGATGTTTACTCTGTGTGTGAAATTATAGGTAGGTGAAACGATACATTGCAAAACAACACAACACAACACAACAAAACATCACCATCATCAAGTGCCCTGTTGCATGGCGTTGGCGATCGTGACCCTCCATATGTAGGCCTACCTATCCCTTGTTGCCGCAAGCAAATCTTCCACCCAAGAACACAACACAACACAAACCCCCAAAGCATAATTATGCTCTACCATGTGATCTACTTTAATCCACGACTGATCAGCAAGCATCCTACAGGAGTCTTTGAGCTTCTTCAAGAGAATTACTGCATTGGGCCACATCCATATGCGCTCTACCAATCTGTCAATGATTATCTGACCGACTCCTTGAGCACGGGGAAGGGATGCATGACCAAATGACATACAGAAATTAATATTACAACTTGTTTTTACATCTTCAACATCTTATGTGTTATGGTGTATCTGTTTTCATCATGGCATGAAATGTTAACTCATTTCCCTCCCTTATTCTGAATGTTTTGGGGTTTTTTTTGTTGTTCTTTTTTGTTGTTGTTCCTTGTTTTTAAATATGCATATCTTGCAGGTGTGTAGACTAGTAATGACCAGCTATAAGAGAGGTCCATAGAAACTAATACAACTGTCTTTCAGCAATAAAATGTTTTGAAGTCTGAAGTATGGCGCACTAACCATTCAAGCTAACAGGGCCAAAGAAAATACATACAACATGCAACACAATGTCACATATTACAGTATAATACAATACATGATCCACAACATTACAGTATAATACAATACATGATCCATAACAATCATATCTATTAATTATCCACAACAACCATAAATACATTACTGTGCAATAAACAGAGATTACACAACAGATGACTGACGGATCATCTGTAAGTTTCTAGCAAGGAGCCATCGGAATTCAGAATTTGGAGTACGTAATTTCTTCAAGAGGGACTTCTTACACTCAGACATTTCCATATGCATCATCATCATCATCATGTGCCCTGCCGCATAGCGTTGGTGATCATGGCCCTCAATTTGCATCTATCCCTTGTCGCAACAAGCACATCTTCCACTCTCTCCATCATCAGCCAACCTGCAAGTCCGTCTGATATTTTCTCCCTGGGTCTACCAGGTGTTCTCTTTCCCTCCAGCTTTCCTGTTACGACCAGGTGCTCTAATTCCCCTTTCCATATGCACTCCACCCAAATAATCCAGAAATCATCTCGCAGACTCCTTGAGCCTATGCAAAAACTCCAGACTAGGCTGAGTCTTGCAACAAGCCTTTAGCAGGTTAAGAGCATGCCAGAGGATTGCATCAGCATCACTCACCAGTAAGGAAAGCACTGCTGTACTCGAGGGCAATGCTGTCGTCGCCCCACTTCCATGATCCTTCGCTGACCTGACTAATGATGAAGAAGATGACGGTGAGTGCCGCACACAGCAATGTCGTGATCATCAGAAACTTGAAGCGGAAAATCACTCCCTGCAACAAACCACTGTTTAAGTTATCAAGAAAGAGAAGAAATAAAGTTCTGTTGTCTGTTGTGTGATAAAGCTTTTTTGACAAGTGTGAATGCTACAAAAACATTTGTGAGCACATTTTTGATTTACGACAGAGAAAAAAAGACCCGACAGTGCAGAGATGGAGATACAGAAATGATAAAGACGTTTAACTTTTTCAGAATACTGAGTGCATATGTGACACAGCATTTAGCACCTGGATAAAGAGACTTCCAGCTATACCTAAGGCTTAACCCTTTGACTCCCACACCCTGTCCACCAGAATCTCGCACTATCAACCATGCCAGCAAAGCAAAAACTTAACCCTTTGATTCCCTTACCCTATCCATCAGCTACCAGCAGGAAACTGGTGGATTGGGTGAGGGAGTCAAAGACTAAGTTTTTGTATTTGGTGGATAGGGTGCGGGATTCAAAAGGTTAAAATAGATAGGCAAGGTCAAAATTATGACAACTGAAACTTTTCCATAGTAGGAGTCTTTAACATCTAATGTTCAATTTCTCAAAGTTTTATCGCTAAAAGCACCTTAACATACATTAAAATTATTCCTACTTTCAAAATTGTATGAGCTTATTACTTTCCATGTAAAAAATTAACATAAAAAGTTTAAATGGGTCTAAGCAGGAAATTAATGGGTTTAAACCAGACACTTAACAAATCATTTATAATTTTTGCAAGTTATTTTATAAACTTTGAAATTGTAAAATGAACTAAAGACTCGGAAATGAAAATTTTGCAATTTAGCCTGTTCCCCCCCCCCCCCCCCCAAAGATGTATCACAGTGTGTGTGCTGCAAGTAGCTCTATTTTATACACTAAACATGTATGTGTGTGCAAAGACTTTAGACTGCATAAAGGCTGAATCTTTCTGGTTATCCTTGAGCTAAAGATCATACAGTTGCAATTTTGGACACCATACATAAAATTTTCTCAAGTATTATAGACTTGCCAAGGGAAATAAACCGACAAGTAGTGAGAAATGTCAATATCTGAATATTATCATCATTATAAACATTCTAGTATAATGTTATTCTCCAAACTTGTGTGGACACTGTGTGCATTACACATAATCAGACATCTTAATGGAAATGGGGATCTCGAGCTGTTTTCTGAGCAGACCACATTCCACTACAGTCTGCATTTTTGGTGGGTGTGCATGCTGGGTGTTTTCTTGTTTCCATAAGCCAGCGGATTGTTGCTTCCACAAGCCAGAGATTCTTGTTTCCATAAGCCAGTGGATTGTTGCTTCCACAAGCCAGAGATTCTCGTTTCCATAAGCCAGCGGATTGTTGCTTCCACAAGCCAGATTCTCGTTTCCATAAGCCAGCGGATACTTGTTTCCATAAGCCAGCAGACACTGGCATTACTTATAGGATCTGTAATGTGAATGTTTGATATTCTGCATATGTATACAGATGAAGGGGGTTTCAGAACACACATTGACCATAGAAATTGCAATAACATTCGCTCGTACCCACAATGTAGAGATATACAGACAGAATGAACTCACAACTGTCCGAACAGAAGTCCAATATTTACCCACCTGATTACCACATGTCTGTATGTGAATATGTTTAGCAAAAGAAGTTATATCCACGTCAGAGCAAATCAGAGGGAAATATATGGACTGAAGTGTACAGGCAAGAGAGAAAGTGACAGACATATGGACTGAAGTGTAGAGGCAAGAGGGAAAGTGACAGACATATGGACTGAAGTGTAGAGGCAAGAGGGAAAGTGACAGACATATGGACTGAGGTGTAGAGGCAAGAGAGAAAGTGACAGACATATGGACTGAGGTGTAGAGACAAGAGAGAAAGTGACAGACATATGGACGGAGGTGTAGAGGCAAGAGAGAAAGTGACAGACATATGGACTCAAGTGTAGAGGCAAGAGAGAAAGTGACAGACATATGGACTGAGGTGTAGAGGCAAGAGAGAAAGTGACAGACATATGGACGGAGGTGTAGAGACAAGAGAGAAAGTGACAGACATATGGACGGAGGTGTAGAGACAAGAGAGAAAATGACAGACATATGGACGGAGGTGTAGAGACAAGAGAGAAAGTGACAGACATATGGACGGAGGTGTAGAGACAAGAGAGAAAGTGACAGACATATGGACTGAGGTGTAGAGACAAGAGAGAAAGTGACAGACATATGGACTGAAGTGTAGAGACAAGAGAGAAAGTGACAGACATATGGACTGAAGTGTAGAGACAAGAGAGAAAGTGACAGACATATGGACTGAAGTGTAGAGACAAGAGAGAAAGTGACAGACATATGGACTGAAGTGTAGAGACAAGAGAGAAAGTGACAGACATATGGACTGAAGTGTAGAGACAAGAGAGAAAGTGACAGACATATGGACTGAGGTGTAGAGGCAAGAGAGAAAGTGACAGATAGACAAAGACAGATGCACACAGAGACCAAAAGAGAAAGAACATCCAAACCAACATACAATGTAAAACTTGCGCCTGACACAGCTCATCTGCGGCAGAGAAGTGGACTTGGCACTGATGTTGCGGAAGACACGGAAGATCATGAAGGACAGGAAGAGGAAGTAACCGCAGGCCGCAATGCCTGCCAGGATGATGAACGCCAGCTGGGGTGGATGTCAAGGATCTAACTGAACATCTCACAGTAATACATGCTTGTCAGCATGAAGATTACTTCCTGGTTTTGACAATTCTCAAGTTGAAGGCCCTGGGAATGGCTTCCTGCGATTTGGTAATGAGGAAACATTCTCCATCCTTGCAGATGGCAGACGGCCTTTAGATATGGCCTCCAGATATGGAGATTAGCTGTGAAATAATCTCTCCCATTTAGTAATGGGGAGATCATCTCCAGCCCAGCAAGTGGCAGAGGGCCTTTAGATATGGACGTTAGCTATGAAATAATTTTGTTGACCGTCTCCATCCCAGTACGTGGCAGACGGCCGTTAGATATGCAGGTTAGCTGTGAAATAATCTTGTTGACCATCTCCAGCTCAGCAGGTGAAAGATGGCCCACAGATATGGAGATTAGCTGTGAAAAAATCTTGTTGACTGTCTCCAGCCCAGCAAGTGAAAGACGGCCCACAGATATGGAGGTTAGCTGTGAAATAATCTTGTTGGCCCCCTCCAGCCCAGCAGGTGGCAGACAGGTTTTAGATATGGAGGTCAGCTGTAAAAAAATCCAGGCTCTTCTGAACAAAAATAAAATCCCTCACCAACTGGTGATACTATCAGGTCAAGGACAGGCCCATGGAAAGGCCACACTTAGAAAATACTTCATGCCGTAAGACTCCATATGCCCTATGATGGAGCCATCATTGTTATTGTTATTGTTGTCTAAAGCCCAACCGACTGCATAATGCCATATCAGGGCTATAACTCCTTCAAAATATAAAAACTTCTACTGGAAAAAAAGGAAGGAAAGAAAATTTAATACACATATCAATGCATTCGCACATATAATCTAAGGACATGCCTCCAGCGTTGACCACTCCGTCCAATTTATCGCACAAGGGATTTAAAAAACACACTGAATACCAATTTAAACCCACCTAAGAACACCATAACATATTCAAAAAAAGGGGCATAAATTATCCAAAATTGCTTCTGCATATCTCACCTCCCCAGAACCCGAAATTCACTTAATACATGTACCCAGTTATCAATCAAAAAAAAAAAAAGTATGTAAGACTTTATGGAACACATACAGGTCAATGGATCAGCAAGGCAGAAAATGACAGAGGCAATGACAGAAAGCAAAAGAAAAGGCATCAGCAAATGCTCTGCTTCATAAAGAATTTTGATCACCCAAACTCTGAGGACTGACTGCCATGGATTTTCTTCTTACAGTTTTCATTTTACAGGGTTTGTGGTGGTGGTGGTGTTGAAGTTGATGATGATGATAATGGGTGGTGGTGATGATGGTGGTGGTGGTGGTGATGGTAGTGGTAGTTGGTGGCAGCGGTGATGACAATGATAATAATGACAACCACGACAGAATAATGATGAAAGTGACAAAAAGGGCAGCAACAACAAAAAGGGCAGCAACAACAATGCAGCAACTTAAGTAAGGATACAGCCATGTTGGTGCCAGTGGTGGAGGCCCAGATACTGTAGAATGGGTTGGACAGCTGCACACCTCTGTAAACACACATCACACATGTTGGAAAAACAGAAAACACTATTCATGTGCTTTATGGGTAGACATGGAGCCTGTATGTTACATCAGGTATGAGAATAGCTCAAGACAACAGCTTCTTGAATTTTTTTTGGGGGAGTGGGGTCCAGGGACATGCTCCCACATAATTTTTTCCCCTGGATTGAAATATGTGCAATGTGAGTATTTCTGTACATCAAATTCATTTTTATTTCAGTCTAAAATTTTAAAACATTTTGTGTTGTTAAAATGCAACAGAAACACAGAAAACAGTTAATAGAAATACTAAATCATCACTACTTTCAAATATTTCCTCCTCCGCCCAACGTTAAAAATTACCCTGTACTGGCTCGAAGCAACCAAGACATAACATGGTAACCAGAAGCATGCTTTTTCCCTTGAGCGTTTTGATTTTTGGGGGGGATGTATGTATACAAATTGTTTTACCTATAATATGCAGGTGATATGTTTCTATAGTCGCCATTCTCTTGTCGTTGGTGGGAATACAGGCTCTGTGTTTTTGTGGTTCTGTAATCCACCTGACACCAACATGATGTACAGGATCTTAAACGTGCATACACTTGATGTTCTGCATGTCTATATACATACAGGGGATATACGCACTGACCAAGAAGTTAAAAAAAAACTCCTCTGGGTGGGAAGTAATCACATAGGATCGAACCCCAGAATGAAAGTCTTACTCACCCACCTAACTACAGCCGAAAACATGGTCACAATGAAAGTCTTACTCAATACCCCATCAACCTCACCTCATTTGCAGAAGGTTGGTGGATAGGATGATGGAATGGAAGTATTAAAAAACAAGTCACCCAAGACTCAACATGAATTCAGTGCCTTTACCTCTCACACATGTCAAAGATGAAGAGAGCCAGACAGCCCACGATGACAGCAGACAGATGTTTCCAGTACGCGTGTAACTTGTTCCGTTCCACCTGGTCCTGCGGACATATGTTCTTCATATCAAGCTCAAAGAACATGACGTATACAAACACCCCCCCCCCCCCCCCCCCCACTCCTCCATGTCTAAAATTCAGCCTGTCGTTAATGGCTAAAGACAATGACATGCATGTTCAAGTTCGCATTGCTTATAACCCAGCTGACCTCTAGAGCCAGGTATGTGAAGGGCTGCCTGGTGGTGCTGATAAATGCTAGGTTCAGCTCATTTTTTGTACAGTGATTTTTTATCATCCCCTTCCACTTAAACTTGAGTGGTGGCCTGGGCGTTAACTTTCAGATGAGAATTTACCACGGTTCCATGCGCAGCATGCATTTAGCTCACGTTAGAGAACCCACAGCGGTGATGTCCAAGCAAAGTGAAATGTATTTTCACAGGTAAAACAAACAAACAAACAAAGCCCAAAACAAAAACAAAAAACGAACAACAAAAAATAGGTAAACATATGAAAGAAAAAAAGTGTGGCTCACTATCAATATGTTCTATCCCCAATGTGACCAAACACACACACACACACACACACATATATATAAAAATATACATATCTATATGAAATGAAAGAATAAAAACACACAATAACCACCACACTATCACCATGAACACTCAAAACACACCAAGCTGAAGATGTTCATACCATCATGTGTTCTCCAGTGAAGATGAGCCAGAAAGACAGTAGCATGGCGTAGAAAGCTCCCTCACGGATGTCGTTGATAAGCAGCATGAAGGGAATGTCTGCCCACAGCGTCAACCACTCCAGGGGACTGGCAACAGAGATACACATTTACAAACTGAGCAGAGATGGAAAGAACCTTTTTATCACTGCTATGACAGGTAGGACACATGGACAGCATGGCAATGGTTTCTGTCATTGTCACAATAAGACAGTGGTACTCCAGTTTGGAATTTTAACTGTTTAGAGTTTGTTCAAGAGGGATTCATCATATTCAGACAATGCCAGTAGTTGAAAGAAAGCTTGTCAACAGCACATTAAACACAAAAAATATTCATCATTGAATAACTTGCTGTCTGTATATGAGAACAGAAGGCATATCTACTGCCTGTCAGTGTAAGAGAATAAGGGGCAACCTACTCATTTCCTGGGAAAAAATGTTTAAATATCTTAAACACTCTGTCCATCTTACAATGATGCTTTTGATCACAGACACAAAATTACACATTGTAAATACTCTGTCCATCTTACAATGATGCTTTTTGATCACAGACACAAAATTACACACTATAAATACTCTGTCCATCTTACAATGATGCTTTTTGATCACAGACACAAAATTACACATTGTAAATACTCTGTCCATTTTACAATGATGCTTTTTGATCACAGACACAAAATTACACACTGTAAATGCTCTGTCCATCTTACAATGATGCTTTTTGATCATAGACAAAAAATTACACATTGTAAATACTCTGTCCATCTTACAATAATGCTTTTTGATCACAGACACAAAATTACACACTGTAAATACCCTATCCATCTTACAATGATGCTTTTGATCACAGACACAAAATTACACATTGTAAATGTTCTGTCCATCTTACAATGATGCTTTTTGATCACAGACACAAAATTACACATTGTAAATACCCTATCCATCTTACAATGATGCTTTTGATCACAGACACAAAATTACACATTGTAAATATCTGTCCATCTTACAATGATGCTTTTTGATCACAGACACAAAATTACACATTGTAAATACTCTGTCCATCTTACAATGATGCTTTTTGATCACAGACAAAAAATTACACATTGTAAATACCCTATCCATCTTACAATATGCTTTTTGATCACAGACAAAAAATTACACATTGTAAATTTCTCTGTCCATCTTACAATAATGCTTTTTGATCACAGACACAAAATTACACATTGTAAATACCCTATCCATCTTACAATAATGCTTTTGATCACAGACAAAAATTACACATTGTAAATCTCTGTCCATCTTACAATAATGCTTTTTGATCACAGACAAAAATTACACATTGTAAATGTTCTGTCCATCTTACAATGATGCTTTAGATCACAGACACAAAATTACACATTGTAAATACCCTATCCATCTTACAATGATGCTTTTGATCACAGACACAAAATTACACACTGTAAATGTTCTGTCCATCTTACAATGATGCTTTTGATCACAGACACAAAATTACACATTGTAAATACCCTATCCATCTTACAATGATGCTTTTGATCACAGACACAAAATTACACACTGTAAATGTTCTGTCCATCTTACAATGATGCTTTTGATCACAGACACAAAATTACACATTGTAAATGTTCTGTCCATCTTACAATGATGCTTTTGATCACAGACACAAAATTACACATTGTAAATACCCTATCCATCTTACAATGATGCTTTTGATCACAGACACAAAATTACACATTGTAAATACCCTATCCATCTTACAATGATGCTTTTGATCACAGACACAAAATTACACATTGTAAATGTTCTGTCCATCTTACAATGATGCTTTTTGATCACAGACACAAAAAATTGTCATACTCACAGTTCATGATGGACAAGATGATGCCCAGGGAAAACAGTGTCCTGTTAAACAAACAAAAAATATAATCAAAACAGTATTTAAAAACCAAAGATGGGAACGGCAAAGTGTCAAAAAGACAAAAAGGAGGCCAAGATCCAGGGATCGTCAAGAGATTCATTCCCCTCTCCCCCCCCCAAAAGATTTTTTTTCACTTATTAAGAGGTAAATTGTGGTCTCACCATGTATATGAAAGTAGTATTTAAACAAAAATGAATGTTTCACCTTTCCACCAGGTTAGCAGGACGTGGGAGCTGCATAATCCTACGCCAGAACCAGATCAGCGCTGACAGCGTCAAGGGGAACAACAATGTCTTTAGAGAAAACCACACTTTGGTAAAACCCCCGTTCTGGAAGATTGTCTGCAAACATAAAAATACAACACTTGGTATTTTCAACATGTATATTATTTAAGGTTGATAACTTATAACTGTTTCTGGAAAAAAAACAAAAAAACAAACAAGGAAAATCTGTATCATTTACAGCTCATTATTTTACCATTTCATACATTCAATAGATGTATGCATTTGTTGTTGTTTTCACTTGGTATTTTCAACATGTCTATCATTCAAGGTTGATAACTTAAAACTGTTTCAGAAAAAGAAATAAACAAGGAAAATCTGTATTATTTACAGCTCATGATTTTACCATTTCATACATTCAACAGATGTATGCATTTGTTGTTGTTTTCATTAGTTTAGACAAAACAATACACCAAGAGTCCTGGATTATATGATGAAAAAATGTTCAAACAATAAAATTATAGCTGTCCTCCAAACATGTCAAATAATGAGAGACGGGTGCTGTAATCAAATGGGTAAGACGTTTAGATTTCCAGTTGGAAGGTCCGAGGTTCAATCCTGCCTGGGTACTCCCAGTTGGTGGGTAAAGGGTGGAGATTTTTCTCACCTTCCAGGCTAACATGTGTGCAGATCTGCACTCATGCACACACACACACATGCACGCACACACACATGTATGCACACAAACAAACACATGCACGCACACAAAAACACAAACACATTTATCAGTAATCCAACAGTAAGCCCAAAATTACAAATAAGCTAGATACACACACACACACACACACATGCATGCGCGCACACACACATGCATGCAAACACACCACACACACACATGTAATCCAACGGTAAGTCCAGAATCATAGATATGATAGATATTCACGCATGCATGCACGCACAACACACACAAAAGGCAAACACACATTACAGAACAAGATATTGGACTCACAATAAACTGAATGTCGGTAATCTTGCCGATGTCCTGGTTGACCTGCATTTTGCTGAGGACAGGTATGCGGATGTTTATCAGGTAGAAGTCGTAGTGAACACTGCCTAACTCAAAAAATGGCAGCAGGTCGCAGTTGTAATAGCTGCCCGGCGTCCCAGCAGTTTTCTGTTAACATATCATCAGTTGGCTGCACATGTATACAATCATTCATACATGTAAAAGATACATAATAATATGCATGTGTATACAAATATATGCATACACACACACTCATACACAGCGGCCTGTGTTTCCACCCATTTTATGTTCACACAACAAAAGCTGGCTGTGTTTATTTACATTACACACACACACACGAATGATCACTTACATTAAAGACACACAGGCAGACACACACAAATGCACACATGCCCACCTGTGCACATATACACGCACACACACACACACAATGAGTACGATCACTTACATTAAACACAAACAGGCACATGCACACAAATGCGCATTCCCGCACGCGCACACACACACATACACACACGCACACACACACAGACACACACGCACACAAACACACATGAACACTGTCCAATTCAAAGAACAACAGAAGGTCAGTTAAAAATCTTCCTGAGGGATCTTCATTTATCAGCTGACGTAAAAATATTTACCTCTCTGTCAGTAATGTTTATACTTCTCTAGCGCATAATGCACAACATACATGCATGTTTCATGAACATGAATATGTTCTGAATACTATCCATGAAATATGTTTATTCTTTATGTTTTGTCTTTCTGTTGTGCCATGAAATAAAAAATATCAATTACAAAGAAAAACAAATTTCGCTCAATGGCTAAGCTTAAAAATAAAAGCACAAACAGAAAACACACACATACACACATCCATACATGTATGTATGCCTAGAGAAACACACATTTTGTACTATAGAAAAGCAATTATCATTTATGACAATTCGTTTTTTTAAAAAATCAAAACTTTTCAAAACTGAAAAAGAATAAAAAAAATCTTTTTGAAATATCCTATAACCCTTAGGTCATAGGGGAGTGAGGTGGTAGAGACCTCAACTTCTCTCTGGGAGGTATCCGTCTCCTCTCCACTGCAACTTTCCTTCCCTAATCCTGAAGAAGGCCAAGTACCTAATGAGAACTGGGTGTTCTGGAAATTCTGCACACAGTTTTTCTGGAGTCTGGTTCAAACTTGTGAGGTCAGATGTGAGGTCAGACAGTGGCAGGCAGGAGGGAGTGCTACAGTATGCAGGTGTGATACATTTTCTCAATTTTGACCCCCCCCCCCCCCCCAAAAAAAAAAATTGTCCAGTGAATGTGAACTAATACATTTTTTTTCATTAACCCTTTGACTCCCACACCCTACCCACCGAATGCAGAAACTTAACCATTTGACTTCCTCTCCCTATCTACCAGCTTCTTGAAAGCTCTAAGAACAAGCCAATTTTGATTACTATCAATATTTTTACAAATGGCATTATCTATGATCACTCTGATTCAATTTTATGTCAGCACCCACCACAAGCGATATGGTGACAGGATGGCCATCCCAGGGAAGTGAGGGAAAGGGGATTATTTATCCGATTCTACCCATCCCAGGGAAGTGGGTGGAAAGGGGATTATCTAATTCTAACCATCCTGGGGAAGTTCGGGACACAGGATTATCTAATTCTAACTATTGCGGCAAAGTGGCAGAAAGGGGATTATTTACGCGATTTTAACCATCCCAGGGATGTAGGGGAAAGGGGACAGTTAGGTCTGTCAAATTCTACACCAAAACACTTCTTTCTCTCATATTCATAAGAAGTGGCACCATCTACAAAGGATGCAATCTAAAATTTCCATTTTTGTTGACCATGAGTTTTCTAAAGGGCACTAGCATTACACCAGTTATGTTAAGACAGGCAACAGAAGGCAATTCAACAATCACTTATTGTCAGATTAACTCATGTTGTGCTGAAATTAAGAAAACCCCTTTTTCAAGTAGCATATCCCAGGTTTCATCCCACAACCACAGGCACGCAGATCTGAAGACAAATCAACTGAGCTACTGAGGCCTGCCTACCTCATCTTTGTCGATGGTACAATCCAAACGTCGTGGGACTTTAGCGGAGGCGTACTCTTTCCAGTCACCATCATCATCTGTGGCATCACGACTATACAGACTAGTGTCCAGCATCAGTTCTGGCTTTTTGCCTTCCGCTGTGTCAACACATCAAAAATATGTTACTCTTTCTTGTAGTTTACTTATGTTAAAGCTGCATTTACAATGGTTAAAAAAAAATGAGGTAAATAAAATATATACAAAAGTTGTAATCTGTCTAAACTCGACATAAACCATATTGCCAAAAAAAGACAAAACATAGCCAACGTTAAATTATAACTTAGATAAACAAAAAGAAATACTGTACAAGTTGATACCATTTGACTCAGTTCTGAAGATAGTCTGGAGTTTAATCAAGAGGGATTCATCTCAGTATTCTGACTTGCACAATTTTATTTATATAACTAGCACATCATCCAAATCTGCCAGGAATTATCTGGCAGACTCACCAAGCCTACACAAAATCCTATGTGCTTTGAGAGCGTGACAGGGGAAAGATGTATGAAATATAAAGTTACTGCCACCTGAATGATGGAAACATTCAGACAGACAGCAAAGCTGCAAACAGATCAGTTTTTTAATGTTGCAGAAGGGATCAAACTCGAAATATCAGGTCTTGAGTCTGCACCTCTTCAAAAGAACCAAGCAGTCTACCACAGAAATCTGTGTCTAATGCTTTATCTATATCAATCATCAATTCTTATAAAATGCAAAAGAAAAAAATCAAAACAGAAATGAGGTAAAATACAGATTTCCCCAAATGTTTATGCCAGTGACCTAATGAACCATTTTTCTTACAAAGCAATCAACACATCTAAAATACATGAAGTTAACATTTTACTGATTTTAATATAAATCAAATGTATGCTATTTTCAAAGGTTAGTCTTTTCAAGCCATAACCATACAATGATACATCCTGCTTGAGAAACAAAGGAGTGAAAGCATTTAATAGACGCAGACTCAAGTTACTTTCTAATTTGAATACATTCTTGATTCTACTTCAGACACTCACGGAAAGGATTCCTACGGTCGTACTCCACTTTGATGTCAATGACAGTGTGCATGGTTTGGAACCAGCGTGACATCTGTAGCTGTATATCATCTCTCGGCAAGGGAAGCCACTGACTGAACACTATCTGGTTAGCGTTGATCTCCTCTTCCTCAATCCTGGGGTCAAGGTCAAGGTCAATGACATAATCACAGCTGCCCTTGCCACGTGGGATGAAGGGGCGCTTGTGAAGACCCTCATGTCTGTCCACACACAAGATGGGAGTGGACACTATGGTGCTGAAAGGGGCTGGTGCTGAAAATAATTTCAGTTTTGAAAGATCATGTTGCATGATACATGCCTGGCATAATGCTTATTAGAAATAGAAAAACAAAGCAAAACAAAACAAAACCATAGGTCAATGACAGTGATACAACATTCAAAATCTGGTGTTTGGTATGAACTACAACTGTACTGTGTCAATCTTTTACATCAAATTGCATTCCCATTAAAATCACAGAATAACATTACCATGTAGTCATCACGTATGTTCGGAAGAATTCAAGGACCTGGTGTTACTGTTAATGTTATTATGTCCTCTTGAGTCTGAGATTAGAAGCACTGAAAAAGTAATACATAAAATATTTTCAATTTTTTGACTCCACTCTATTCACCAAGTGCAAAAACGTAGCCTTTTGACCCCCTCATCCTATCCATCAGCTTTCTGCAGAGAGAGAGAGAGAGTGTGTGAGTGTGTATACATGTGTGTGTGTGTGTGTGGTGTGTGTGTGTGTTGTGTGTGTGTGTGTGTTTGTACATGAACAATGTTTATGTGCTTAAGTGTATTGTACATCTGTATTATTTCATGTTTGCTACATTCTACATATTTCAGAATATTTATGAAACTTAAACTATCAGCATCAAATGACTGTGTGTGTGTGTGTGTGTGTGTGTGTGTGTGTGTGTGTGTGTGTGTGTGTGTGTGTGTGTGCGTGTGTGTGTGTGTGTCACTGTGTGTGTGTGTGCGTGTGTGTGTGAGCGTGTATGTGTATGTGTGTGTGCTTGTATGTTGTGGATACACACTGTAGTGTATTGTGTATAATGCATTATGACAATATAAGGTAAACACTGATAGTGGAATACAAATGGTATGCACACACAAGTAGTTCTAAATGAAGCACAGTGATATAGTGATACACTAGTCTAGAGACACAAATTCATAATCATATAATAAATTAGACATGTGCACACAGGCATGCATGCGTGCACACACACACACACATAAGAAAATCAGACTTCATGTATCAGCATGTTCGTTAGGACAGTTGCTATGCTGCCAGTGGTACCTACAGATAAAATCACTAAGTAAATGAGGTAAAATTAAAAGACTTGTTTGTTGAATCATCATCTCCCTCCCTCTTCCTCTCTTTTCTCTCCTTGTATTGTAGTTGTATTTGTATTGCCTGCATGGGTGAGGGCTGGATGTAAAAAAAACCATTAAATATGCTTATGCCACTAACCTAAAAAATCAAAACTGTGTCAGTGCATGAGTGTGTGTTCTTGTTCACACACACACACACACACACACACACACACGTGTGTGTGTCCATGTGCATCAATGAGACATAGGATAGGTGCCGAGCAGGTTGAGTGTATCCTAGCTCATCGTCCTGTGTGTGCGTGTGCTGCGATGTGTGGTATCTGTGTGTGTGTGTAAGACTAAGAGAGAGAGAGAGCAGTGACATGACATACTGTTTTTCTAGTCCTATAACGTGCAACAAGCATGCTTTTGACGTGGATATTTTTTCAGTTCTATTTATAGGTGAGACTATAGGCTAATTATAATTTATTTTTTCACTTCAGTTCTATTTATAGGTGAAGCTATAACTACTATATATTTAAGTTGGCATATTGGTAACTCTTGGATTAAAAAAATGCCACAATTACAGGAGGCCTAATCATTAGATTAAGTAAGCCTCTTTGCAGTTTCTTCAGTTCTTTTATAAGTTTTAAGTTCCTGCGACGACTGAAATGAAACGCGGTAACAGGATCAATCAATTCAATCAACTTGATATTGATCAACTTCATCAAGCCTTAGCGTTAAATCGGCACGTCTATCTAAACCTCAATACGACGACAATAAAAGTAAAACTTAAATCGCAATAGGGAAGTTTGTGCTGCACCCCTTTAGGGGACTGCCACAGGCGTAGGCCTACCCATCGCACTCAGCGACTCGGGTCATCATCATAACTTTTGTACAAGATCTATTACTAGCCTAGGTCCAACTCGGTACACGTCTCACTCACAGACTTACCGATCAAACCTCCAACAAGAAAAAATCCGATTAAGCCGAGAAACAGAGACGCTACCAATATCGAGAGTTTCTTTGTGCTCAATGTTTCAAGCACAACACCAGCCATGTTCACTTTTCAAAGCAGTAGTCTGATCGGTCCGAACGTCTTGATTTTCTGTCTGCTTCAGCTGCCAAAACACACGGAAAGTAGGCCTAATGTCCAACAGCGCCACCTATGAAGTATTTTCAAGCAATAAAAGTTTACGACCAGGAGAGCAAACAACATTATTCCTGTCGTTGATCTGAGAACACGAAGAGTCGCTGTAATTTTCAGTTGTCTTTACAAATATTCGTTATGGTTCGAACATCATTCATGACTCAGTCACATTTTAATTTCAATTGTGTTTATGAAAATTGCAGTCGGTACTGTGGCAGGGTAGATCACTTTGGGATCCAAGCAGACGACATAAGTTGGTGAAGTATTTTGCACACAACGTAAGTTCATAATTTCACAGAAAAGTGTTCCAGATGTGTCTTTCAATTTTTACATGATTAATTAAGTACCACTAATTTGTCATTGAAATTGCTATCTGCGCTTTTGAAATGCAGAAAATTATTAAGGTCGACTCACTCATTTTGATGATTTTCTCCAACTCAACTGTCACCCTCATACATCATTATTGTTAAATAATACATCTTTTACAGTTGTAACAGAAACAAACAAACAAAAAATCGCTGTCTTTTTCCTCTACTTGACCACTTAACGTTTTAATTAATCGCTTTTTGTTGTTGTTGTTTTGTCGGTCACAGTGACAATTGTGTGTTATTTGATTCTTTTTTTGTTTGTTTTGTTTTGTTTTGTTTTTTTGTTTGCTCTTGTTTGGTGGGTTGGTTGGTTGAAAGTAGAGAATAAGATTAAGAAAACATTTTACATAGGCTCTCTCTCTCTCTCTGAGTCTCTCTCTCTCCCATGATTTCTTTTGATTGTTTTATGCATGTATGGATTAAATATAACAACAGTATCAAATTGCCATTTGTATATATATTAGTTTTCTTTCTTTAATATCCTCTCACAGAGACTGTTATGCCATCATATTTACAGTTGATGGCCTCGAAATCAGATTACAGCGATGGGAAAAATAATGAAGAAGGCACAGCAACCCTGCTTAGTGAGAGAGCCCAGCAGTTGGTCAGTGGACTAAACGACAAAAGAAAGCAGGACACTGACATGCTGGCAGAACTGAAATCAACACTCTTTTCACAGGTGATTCATATATATTACATATATATATATATATAGATATACATATATATATATATTGTGTGTGTGTGTGTGTGTGTGTATGTGTGTGTGTGTGTGTGTGTGTGTGTGTGTGTGTTTTCAGTTCAAGTCTGTCTCAAGACAATGTTTCTGAGCTAAAAAAAAAAAAATCATATACTCCAGTGCCACACAAATGCCACGTAAAACCCTGATATATTAGTGATAAGATTTTGAGGTTCTACCTGTATTATGGGTTCTGTACTCTATTGGCTATCCTTGCATCATTCTGTTTATGAAACAAATTCAGCTGCCTGTAATGCCCTATGAAGCTAGCTGAAATATTCATAGTTTACTTTTGAATAGTTTACAAGCGCATGCAACGTACACTACGAGCATGTGGTCTGTGCATGAGGGCATGCAGTGTGTGGGCATGTGTGTGCATATGTGTGTGTGTGTGTGCGTTGTGTAAGTGTGTGTACATTGTGTGTGTGTGTGTATGTGTGCATTTTGTGGATGCATGCATTTATGTGTATGTGTGTGCTTGACTGGGTGGTGGTGGTGGTGGTGGTGGTGGTGGTGGTGTGTGTGTGTGTGTGTGTGTGTGTGTGTGTGTGTGTGTGTGTGCGCATATGTGGTGTATGTGTGTGTGAGCATGTGGTGTGTTTGTATGTCTGTATGAATGGCTGATTCGTATACGATTAATGTTTTTATTGTAATTGGTTTCGTTTTTAAGGAAAAGGAACACAAACTGAATCCAATCCAATCCGATCCTTATTCAACAGGTGGAAAATATCTATGGCACAGTGGAGCAGCACATGTACAACACGTATGAAAAACATGGCAAAGTATTCAACGAAAAGGTCCATGAACTCTTTGCCTGTTTGGAAAGAATTGCTACTTTGGAAACTGAGTTGGCACAATTCAAGCAAGATTTGACCTCTTTCTGTCAGGAAATTGACTGATAGTGTTTTATTAGATGATGTGTTCTTTCTTCATTTTTGTTACACATATGTTTTGTTGTTTCTTACTTTCTTGTTTCCCTTTTTCATTTCATTTATTTAGTTATTACTTTTTTTTCAGATTGTCATCTAGTTGGGTAGTTGGTTAGTCATTGAAAATTGTTTCTGTACCAGTATTCTCATTTGTCACTGTGTTTTCATCAGTTTATTGAAAATGTGTTTTCAGCTACACTTTTTACTCACTGAAACATGCTAATGAACTATGACCGAATTTTGCAGGATGTTGGTTTTACATTGAAAATTGATCAAAAGCTGCGCTTAATATTTGTATGTAAGTTCGTTCATTCTTTTTTTATGAAGAGACATCAGTTGTTTGCTACAGTACTTCTAAAAAATAAATGAACAGACAAACAACACCAACAACAACAGCAACAAAACTTATTGAGTGTGAAACCATTCTGTAGTTTGCATGCTGTCAGCTTTGTGTTGCCCTGTAAATCTGTCTGTATGTGAATGCATGAAAATAGACATGCACACACCACACAGACATATGTGAATGCGCACATAGACACATATGCTCATACAGGGAATCGACAAAACAAACTTCTCAGAAGGAATTGCTTGTCTGATTTTTTTTACTCTACTATTTAGCTTTGCAAATTTGTATAAATGATCTCAAGTGTATACATACAGATTTGTGTGTGTGTGTGTGTGTGTGTGTGTGCGTGCGTGTGCATGTCGTGCGTGTGCGTGCGTGCGTGCGTGCGTGCGCACGCGCAGGAGAAGACAAATCTCACATATGCTGACCACATATTGCAACTGCTAGAGACAAACAGACAAGTTGATAAGAAATATAACTTTATTCATTCAAGAAACAGATAGCAGTAAAAAAAAAATTAGCCACTGATATTCTGGCAATGTCTGTTACTGTCATCATGTAAGACAATAGCACTAACGAATTTAAAACGTTAAAAACAGACAAAATACTTTTTTACCTAATTGCATCTACCTATCTATTACAGTAAAACATCATCTTCCCTACCTACCAGTTACAATTAAAACATCAATCATACATTAACCAACTAAGAATGCAGCCGCTTCCCCATAAGTTATTTTCTCTTAGGATGCTTGATTCTAGCATTTTACATAGTGCACATTTTGTGATTCAGTTGACAAAGTATAGACTCATGTGGACTGATGTCTTGAGTTCAACCCCAGCCCACAATATAAAACCTGGTATGTTTACGGTTCATGTTATTACTTCAATCATTCTGGTGATGTCAGCTCAGTCTTTCAAAGGTCCCCCTCACTGCCCCTCCCCCTTTCATTTCAAGACCTTGTCAGTGCACACCGTTTCACCCACACTCAACAGGTGTGCCACATCATCACTGGCACAATTCTGGGTAAAGCGCGTATGGAACAGTCCCAATGCAATGAATCTCTTCCTAACAAATTCAGACTCAACATCCTTGCATTGTCTGCATACTCAGTATTGCCCTTCAGACAAAATGAGATTGAATAAATTAACACAGTACACATTAACTGACACATACAAATATGAATTAAATCATATAGGCTACCTGTAGAATAATAGCATTAATACCTTGGTCATGCAAGCAGAAATGATCCAATATTGCTTCAAAACTTAGCGAATATGACAGTAAACGAATGCACAGATGGCAATCATGGTAAGAGGTGAAAACGTAACAAAACAGTGAAATCCTGATAAATGCAACATTTGTACTAATTCAATTCAATCCAATTCAATTCAATCAACAACCATATATTGTCATATTTGCTAATGTTATACTGACAATTTTGTACTGTTCACTTCACATATACAACCTGACAAACTGGCCATATACAAATCATAGTCTTTTGTGCTAATTTGTACACTGTATAAATCAGCATAAAATAGAAAACAAACAAATAATAATATCACAACATATTATACAATATGTAAACGAAAACACACTGCAACCAAGAAACATCCTGTACATCAAACAATGGTTAGTGACTGTAGGTAAGCCAGCAGAAATTGCAAAACTTGAATAAACACACATTCCCACACATACACACATGTACACATAAACACACACTATACTGAAGGTAAAGTTTCCAACATAAAACAACACATTTATCACAAAATAAAATTTCATAAGCAATGGTTTTCAATGGGAAAATGAGCTTTAAGAGAAACTCTGTTCGAGAATATCTCAAAGCCTAAGCTATATCTGATACTAAATCGGTGAAAAACCTGGCTTTTAAAGATCAAGTATCTTTTGTGCAGGTTGGCTGTCTAATTTGACAGAGCATTACTGTCTTACTTTCTCAGGCAAGGTCAAGTGTTTCAAGGTAGACACCCTCACACACACACATGCATGTACAAGCATGCATGCGGGCAGGCACACACACACGCGCGCTCACACACACACACATACACACACACACACACTCATGCGCAGGCGCACACACACACATGCACACATACACACACATATTCACACACACTCACTCATTCACGATCCAAGTCCTGGTTCTTTTCTCTATTTCAAGACCTTGCCAGCAAATACGCTTTTGCACAGATTCTGACTGTCTGCCAGATTGGGGTGAAGCACATATGGAATGATCTGGGAGTGATCACTCCCTTTTGAACAAATCACAAACAAGAAGTGTATTCCAGCAGAAAACAATCACACACAGATATTGCCCTATTCATCCCAGACACAACCCCATAGAAATGTTATTCCATATTTATATATCACGTGGCAATGCTTCACTAGGCGACGATTCAATATCCTTAAAGCTCATGCGACCATGCTCGTGTGCAGACAATCCTTTGCATTCAGCACATGAGGATGGCCTCATATACAGCTCAATGTAAACAATCAACTAAAAAGAAAAGATCAATTGCAACATGACTACAAAGTTATCAGGGAGGGGAACAGACCTCATTTCTTCAGTCTCATTATGAGCCACTTCTTTTTTCTTTGTCATCTTCTTTTCTTTTTTTTTTCCTAGCAATCCGATTTTTTTCAGATGTACGCATATATGTTTTGCCCCGACTGCGCAGGCGGTATGTTGCTGCATAGCTGTGTACTCCGTCTTCAGTGGGTGTACATATTGAGTGGTCTGCATCTGAAGTTTTCTTGGAATGTCAAAAAATGGTCACGGGGCCTCATACCAAAGCATAATATGTTATCAAGACTTGTGACAGCTAGGCACACTCTTTCTCTCTCCTAGCCTACGCAAGAACCCTGAATAGGGTAGGGCAGGGAAAAGATTCAGGTTTTGCTTCATTATCATCGCATATAATGCAGTAAGCTGGTGGACAGGTTGAGAGACTCAAAGGGTTGCACACATTATATAGACAAAGGAGCATTTGATTTAACACCGCCACATCCACTGTACATAATGTTCTGTAGCTAATACGGCTAAAAATAGCTTTTTGTTAAGCAGTTCATTCCAACTACATGTAGCACCAACAGAGAAGTTTATGAAACACAGCACAAAATATTAAAAATATCAAATGGTTGGTTATACCAAAGACACACTTGTTAGTACAAAAACATTATCTACAACACATCCATAGAACATATGGACACAAGCGTACTGACATACTGGTACAAGATAATAATAACTACACATTCACAGTATTACAATTTATTTTTCTTTACAAAGTCCCACCGACCACAACAGCCACTCTGGGGCTGTAAAAACCGTATAGAATAAAACAGACTTGTTTATTAACCCTCATCAAAGCACAATGTCTCTTTAACCCTTTCACTCCCTCAAACTACCCACCAGCTTATCTTTTTTGCAGATGATGAATGGGGTGAGGGAGTGCAAGGGTTAAAGTACCTCAGATGTAGCATCAAATTCATGAGATAGTCAAGTAAAGCCACTGAACTCTTTAAAGGCAGACAGTCCAGGCCATGCTATATCAAGATCAGCGATCACCTCTCTTTCTCTCTGTCCCCCTCCCTCCCTCTCTCTCTCTCCCCCCCCCCCATCTCTCACACACACACACACATACATGATTAAAAGTCATGGAAAGTAAGGTAATAGAATGGACAGCCACTGCCCATCCCAACGTTAACAATCTCAGTATCAAAGTACCAGAACACAGCAGTCTGTTGGCAATGTAAGGACTTAGACCGCATAGGGAGACAGAGAACTACCTGAGAAAACACATCTATGGGTAAATGGACTTAAGGGCAGAAAAAAGAATATGGCACACACACACACACACACACACACACACACACACACACACACACACACACACACACACACATAGATCAAATAAACAAGGTGTTCATAGCACAAGCATATCACATACATACATAAACAAAAAGCAGAGAGCTGATAGACAGGACACTGCTCATACCACATCCATTACAAACATAAACCAGACAACAGGTGAACAGCGTGTCCTTCATAACACAAGCACACCACATCCATAACAAACAAAAACCAGACGTTCTTCAAAACACAAGCATACTACATCCATAACAAACAAAAACCAGACGTCCTTCATAAGTACACAAGCACACCACATCCATAACAAACAAAAACCAGACGTTCTTCAAAACACAAGAATACTCATCCATAACAAACAAAAACCAGACGTCCTTCATAACACAAGCATACCACATCCATAACAAACAAAAACCAGACGTCCTTCATAACACAAGCATACCACATCCATAACAAACAAAAACCAGACGTCCTTCATAACACAAGCACACCACGTCCATAACAAACAAAAACCAGACGTCCTTCATAACACAAGCATACCACATCCATAACAAACAAAAACCAGACGTCCTTCATAACACAAGCACACCACATCTGTAACAAACAAAAACCAGATGTTCTTCAAAACACAAGCATACCACATCCATAACAAACAAAAACCAGACAATAGGTGCACAATGTGTCTTTCATATCACAAGCATACCGCATCCATGACAAACAAAAACCAGACATTCTTCAAAACACAAGCATACCACATCTGTAACGATCAAAAACCAGACAGCAGGTGCACAATGTGTCTTTCATATCACAAGCATACCACATCCATAACAAACAAAAACCAGACATTCTTCAAAACACAAGCATACCACATCCGTAACAACCAAAAACCAGACAGCAGGTGCACAATGTGTCTTTCATATCACAAGCATATCACATCAATAACAAACAAAAACCAGACAACAGGTGAACAGCATGTCCTTTATAATGCAAGCACACCACATCCGTAACAACCAAAAACCAGACAGCAGGTGCACAATGTGTCTTTCATATCACAAGCATACCGCATCCATGACAAACAAAAACCAGACATTCTTCATAACACAAGCATACCACATCAATAACGATCAAAAACCAGACAGCAGGTGCACAATGTGTCTTTCATATCACAAGCATACCGCATCCATGACAAACAAAAACCAGACATTCTTCATAACACAAGCATACCACATCAATAACGATCAAAAACCAGACAGCAGGTGCACAATGTGTCTTTCATATCACAAGCATACCGCATCCATGACAAACAAAAACCAGACATTTTTCATAACACAAGCATACCACATCAATAACGACCAAAAACCAGACAGCAAGTGCACAATGTGTCTTTCATATCACAAACATACCACATCCATAACAAACAAAAACCAGACATCAGACAGACAAGATGCTGTCCATACCACATCCATAACAAACAAAAACCACACATCAGACAGACAAGATGCTGTCCATACCACATCCATAACAAACAAAAACCACACATCAGACAGACAAGATGCTGTCCATACCACATCCATAACAAACAAAAACCACACATCAGACAGACAAGATGCTGTCCATACCACATCCATAACAAACAAAAACCACACATCAGACAGACAAGATGCTGTCCATACCACATCCATAACAAACAAAAACCACACATCAGACAGACAAGATGCTGTCCATACCACATCCATAACAAAAACCAGACAGCAGAAGGAACAAGGCATTGTTCATAACAAAAGCATACACATCCATAACAAAAACCACAGAGCTGGTGGGCAAGGTGTTGTTCGCTGCACAAGCACACAACATCCTACAGGTATGCTGTT
>CM060313.1:66360316-66390316 GCA_030674185.1 Monoplex corrugatus
CAGCTTTTGTGCCATTTCATATTCCAAGCTCAGTATAACACAGACAGTTTTGCACTACACTAGCTTAGTCAGTTGCTTCACTGGCTCTGTTTGTGTCACAGAGCTGTTTGAGGCAGTGAATGGAGTCGAAAATGACCGTCTGCTCTTATGAGAGTACGCTCAATCTGTACATAGCTTTTTGCTCTTATGAGAGTACGCTCAATCTGAACATAACTTTTTGACAGCACACCTTCCTACTCACATTGAATGAGATGACTAAAATCTGAAGGTGACCTGGCAGCAGTACAGAATCTTCTCTGGTGGGTAGCCTCCTGGCAACCTGATACTGCTGGCTCCCATGGGCTTCATGGTCTTGGGATACTCAATGAACTTCAGTTTGCGGAGGAGCCAGAATGAGTGGCATGTAATTAATGCCACTGAAGTGGCACAAGAGGCGATGCAGCAACAATAAAATCTGAAGGGAAATGAGGGGGAAAAGAAATGGGAAGGGAACTCAATAAAATATAGGGATAACGGTTGTATTTGGAGAAAAATAGGAAAGGACCCTTTTTCCATGCAAATAACTAGACAAATTAAAAAATGTTTATTCTCCCCTTTTTGCGAGAATGTAAGCGTCACTTGTCACTAAGCTTTCTTCTATTCCGAAAGTTAACACTTTCTCTCCCTCACTCTATCCGAAAGAATCCTGATAGGTTGAGGGAATGAAGGGGTTGACAAAACAAAAAATGTTTTGGCATTAGTTACTAAGAAGTCTTGCCAATGATGAGGAACTGTGCGATGAAGTTGGCGGCACCGATGACAATGAGCGTAGAGTGCAAGATCAGCGAAAACTTGGTCAGCGTCCCGTTCTCCTTTTGCGCCTTCAGGTACACACAGCAGGGCAAAGCAATGGCATAGGCGAGTCCGCAGAACGCTCCCACAAAACTGAAACCCCGACACCCCAAGATGTTCAGTTCACAATCAATGCATGCACGTATGTACTTAAAACTGAAACCCCGACACCCCAAGATGTTCAGTTCACAATCATGCATGCACGTATGTACTTAACAGAAACAGCTGATGTGGTGCCGAGTTTTTTCAATTATTTTTGTCTTTTACAACTGGATTGGGGGAGCTGAGGTGGAGACAATAAACTGTTTTGGTGGGCAGATGGAGGCTTTGTGTCGTGGTGTTTGGGAATGGGTTTCTGTGATGTGGTTGTGTGGGGTGTTGGTGTGGTCAGTTTTTGGTGAAGGGCTGGATGTGCTTTCATCCGTTTCTATGGGATTTCTTTATTTTACCTTTTTTATAAACATTTCAGACCGAGATACATATTTCATGACAATGTAGCCTATATTGTTTTAATGACAGTTTGATAAAAAGATAGGCATCACACACACAGACACACACACATGCACACGCGTGCGCACACACACACACACACACACACATATCCGTATGTATCATACATATACATACATACACACACTCATCACAAAGCACGTATGTGAATAGACTCTAAAATAAATAATGAACACACACACACACATACAACACACACACACACACACACACACACACACACACACACACACACACACACACACACACACACACACACACAGAGTTACCTGATGATGCGACCAATGTGTGGCAAGAAGATGGCAAAAACGATGCAGATACCAAACAACACCACCGTCAGTACAATCACATGCTTAAAACTGGAAAACAAATAATACAACCAGTAAATGATCTCATTTCTTCAATGTGTCAACGCTGGCATGCACACATATTCACATCACATAATACTTTCTGTCTTTGAGCATTTTAATGCTAATGCCAAAACAATTTCCCATTGTGATGTTCTGGGCTAAATAGAATCTTGTATCTTGTATTTTTAGCCAGGCAGGTTTGACCACAGTCCATCACTCTACAGCTGTGCTTTGTAACTGCTGCGATCTTTCGGGAGGGACTGAGTGTAGGAAGTGACTGATACTGGCACAGAGTAGGCCTAGTCGAATCTAGGCCAATCTGTAAGCTTATACTTCAATGTGTGCCTGTGGCTCGCCACAGGATGGGTGAGGGTGGTGTGGAGAGGGGAAGGGGTAAGAAAGATGCGCGCTGTTAAATTAATTAGCTGGCAGGACAGAACCAACAATCAGTGGCCAGCTAAGGTGGCTTGGATATGGGCGCCTTGGCGTGAGAGTGTGTGTGTGTTGTGTGCGTGTGTTTCTTCGATTCCGTGGATGACCGACAAATTTGTCTTTTATGATGTTGAATAGTGTAATTGTTGTGAGGCGTGAGTGTGATTGTATGCATAGCTAAAATATTTTCCTTGTGTCTGTGCACTGGGCTGAAATAAAATCTTGTTCTTGTTCTTGTTCTTGTTCTGAATTTTCTCAGTTGCATGCATGCATGTTGTTTTGCCCACACTATGCAGGCAATATGTTGCTGCACAGTTTGCATACTCCCGTCTTCCATGGGTGAGGATGCTATGGTGTTTTCTTGTTTCCATTAGTCATCAGATACAGGCACCCCACGTGGGGATGCTGGGGGCTCCTTCAGTATAAATAGTACCCCCACCTTCTGGAAATTCTGTGCTAGAAATTTCCTCTTTTGTGTCACTCTCATTGTTTCTGCCTTGTTCCTTTCCTTTCTGTCATTTCTTCCTATCATTTTCTGCCTTGGTGGTCCATTCACCTGTATGTGCTCGATAAAGTCTTGCGTACTTTTTCTTAGGATCGATAATTGGGTATATGTATTCAATGCATTTTTCGCTCTACGGAAGTGAGATTCGGGAAGCAATTTTAGGTAATTTATGCCCATTTTTTTTTTATATATGTTTATGCATCCTTACATATGTTTAAATTTGTATTCAGGTGTGTTTTTAAATCCCCTGTGCGATAAATGGGATGAAGTGGTCAGCGCCAGGGGCATGTCCTTAGATTATGTAGGCCAATGCATTGACATGTGTACTTAATTTTCTTTTCTTTATTTTTTTCCCCACTTGAACTTTTGTATGTGCTTTGGAACTGTTCGGGCGATCTCAACCGCTACGGATGGATCGGCACATTCTGATATGGCTCTATAAAGTCAGCTGGGCTTTAACTCTTTGCATTTGCATTGCTAGATGTAAAGCTAGCTCCTAGTATTCACATTCAAATGTAGCACAGCGTCAGTACAAAGTCTTTCACTAGTGAGTGGAAAGTTCCATGCATCCCAGAATGCTCGTACTATTTTTAGAACATTCAACGCAAGACTGACCAAAGCTCTAAGCACACGCGCGATAAGACAGCAAGGCCAGTAGTGATGGAAATTTCCCAAACATGTGCCGGAAAAGGTCGGGCGATCTCAACCGCTACGAATGGATCGGCACATTCTTCCGCAGGGCGGTTACTGGCTTTGTGAACAGTTAAGGGTTAAACAACAAAAACAATAAAATAAGATACAGGGAAGACTTACAGGACGTTTAGCCTGGAAACCTAATGCCCTGCGTGCATGTACACACAAGAAGGGTTCAGGCGCCAGTAAGTCTGCAGACACATTGACCTGGCAGATCAGGGAAAAATCTCCACCCTTTAACCCTTTGACTCCCACACCCTATCCATTAGCATCCTGCATTGTCAACCATACAAGCAAAGCAAAAACTTAACCCTTTGACTCCCACACCCTATCCATTAGCATCCTGCATTGTCAACCATACAAGCAAAGCAAAAACTTAACCATTTGACTCCCACACCCTATCCATTAGTGTCCTGCATTGTCAACTATATAACTTATAAGCAAAGCAAAAACTTAACCCTTTCACTCCCTCACCCTATCCACAGGAAGCTGATGGACAGGGTGAGGGAATCAAAAGGCTACATTCTTGCAGTTGGTGGATAGGGTGTGGGAGTCTAAGGGTTAATAAACACCAGGTGAGAGGTACTCAGGCAGGATCAAACTCAGACCTTCTAACTGGAAGTCTGAAATCTGACCCACTTGAATATCGCACCCAACTCACCTGAAAACTCCCATTCTAGCTACTAAGAGAAGGTTTCAGCTGAATAAAAACCATCACTTTTTCACTTTTCTTTCTTTCTTTCTTTCTTGCTTTTTTTTTCTTTTTAACCCTATGGGGCATTGCAGATGGAAAGATACACTTCATTACAAAAATATAATATGTATATATATATATACATATATATAGCATCAGTTACTTTAATCACAGATTGATAAAAGGACAGACACAGAATCCATACAATAGGTAGGACATCAAGACCTTTCCAGCATGCAGGGTTTATGCGTAGCTTTATTCAGATTTTGCCTATGTCTTCTTATTCCTTTTTCCGTGTTTTTTTTCCTGGTTCCTGTTTGCTTGAACGCGGGCAGTCACACTTGTTTCAGACTATGCAATGATTGTTTAAGATCTTACCAATCGCATGGCATCTGTGGCATTTAGTGCATATGGAATTCATAGTGAGTGTGGAGATACCATCTTGAGAGACTAAAACTGACACTGGAACTGAATCTCCTTCCTGTCTATCTATGAATTTACCCCTTACCGCAAGCAAGCAGCTCTAGCAATGGAGTTCTGAATTGACTATTCAGTACCGTTTCCATAATCTATTTCCAGATTTACCTTTAACCATCAAAATCAGTTTCTTTTTTTATAAAACCCATTCGAAAACTTCCCCATGTTTTGTTTGAACTGTGACATGCATAGATTTCACCTACTGAAGGAAAAAAAAACAAACAAAAAAACGTGGGGATGCCGGGGGCTCTTTCAGTATAAATAGTATCCCCACCTTCTGGAAATTCTGTGCTAGAAATTTCCTCTTTTCTGTCACTCTCTCTGTTTCTGCCTTGTTGCTTTGCTTTCTGTCATTTCTACGTATTTTCTGCCTTAATGGTCCATTCACCTGTATTTTTTTTCGATATAAAGTCTTATGTACTTTTTCTTTGGATTGATAATTGGGTACATGTATTATGTGCATTTTTGGCTCTAAGGTGAGATATGCGGAAGCAATTTTAGGTAATTTATGCCTGTTTTTATATATGTTTTGGTGTCCTTATGTATGCTTATATTTGTATTCAGGTGTGTTTTTTAAATCTCCCCTGTGCGATAAATCAGACGGAATGGTCCTACGCCGGGGGCATGTCCTTAGATTATGTGCGCGAATGCATTGATATGTGTACTTAATTTTCTTTTCTTTTTTTTTTTCCTGTTGAAGTTTTGTGTGTTTTGAAGCGGTTATAGCCCTGATATGGCTCTGCGCAGTCGGCTGGGCTTTAAACAACAATAAAAGATGGGGTTAAAACCCTTTGACTCCTTCACGCTGTCCATCAGCTTCATGCAATATCATCCACAACACAACCGCTGGATACAACAAGACAGTCACGGGGTCAAACAAACAAAAACAAAAAAACAAAAAAAAAGAGGCAATGCATATTCTCCAAGAGCTTGTAAATAAAAAAAATCATTGATATGAAGCTGAATGCGATGACTTTGTGGCTGGAAGCAGGGAATGTAAACATATTGTACTCTAATGCACTGCACTGTCCCCACGTTTTCTTTTTCTTTTGCTTGCTGTCTAGTGAGGCCATATATCTGGTAACGAATGTGGTTGCAATGAATGAGCACCGTTTTCATACGAAGTAGATAACTATGAAGACATATGCAGCCATGGTTGGTTTGAAGGTACCTGCCACAACTGATGAGGTTGGCATTCAGAGTATCCTTGTATTGCTTAAGTGGTCTTCTCTGGTCATGGTCCTTGCTTCAGCTCTCAGTACACACGCACACATGTGTGCATGCACACAAACACACACACACATGTGCGTGCACACACACACACACACATGCATGCACACACACACAAACACACACACACATGCATGCACACACATACACACACACACACACACACACACACACACACACACACACACACACACACACACACGGTACATCAAGACACACAAATCCCCCCTACCCACCTGGGCCAGGCAGAACCAAAGACAGCCAGGAGGAATTGCGATCGCAGGATGAAGGTAAGCAGAGGGAAGACGCAGGTCATCTGGAAGAACAGCAGTATTTGGGCAAAGAAGGCCATCAGGTCGTCCGCCGCTATGTTGTTCAGGAAATTCTGAAACACAACGTAAACCACTTCAGGAAATTCTGAAACACAACGTAAACCACTTCAGGAAATTCTTAAACACAAAGTAAACCAGGATGTTCTCTACCTCAATGATATAATTATACATTATGTCAATGCTATAAATACGCATATTAAAGCTCTTATTGTCTGCCTCTTGTTTACTTCATTGTTAATGATCTATGACAATAGTCATGGGAAAGTATTTATGATCTCTGTCTCTCCCCACCTCTCTCTCCCCCCTCTTCCCTCTCTCTCCCCTCTCTCTCTCCCCTCTCTCTCTCTCCCCCCTCTCTTTCTCCCCCTCTCCTCCCCCTCTCTTTTCTCTCTCTCTCCCCCTCTCTCTCCCTCACAAGTCACTCACCGCAGCTCCCCATCAAAACCTCTAACCACACCAAAGCTGAAGTGACCATAAGAGCAGGACATAAAGGACAACAGAATCCAAAACAATAATTCACAATATATTGATGATGAGAATGAGGATGACAGTAATGATGCTATCAAGTTCCGTTTTCAGAACTGCGACTTTAATGACAAGGCTGTACTCTAAAGTTTGGGCAATATGCCGCGACTTTTCCCCCCAGCTTTAGCTTTAAAAAAACGATGCGGCTTATTTGCGGATTTTCCCGATCCCAGAAGCGTCATGTTCTCATCTATTCTAAACTTCTCTCTAAATCGTGTTTACCGTTCATAAATTTTTCGATGAGCTCCATGTTAAAGAGTTAACTGTACACGTTAAAGTGTTAACTTTTAACTGTTCATGTTTTTAAATCAAATCCGCACGTATTAAAGCATTCGGATCAGTATTCAGATCTGCTCTGCTCAAGCGTACACCCTCATCATGCCGAAAATGCCACATAAAGCCTACGAAACAGTCTTCAAGTTGAAGGCGGTCGATCTGGCCATTGAAAAATTGCAGCTTATAAACCAGTGTGGCTTATGTGTGAATATAGTTCAGATTTTTCTATAATTTAGTGGGTGCGCCTTATATACCGGTGCGCCCAATAGCCCGAATATTACTGTACTCTACACTTACATTCATAATATTTCCTAGCATCAACCAGATTTGACAGACACTGACACCCATGGTGTTGGTCAAGAAATCTGAGCCACACCCTCAATGACACATCCATATAGCAGACACTTAACGGTGGGGTCCCAGTCTTCCCAACAAGCCCACAGCACGGTGTATACAATGACTGAATACTGGTGGTGGGTTTGAGAGAAAAGGTCATGCTGTTTACACAGGTTTGAAATGGTGACTTGAAAGAAGCAAGATGGTGAATTTTGCAGTGCTATGGGGTATTCTAGTGCTCTTTACAAGTACAATATGACAGGAATTCGTTTTTTGATTTCCAAAAGATGAAGAGAGGTAAGGGATGTTTCTGAATTGATTGAATTAGAATGAAATGAAAGCCACCTGAACTGCAAGGGTGCAACTTGGAAAAAGTAAAAAAACTGAAAGGGGTCCAGGGGCCGGAAGCGCCCCGTATGGGGGTTCTGGGGGTCTACGCTGAAGCTTTTTCACAAACCGATTTTCCATTTCTGACTCTTTTGAAAAAACGGATTCCGTTGTCAAACGGAAAAAGTTGCACCCATGGAACTGTGCATATATGTCATTCATAGGGAATGGAAAGCATAGTTATTATTGTCTTATGCTATGCCATTCTCTTGTAAGGATAAAGAGAAAATACTGTTGTACTGTGACACTATTGTACTGCGAAAACTGGCAGTTGACTGATGTGAAACTTTTGTTTGCAACCTAAATTGGATGTGTAGCATTTTTATTTAGGTGCAGGAAGTGGGGTTACTGTGTGTGTGTGTGTGTGTGTGTGTGTGTGTGTGTGTGTGTGTGTGTGTGTGTGTGTGTGTGTGTGTGTGTGTGTGTGTGTGTGTGTGTAAGCGTGCGTGTGAGCGTGCGTGCATGCATGTGTGTGTGTGCACATAATATGTGTGCGTATGTAATGACACATGTTCGCAGGCAGGAAGGCCTGTACGTGTTTCATGTATGTGCGTACTATATACATTTATATATAACTATATGTTATAGCTGTTATTACACAATTTATGTATGAATTTCATTTGCTGTGTGACTCATAGATGTACTGTAAGGCACTCCAAGCACCAACTGAGGAACAGCGCTAAATAAATTGTCACCATTACAATACTGTTCTCATTACAAAGAGATACCAATCAAGAAAGATAAAACACAAATCCAGGTCAACAATAAACATCTCAAAAGGGAATGAAAATGGGACTTAAAAGAAAAAGACAAAACTTAACCCTTTGACTCCCACATCCAATCCACCTGCTGCAAAAACTTAACTCTTTGACCACCTCACCGTGCAGGAAGCTGGTGGATTGAGTGAGAGAGTCAAAAGGTTAAGTTTTTGCTTTGCTATCACTGAGGACGGTGCAGGATGCTAGTGGGGATAGGGTGCGGGAGCCCAAGGGTTAAGTTTTTGTTTTACTATCATTGATGATGATGCAGGATGCTGGTGGATAGGGTGAGGGAGTCAAACGGTTAAAATCTTACGTCCTGGATGCAGTATTTAGCCAGAGGAAAGGAGATGTAGATCATGACCCCAACAAAAATGTAGCAGAACGCCACCAGGAAGTAAGCGATGGATAGATCCCGCACCTGGAACATAACAACAACCCATTCTCATTCTTCTTGTTGTTTAAAGCCCGGCCGATAGCGTAGGGCAATAACCATTTCGATACACACACACAGTATTTGAACTGGAAAACAAATGAAAATAAAATTAAGTATACACATGTCAATGCATTTGCGCACATAATCTAAGGTGATGCCCCTGGCGTTGACCACTCCATCCAATTTATCTCACAGAGGATTAAAAATCATACCTGAATACAAATTTAAACATAACTAAAGACACTGGGACATACATAAAAGCGGGCCTACAATACGTAAAACTGCTTCCCCATATCTCATTTCTCTAGAGCACAAAATGCGGTTAATATATATATCTATGTACCCAATTATCATTCCTATGAGAAAGTATGTGAGGTTTTACAGAACACGTACAGGTGAACGGAGAGCCAAAAATGCGCTTAATATAGGCCTATATAACTATGTACCCAATTATCATTCCTATGAGAAAGTATGTCAGACTTTATTGAATACATACAGGTGGATGGACCAGCAAGGCAGAAAATGATAGGAAGAGATGACAGAAAGCAAAGGAGGAAGGAAGAAACTAAAAGAGAGTGACAGAACAGAGAAAACTGCTAGCACAGATTTCCATAAGGTGGGGATATCATTTACACTGAAAGAGCCCCCAGCATCCCCGCGGGGGGGAATTCATATGTTTTGTTCAGCACAAGACCTAAGGACAGACAGCATACACACGAGACGTACATTGTTTTCTGGATGCCTGTTGTTGCGAGTGATGGCAATCACACAGTTCTGTACAAAGTAGGCCAGAGCACATATACCAGTCAGGGCTGGGAACGTTGTCTTGAAATCTGAAACATAAAACAAAAAACTGTTCATGTGTTCTTAAAAAATAACAACACTGCCACTGCTGTTTCAATGTTATGATATCAAAGTTAATGCTAGTATTGTTCTTTGCGACAAAAGGTTATGCTAGAAAAGACACAAACCCAGGAAGATCAACTAGGGCAAAAAGAGGAGCATGATCTTATCACTCCTTAAGCCAAGGACCAAACTGTTATTGTTATTGTTGTTTAAAGCCCAGCCGACTTCACAGAGCCATATCAGGGCTATAACAATTTCAAAGTATACACCATACCTCACTGAAAAAAGATCACCAAGAAAGAGCATTAACTCTTTCTCTACTATGGTACCCTAATGCGTACAACGTTTTTTTTACTAAGGTACGCTATAGCGCACCTCAAGTTCAAAAAGTTACCAAGCATGGGTTCAAGGTCTTACGCGAAATTAAACTGTACAGCTCTGTTCTACAGTCATCTAAAAGTGCATCAGTACTTTTAGAAGGGCTGTAGACGTGTGTGGCTGGGTACAATTTGACTCGGATCAACACAAGTCAGCTTTGTCTTCTTGCTCGCTGGTTTGACAAGATGGCGTCTACCTCAACTTCGACAACTTCTCGTGACTCAAACAGATAGCGAAATCGTACTCCACAGTGAATATCCACTGTGTAAACACATTTACCCATAATATTTCTATCATTTAGAAGTGCCTGTGACTATAAAACACCATAATTGTAAAGTTTTTATTATATGAGAATTACGCACCCCCTTTCTGTATGGTGCATAAAATATGCGTTTTTTTTCAAAATATGATAAAGCAATAACTAAAACAGAGAATGTTTAGCAACTCTGCCACATTAAAAGTTTGTTTTATTCTACACATTACCACAAAATTTCAAAATTGTATGTGCTTGTATTCATTTTTTAGAAATGTTCTTGTAAAGTAGCCAAATGGCCAGTATAGAGAGTATAATGAAGGATGAAATTGGGCAGTATAGAATGAGTTAATTAAAGCCCAGCCGACTGCACAGAGCCATATCAGGGCTATAGCCATTTCAAAATATACACCATACCTAACTGAAAAAAAGAACACCTAGAAAAGAGCATTAAGTGCACATATCACTGCATCCATGCACACAGTTTTAGGATAAGACTCCATCCAATTTATCACTACGGGATTTAAAAAATCAACCCCACCTACAAATATGGACCCAACTAATGACCAGGGCTTAAAACAGGAGGAAAAAACCACTGAAACTAGGAGGGTCCGGGGCAAATCTGGGGCCATAACTTGCGCGTCGTTGCTATGAACGCTTGCAAGCCAATCACGGATGCCTTGCTCCTTTCCTTTTTGTTTTGTTTTGTTTTGTTTTGTTTTGTTTTTTGGACAAACCGAAATCGTGGAATTCCGCCCAGACACGGAACGTTTTAAGCCCTGAATGACACTAAAACACACATCAAAGAGGGCCTAAATTATCTAAAATTGCTTCCGCATATCTCATTTCCCTAGAGCCCAAACCACACGTACTTATGTACCCAGTTATCAATCCTAAGACAAAGTATGTTAGGCTTTAAACAACACATACAGGTGAATGGACCAACAAGGCAGAAAATGATAGGAAGAAATGGCAGAAAACAAAGGAACAAGGCAGAAACAAAAAGTGACAAGAAAGAGAAAGGACCAGCAGGTTGACGTGACGAGACAAGACTCACCTGGAACATAGTAGGGGTCGTCATGGGGGACCTCAGTGTTCAAACCCAGGTGCAGGTGGATTCCCCATTGACCTGCCTTCACGCAGGTGAAGATCAACAGGTATAGCACTGATACCACACCTGCATTCATACACACACATGACAGAAGTGCATATCTGCAATACACACACTATCAAAATACATAAGAAAATTAATCCTTTGATTCCTGCACCCTGTCTACCAGCATCCTGCATAACATCCAACCATGCTAGCAAAGCATAAACTTAACTCTGCGATGCCCTCACCCTATCCACCGGCTTCCTGCAGGAAGCAGTTGGATACGGTGAAGGAGTCAAAGGGTTACTTTTTCAGAGTTGGTGGAAAGGGTCAGAAGTCAAAGAGTTAACAGTATGTCTGATTCCACACACACACATCATCAAAATATATAAAAAAAATTAACAATATGTCTGTTTCTACAAAATGTACCTGTGTATGCTTTTATTCATCTTTTCTTGCTTTGTGGTTATTAATTACCCTTTATTTAAACAAGTATATTCTGTTCTAAACATGTAACTTTTTGCTGTTATGATTTGCCAGCATTTTCTGAGTTAAAAAAAAAAAGAAAAAAAAAGAAGATTTTCATGACACACAATTAGGTATTTATCACCTGAAAACCTTGGCATCCTTTCTAATTTAAAGAAAAAAAAAACTGAGCGAGGAAGCCCCACTGACCAATTTAGAAAGAGAACAGCTGAGTGGGTATGCTTCTCAATGTTTTGCATTTACTCAAACCATCCGTAATCCCGTATGCATGTATTTTATTGTAAAATGAACGATATAACAACAGCTAACTTACGAATGCAGAGAAAATCATGCAAGGTCTATGTTCCACCAATTCAAATACAACTGTTTTTTTCTTCTCTTCTTTATTTCATCTGTGGAAAGTGGAAAGTCCAAGAGGCTGTAAACAATGCCAAGAGAAATCTCAGCATCAAAGAAATAATTGGACACACGCAAACCAACAGACAGGGACTGGGAGCAACAAAAATGCAGTGGTGGTCCAAAGCCAAAGGGAAGGAAAAAAGAGACATGATCATACAGGAGTTGAAGGAAGAAGAAGATGTCAAAAGAGTGCAGAAGGCAGTCCAGCAAGGTCAACAGGGGCAATGGACAACATGGGACAGTGCACTCCAAAGAAGTCTCAGCTGGAACGATATGTGGCACATGGCTCCTCTAAGGATAAGCTTCCTCCTCAGATCTGTATATGACCTGCTCCCCTCGAATGCAAACTTAGTGAAATGGGGGAAAGCAGACGACCCAGCATGTCCGCTCTGTCAGAAGAAACAAACAGTGGAACATGTCCTAAGCTCTTGCAAAGTAGCGCTAGCCCAAGGAAGGTATACATGGAGGCACAACCAAGTTCTGAAAGTGATTACAGATGTGGTTAGCGAAAAAACCATGACCCCAAACGCACCAATTGCTATGACAACGTTCTACAAAGCAGGAGGGAAACAGGTCTGGCCCGAAAGTGCTATGACAACCAGCACATTGCCAAAGGGTCTTCTGGATGGAGCAGTCGACTGGGAGTGTACAGCAGACCTCCCAGAGTGGAGAAATTACCCAGATGTCATCAGCAAGACAGGCATGAGACCAGACATCGCTCTCCACTCTGACTCCTCGAAACAAGTGATTCTGATAGAACTCACTGTGCCATACGAAAGCAGAATGGAAGAAACACATATCTACAAGACCGAAAAATACGCCGGTCTTGCCAGCACCCTGAAGAAAGCAGGTCTGCGGGTCAAAATCTTCGCCATAGAGGTCGGGGCAAGAGGGTTTGTGGGCACCTCCGCTTATGATCTCATGAAACAACTCGCCATTTCTGGGAAGAAGAGGACTAGAGCCCTTAAAGCGATGGCAGAGGCAGCAGAAAGGAGCTCAAGCTGGATCTGGGCAAGGAGGAACCAAAAAAGTGAACTTCATAAGGATTAAATTCCCTACAGATGATGTGTGCCCCGTTAGCACATTGGTAAAACCGCGTACCGCAGTTCTGAAGCGCAGAATCGCCCAGGTTCGATCCCCGGCGTGGGAAAAAAAAAAAAGACAACAGCAGAAGGGCATCCAGGAGTCATGACCTGGATGTGGCCCGGCCCCCCGAGAGTGTAAGGAATTCAGGGCCGAAACACTTGTCTAAAGGGGGTTACTTCTCTGAAGACCTTCTGTTGTCTAGCTCTCCCTAGAGTTTCTTTCTACCATCTGTTTGCCTATACCATCATGGACGCCACAGGGAAAAAGCTGACGGGAAGTGGGAAGTGGGAAGGCATGAAGAGGTGAAATACAATGTGATGTCAAATTCCTTCTCACCATTGATCCAGGTTTTCTTTGGTTTGCCTCTCATTATCCATTTGTAACATGCTTGCTGAGCCAGCTGCTGGGGATGCATTCTGTTCAGATGACCAAATCACTTACTTCTCCGCTGATGAATATGACAGTGGATTGATGTAGTTCCCACCATTTCTCTAATCTTGTTGTTTCTGACTATGTCATGTCTGGTCTTACTGACAGCTCTTCTTGAGCAATACATCTAATGGGTGGTAATGTCGCACTCCTAAGGCTTGGTCAGGATCCAAATCTGGCACTATGCCAGGGTGGGGATGAAAATGGAATGGATAAGGTCGGCTTTCGTTTCAGTGGACAATCAGGGTAGGACAAGTTGATCACTGACAGACTCAACGAAACATTGTGTTATAAATGCATGTGCGTGTTTCGTCCAAACAGATGAATAGCGTTTTCCTTAAATTTTACTCGTTCCAATTTTGGATTTTTGTAAATGGTGGAAGCAACTTTGATTCTTGATTTAAATAATAAACAAATATAGAAATAAATAAAGAAAATAATGAGTGGATCAATGAATCAACCAATCAGCAAGAATGAATGAATCAATGAATCAACCAATCAGCAAGAATGAATGAATCAATGAACCAACCAATCAGCAAGAATGAATGAATCAATGAATCAAACAATCAGCAAGAATGAATGAATCAATGAATCAACGAATCAATGAATCAAACAATCAGCAAGAATGAATGAATCAATGAATCAACCAATCAGCAAGAATGAATGAATCAATGAACCAACCAATCAGCAAGAATGAATGAATCAATGAACCAACCAATCAGCAAGAATGAATGAATCAATGAACCAACCAATCAGCAAGAATGAATGAATCAATGAACCAACCAATCAGCAAGAATGAATGAATCAATGAACCAACCAATCAGCAAGAATGAATGAATCAATGAATCAACCAATCAGCAAGAAAGAATGAATCAATCAATCAACCAATCAGCAAGAATATACGAATCAGTTAATCAACCAATCAGCCGGTCCTCTATTTCTCTTACCCAGAGAGTTGAGCTTTGTGAAGATGGTGGCAGACTTGAAGTTGACGAGACAGATGAGCAGCGCAGACAGCAGAATCGGTACAAACAGGTGTTCCGTCCACACCTTGTCAAACGTACTTTTGCTGGTGCTGTTGGTCACCGCTGTGGTGTTGTCGCCCCCTTTACACACCACTACAAGAAAACCACAGGTAGTCCCAACATATGAGTCACTACAGAGATTTATAAAATTCACCTTAGATGTACACGTCTGCTGAGACCGTTATCGGCTTCAGTTTCTTAAGATGTGTTTCCGTGTTCTGAATAAATTCTGTATGCACTGACGCTACAGATATGAGACAGGTACGATCCTAAAGATCATGGCATAGGCCATAAACTTGTATACAAATTTAAAATATGTGACCTGCCTGATGGTTGATTTATTTGTTATTGTTACTGTTGTTTAAAACCCAGCCACTGTGCACAGCCATATCAGGGCTATAACCATCTCAAACGTACAATTTAATCACTGAAGAAAAAAACAAAAACACAATCTAAGGATATGCCCATGGCATCGACCACACTGCCCAAGTTATTACCAAACAAACCTGAATACAAATATAAACATAATTACAGAAACTAAAACATATATAAAAGCGGATCTAAATAACCTTAAATTGTTTCTGCACATCACACTACCTTGGAGCCAAAATGCACCCGACTATCATTCTTTTCTTTCTTTTATTGTTGTTTAAAGCCTAGCCGACTGCGCAGAGCCATATCAGGGCTATAACCGCTTCAAAACACACAAAACTTCAACAGGAAAAAAAAAGAAAAGAAAATTAAGTACACATATCAATGCATTCGCGCACATAATCTAAGGATATGCCCCTGGCATAGGACCATTTCGTCCGATTTATCGCACAGGGGAGATTTAAAAAACACACCTGAATACAAATATAAGCATACATAAGGACACCAAAACATATATAAAAACAGGCATAAATTACCTAAAACTGCTTCCGCATATCTCACCTCCTTAGAGCCAAAAATGCACTTAACACATGTACCCAATTATCAGTCCGAACAAAAAAAACGTAAGACTTTATCGAAAAAATACAGGTGAATGGACCATTAAGGCAGAAAATAAGTAGAAATGACAGAAAGCAAGGCAACAAGGCAGAAACAAAGAGAGTGACAGAAAAGAGGAAATTTCTAGCACAGAATTTCCAGAAGGTGGGGATACTATTTATACTGAAAGAGCCCCCGGCAACCCAACGGGGGAAACCTATCAATCCTAAGAGAATTAGAAGGTATGTAAGGCTATATAAAACACACATGGGTGGATGGACCAGCAAGGCAGAAAATGATAGAAAGAAAAAACAGACAGCAAAGGAACAAGACCGAAACAAAGAGAGTGACTGAAAAGAGGAAATTTCTAACAAAATTTCCTTGGGGATACTACTTATACCATAAAGTTCGGGCTACAAGCCGCGACTTTTCCCCCCAGCTTTAACCCCTGCGGCTTAAAAATGATGCGGATTATTTGCAGATTTTCCCGATCCCAGAAGCGTTACGTTCTCGTCTATCCTTAGCTTCTCTTTAACTCACCAAATCGTGTTCATGAATTTTTCGGTGAGCTCCGTGTTAAAGTGTTAACTGTTCACGTTAAAGTGTTAACTGTTAACTCAATGACGCCGAGCCGCTTCATGTGAAGCGGCCGTCTGTGATGTTATAAACGACGTGCTGCTTCCAGGGAAGCGGCGGACGTAATTAATTTTTCACTGTGTGAAGCAGCCTTGCTATTCAAGGGAAATCAACCAGTCATCAAGTTGAAACCTTCCACAACACAGTTCCTTCCCTTAGACTGTCTGCCAACACTTTTCTTTGTGTGAATCGGGCTTGTTTTCGCCGTACCGCAAGTGACTGTGACTGATAATCTTTTTTTATTTTGTGGCATAAGTGACTGTGAAAAGGATCAAACTGACTGAAATTTTGCTGTTCAAACCTTCTTCTGCCATCATTTGATCCCAAAAGACACTAAAGGTAGGAAAATATTTGACAATGAACTGATTTTATAATGTTGCATGTGTGTAAATATCACTTCAGAACTTTTTAATTTTTGCATTTACATGGCATTTTGACCTGACATTTTGGAAAATTTACCTGCATTACTCATACAAGTTGGTTTCATTTTTAAAAAGTAGACATAATGAGCTTTCTAAAAATGTATAATCTTATGTCTTTATTGCAAAGAGAAGGGGCTCAGAATTTTTGTAAAACTGCTAAAAATAGTGCGTCACAGGAAATTGCCGGGGTCCATTTAGCCACGTCGTCATTGACTTAACGTTTCTAAATCAAATCCGCACACATTGAAGCATTCGGATCAGTATCCAGATGTGCTCTGCTCAAGCGTACACCCTCATCATGCCGAAAACGTGACGTAATGCCTATGAAGCAGCCTTCAAGTTGAAGGTGATCGACCTGGCCATTGAAAAAATGCGGCTTATAAACCAGTGCAGCTTATGTGTAAATAAAGATCAGATTTTTCTATAATTTAATGGGTGTGTCTTATATACCGGTGTACCCAATAGCCCAAACATTACGGTAGTTAAAGAGCCCCCGCATCCCTACAGAAGGAGGCCAAACTAATGACCTTCGAGTTAGCAGCAGAGCGCTCTAGTCAACTGAGGAAATGTGGCTGGGTGAGGGTGTTAAAGGATTAAACCAGACTGATAACACCCTTTAGTAATGAGTCATTATTCATGAATAAATCTTGACAGTAATGGCCACTTTGTAAAGTTGTTATGAAAAACATCTCAAAGCCTAAGACATGTATCACTTTTGCTGGAATATGCCACATGATTGTTCAAAAGAAAAAGATCTTCTGCATATACACATACACTAGCAACATAAAACACAACCCAAAACAATGACCAGATGGTCTGGGTTCCAATCCCATCAATCCTGATAAAGCCCCTGAGAGATGTTTATGCATTTTTTATTGTTTTGTTGTTTAAGGCCCAGCCGACTGCATAGAGCCATTTCAGGGCTATAACCATTTCAAGGCACATACAAAACTTCTACAGGGTAAAAAAAAAGAAAAGAAAATTCAGTACACATATCAGTACATTCATGCACATAATCTAAAGAGATGCCCCTGGAGTTGACCATTCCATCCAATTTATCACACTGGGGATTTAAAAAACACACCTGAATACAAATTTAAGCATACCTAAGGACACCAAAACATACAAAAACGGGCATAATCACCTGAAATTGCTTCCACACATCTCATTTCCCTAGAGCCAAAAGTGCAATTAACTGTTATTGTCCGGCAAGCCGACTCAGTCGGCTTTCTGTCCAACCTGAATGGACGGTGAGCCGACTCAGTCGAATTTTTCAGTTACTAGACATCTTGATTGCAACAATCACTACTTTTCCGACATCAGCCGGCTTTACGGCTTCCTTTACGGCAATAGATAGTTCCGCTTACGTTTCACGCTTTTCTGTGCCGGTGAAGTAGTTTGAAGTCAGATTTTTTTTCGCATTTTGTGCTGTGTTTTGATTTGTCATGGCATCGGGTGGGCGGGTGACCTATGAGACTGACCGTTGAGTAGGCAATAAAATTGTTTCAAGAAACACTGGATGATAGTAATAGCAGTAATATCATCAGTGACAGTGATGAGAGTTTTCTGACACTCAGATGATGAGTTGGTTTCTTTGGATGGTGGTGACACTTCAGCAGGGCCTTACTCAAAGAAATGACGACTTTTTGAAACTCACCTGACATCATATATCGGTGAAAAAGTCCACAGATGAGCACACACTTTTTTTTTTAAAGGTTTTTACTTATTTTTGCACCAAATAACAGTTTTACACTAGAAAATTTGCAGCCACTATAGAAAAGAAAACTCACGAACAAGTTATGACATGTGTAACAGCTAAGGTGTCTGGTTTTTGTCATTTTCGGGGATGTGACCTACAGTCAATTAGAGTTGAAAAGCATCAAAATAAAGCAACAATGACATTTTTTGTGGTGGTGAACTTATTGCTAGGATGTCAAAGAACATCTTTTTTTCTCAGAGTCTGGATGTGCAAGGATTACCTTGTCAGCTATAGCGCTTTAAGTATCAACCATACAACTGTTTTTTGTCTGTGCTGCAAAATGTGTGTCGTAATTTGCATTTCTAATTATTTCAATATGACAATAATATCAATGTAACATTATTCACAAGATGCACAACATTATTCTAAACAAGGGCATACCAAAATGTTTGCTGTAGGTTGGATACAAAAAAAAGTTATCATCATTTTACTGACCTAACCCCCTCTTTGACAATTCACATAATGCAAAGCCTTCGGCCAGACTTAAAACCCCTAACGGACAATAAGAGTTAATACATATACCCAAATGATCAATCCTAAGAAAAAGTACGAAAGACTTTATCGAACACATACAGGTGAATGGATCACTAAGGCAGAAAATGATAGGAAGAAATGACAGAAAGCAAAGAATCAAGGCAGAAACAAACAGAGAGACAGAAAAGACGACATTTCTAGCACAGAATTTCCAGTAGTTGGGATTACTATTTATACTGAAAAAGTCCCCAGCATCCCCACTGGGAAAAATTGTGGGATATTTTGGCCCCAACTTTTGCCCTAACCAGCCCCTATCCTGTGTTGAGCCAGCTATGGATTCATTGAGGAGACTTGGATCAAACAGTCGAGTCCCATCCATTTCACAGATGCGTCACTGATGACATTGCTTGAACTTCCTGACCAACACTGCAAGTGTCTGTATCTATCAGGCCTGGCTGACACCAGGATATGTTGCAATAGTAAGCATACAAAGCAGTCCTGTCACAGCCTCAATCCAAAATAGAATTCCAAAGCATCATGATTTTCCCATGCATCATCACAGCAAAACGAAAATTTGTTCCAGACTCTGCAGGTGGTAAAATGTTGCAAGAATGGGACAAAAAAAAAAAAAAAAAAAAAAAAAAAAAATACAGAACAAAAAAATCCTAAGACCTACCATCTGAATACACAGGATGCGAGTGGTTGGTGTACAGATAAGAGGAGCTGGACAGCAAGTCAACATCATGGAAGCCTGTCTCATTGTGTGAAGGAACAGGGTAGGCTTTGGCTGCAAACGGAAATAACAGAACGATACAATACAGCACTTCTCCCCTACAAGGCTGACAATGACTGATATACCAGTTACCATGGTGCAGTGGTAAGCACAGAGATTTACCGACTGGGGGGTCATGGTGTCAAATCCTCATAAGCCAAAACAATTTTTTTTCTCAAACTTACTCATTTGATAGGAAACACATAGGCATATATCATTAGCAAAGCATATTTACTATTTTACCACAAGATCTAAGCTTCAAGAATGAAAAAACATAGGAAACACTTAGGCATATATCATTAGCAAAGCATATTTACTATTTTATCACAAGATCTAAGCTTCAACAATGAAAAAACAAAGGTAGTTTTCACAAAAGTCATACAACTCCCTCTATATCTATAAGTTTACACACATACATCTGAATATCAGAAATATATTTCTACACACGCACAAACACACATACATCTGAATATCAGAAATATATTTCTACACACGAACAAACACACATACATCTGAATATCAGAAATATATTTCTACACACGCACAAACACACATACATCTGAATATCAGAAATATATTTCTACACACGCACAAACACACATACATCTGAATATCAGAAATATATTTCTACACACGCACAAACACACATACATCTGAATATCAGAAATATATTTCTACACACGCACAAACACACATACATCTCAGTAGCAGAAATAAACTTCTTCACATACACACATCTATATCAAACACATGTTCAATATAATTGTTTAACAAGAACATAAACATATCCGGGTAAATCAGAAGAAACAATTATGCCTCAAGTTATGCCAATGGCAGCCACCATTTCTTTGAATGTGTGCGTTTCACGTCATGCCAATGGTAAACACAACAGCCGTTTTCCTTGAAAGTGTGCATTTCATGTCAATTTTATGTTTTTCATTTTGGAGATATTTTGTCATCAGATATTTTCTATAAGAAATTACAATGGGAGCATTTTTCTTTTCAAATTTGAATTTACAAATATACGTTTTTCCTAGAAGGATGATTAATCAAATACAGTTATTCCAGATAAAGTTTTCATCAACTCAAAACAATGTTATGTCTTCAGTTAATCTGAAATGTACACAGGAGATACATTCTGATTTCATTGTATCCAGTCATAACATTTAATTGTGGAAATTTTTGGCCCCTGACCAGTTCCTAACCACAGCAGAATGTGCTATCAGTTTGCAGACTCCATTTCCTATTCAACAACTGTAATGAAAGAAAATTTGATAAAACAAACAAATTAAAAAAAAGAGAAAAGAGAGAGAGAGAAAAAAAGAGAGAGAGAGAGAGACAGAGACAGAGACAGACAGACAGACAGAGAGAGAGAGAGAGAAAGAGAGAGAGAGAAAGAGACAGAGAGTCAGAGATACAGAGAGAGATAGAGAAAAGGAGGAAGGGAAGGGGAGAGAAAAAAAAAAAGAAAAAGGCTAGAAACATCTCTAGTATGACAATGATTAACCCTTTGATTCCTGCACTATGTCCACCAGCATCCTGTATTGTCAGCCATGCTAGCAAAGCAGCAAAAACTTAACCCTTTGACTCCCTTACCCTATCCACAAACTTCCTGCAGCAAGCTGGTGGAAAGGGCAAGGGAGTCAAAGGGTTAAGCTTTTGCAGTTGGTGGATAGGATGTGAGAGTCAAAGGGTTAAGTAACATATTAGCAGGAACTGCTGACAATGGCAATGTTGTACATACAGGTGGTGGGCAGTTTGCCCGGATTTCTTTTGGCCTCAAATTTTCCTGGCAAAACTTGTCATTCGGGTTGTGTTGTTGTTGTAGGTTGAATGGCCGATGTATTTCTTTTTCTTTCTTTTTTTTTTGTTCTTTTGGCCAGCAGTTGAGATGAACTGTGAGCTCCTTCAAAATGCTTTTAGTTGTTCTGTGATTGGTCCATTTGACACTGAAATGGCGCCTGTAGAATCAAATCTCTGCTGATTTCATCTTATTAATGAACTGTGAGTTCCTTCAAAATGCTTTCAGTTGTTCTGCGATTGGTCCATTTGACACTGAACTGGTGCCTGTAGAATCAAATCTCTGCAGATTTCATCTTATTAATGAACTGTGAGTACCTTCAAAGTGCTTTCAGTTGTTCTGCGATTGGTCCATTTGACTCTGAAATGGTGCCTGTAGAATCAAATCTCTGCTGTATTGATCTTATTAATGAACTGTGAGTACCTTCAAAGTGCTTTCAGTTGTTCTGCGATTGGTCCATTTGACTCTGAAATGGTGCCTGTAGAATCAAATCTCTGCTGTATTGATCTTATTAATGAACTGTGATTTCCTTCAAAATGCTTTCAGTTGTTCTATCATTGGTCCATTTGACTCTGAAATAGTGCCTGTAGAATCAAATCTCTGCTGCTTCGATCTTATTTTCATTAGAAGCTTCGATCTTATTTTCATAAGAACCAGATTATCTGTTTAAAAAAGAAGAAGAAGAAGAGGAAAATGCAAGAGACTCACTATGTATGAAGACAACAATGTGGTAAAGGAAGCTGGACAGAAGGATCCAGTAGACGATCATGCCACCTAGCAAGGTCACCAGGGACGAAAAGGTCGCCAGCGAACTAGCAATCCTGCCCAGGAAATGCTCGCACGCTTCAGAAAACTCATTGAATGTCTTCCCTGAAATGGGAAAATACAACACAATCAACTGTAAAGCTCATCAGAAAATGAGAGACAGACAGAATGGAAGAGTGATATGGAGAATATATATGATATACAGAATGGAGAAAGGAAGCTAGAACAAGTCAAAATAAGATACGGATGAGGATATGGTTGGTTTACTTTATTAACTCACTAGCTATGTACAATTATGCCCTCTGCTTTTCCCCTGATACGCACCATTTGTATAGGTCATGAGAAAAATTCTCATACAAACAAATGAAAACAGAGAGCTTTGAAATTTGGCAGTCATATATTAAAAGACTGGTGTAAACAATGCTGAAATTTCAACTGTCTGACCCTCATGGTTGCTGAGTAATGGTACAAGTAAAATTAGAGAAATTTTCAGATGAAAAATGTCTTACAAAATACACAGTCAGGTCAATGCATCAGCCCATACAGTCACATTTTGAATGAAATTTCATAAAATCCAACGTGCACACACTCCACGTGCACTGAAGGAAGAGATCGTCTTGAAGAGCGCTGAGAAGTTGAGCATTGTTCAGCCATTTGCTTTTCCGTTGTCCGCTTCGCTGCGGAGATAGTGGGTCGTGAATTTTGCACTGTCTACACACCACTGCAGAGTACAGTGACCTCATGGCGTGAAACGAGGCTAAGAATGACCGAAGAATCTATTTCTGGCTATTAGTTTCGGTTAACGGAAATACTGAAAGCCCTGCGAATTTTCAAAACCCAAGTCTGATTTCTCTGACGCTCGTAGACAAGCGTTGCTGAGACAACATCAGGAAATCCCGATGCTCGTAGTAAGAGAGTTAAAGGCCAATGCCTCTTCAAAAAAGGTGTGTGTAAAAACATATCTGATGACAAAAAACAGAATAGACGTAAATAAAATAAAATGCAATTAATCAAGAAACAGAGCAGATATAAATACCTGCAATTAATCACATTAGAAATCAAACAACATTTTTTAGGTATAACATATCTATGACAAAGCAGTTTCTCTAATCATGAATGCTTCATACAAAAAAGAAACACAAGTTTTCCACAGTTTCAATATTTTTGTGGACACAAATAAACCAAACCTGAATGCATCAGTATTCTACACTATATAGGGGCAATACATTCTTTCCTAAGTTGTTCCAAGAATGGAGAGCAAAATACAAAAATGAACATCTTCTGTGATTTCTTGACCTATAAAACGTACAGCAAGATCAGATATTCCAAAACATAAGTTGGTCATAAATTTCAAAGGTCCATCCATCATACCATGAGCAAACTGTTCAAAGAATGATCAAACAGTCAACATATATTGAATTTTTGGCACCTCTGCAAGTAATGATAACAGAGGCATAGGTAAAACTGACAAGATCAAGTAGCAAGAAACTTTGGGAAGAGCTGGACAGCAGAAGCTCCTCAGCATAGAACTCCCCTCAAGCAAGTTCTTTGGTCTTAACCCTTTGACTCCCTGCACCCTGTCCACCAACTGCAAAAACAACCCTTTGACTCCCTAACCCTATCCACCAGCTTCCTGCAGGAAGCTGGTAGATAGGGTGAGGGCGTCAAAGAGTTAAGTTTTTGCTTTGCTAGCATGGTTGACAATGCAGGATGCTGGTGGACAGGGTGAGGGAGTCAAAGGGTTAAATGCCCCATGTTCTATGGGGACCAGGCCATATTCAGGTCATGATTCCTAATGCCTTCTGCTATCATCAAGTTTTTATTTCCAAGGATATAGACGTATAAAAATTGAGGCAGCAGAGATGTGGTTTTATCGGAGACACTACGTGTCAAATGGAGAGATAGAAGAACTAATGAAAGTGTCCTGGAAGAACCTGATACCACCAGAAAACTACTAGCAGACATCAACAGGACAAGACTAAAATACTTTGGCCATGTGTCACACATGAAGAACACGGACCTCATGGCAACCATCTTTCAAGGAAAAACAGAGGGAAAAGGAAGAAAAGCAGACCTCCAATCTCATACAGCGAGAACATAACCAACATCAGTGGCCTAAATATTCAAGAAATTGTCCACAGAAGTCAAGACAGAGTGTCCTGGAGGGAGATGGTGGTGTCCAAGTGTACAGAGGACAACACCAAACCCCGTGATGCCGACAGGTGAGACAGGTGAGGTGAGATGTATATGCACCACATCATGTGCTTTTTCTTTAATCCAGCCTTTACCCCACAGGGGACTTTACTGTCCAATCTAAATGACTTAAAGATTAAAACAAACTGTTTTTGCATATATCATTTCACCAAAGAAATATTGATACAATATTACATAAATATCAAATCATTAAAACATGCAAAATAACACACAGAGTACATTATACAGTAACATTAAATAGTTTTTTTTCTATATTTCAAATGACAATTAAATGGAAGAATAGGGGAAGAGGGTGTAAAGCAAGAAGGCATGTCATACAAATTAGCAGGTTTAATTATTTATACTTACACACTCACACACATAGATACACATGCACACAAACAATAATTTCACTTACAAGTGCACACACACACACACACACACACACACACACACACACACACACACACACACACACACATACGCATGCAAACACACACACAACACACACACACACACACACACACACACACACACACACACACACACACCACAAACACACACACACACACACACACACACACACATACGCATGCAAAAACACACACACACACACGCACTCATGCAAACACACACACACACACACACACACACACACACACACAATTCACACAAGGACAAAACTTACCAGGGACGATTTTAACCGACTTCAAGACCAAATAACTGGTGTAGAACATGATGAGAGCCATCACCATCAACAGTGAAACACCACCAATAAATCCCGCCTGTAATCACAGTATGTTTACAACAGTTAAGTGCCTTCTTGTTGTTATTGTTATTGTAGTTTAAAGCCCAGCTGACTGTGTTGAGCCATATCAGGCTATAACCGCTTCAAAACATACAAAACTTCAACAGGGAAAAAAAAAAAGAAAATTAAGTACACATATCAATGCATTCGTGCACATAATCTAAGGACATGCCCCTGGCATTGACCACTGTCCAATTCATCGCACAGGGGATTTAAAAAGCACACCTGAATACAAATACAAGCATACCTAAAGACACCAAACATATATACAAACACGCATAAATTACCTGAAATTGTTTCCACGTATCTCACCTCCCTAGAGCCAAAAATGCACTTAATGCATGAACCCAATTATCAATCCTAAGAAAAAGTATGTAAGACTTTATCGAACACATACAAGTGAATGCACCACTAAGGCAGGTAGAAATGACAGAAAGCAAAGGAACAAGGACAAGGCAAAAACAAAGAGAGTGACAGAAAAGAGGAAATTTCTAGCACAGAATTTCCAGAAGATGATTATTATTATCAGTGACTGACCTGCTGAATGGCCCAGGGCATGCTGAGTAGTGAAGTGCCCATCATGGTATTCCATAAGGAAAATCTGAAACACAAATCACCCTTTTACAGCTGAAAGCTTGACAACATTACGGTGTATACACACAAACAACAGGAACAAAACCTGATTATATGCTTTACAGTCTTTTGTTACAGACACAAGACCTGATTAAATTACTGAGGCGAATCATCTAATACATCGTTTCAGGAAACAGACACAGATATCAGTTTATGCTGGGTGCCTTTTCAAGTTGGTCTTCATGGCAACGAAGTATAGTGTGTGTGTTGTGTGTGTGTGTGTGTGTGTGTGTGTGTGTGTGTGTGTGTGTGTGTGTGTGTGTGTGTGTGTGGTGTGTGTTGTGGTGTGTGTGTGTGTGTGTTGTGGTGTGTGTGTGTGTGTGTGTGTGTGTGTGTGTGTGTGTGTGTGTGTGTGTGTGTGTGTGTGTGTGTGTGTGTGTGTGTGGTGTGTGTGTGTGTGTGTTTTAGTCTATGCATACGTGCTAGAAAAATCTCCACCTTTCACCCGATAGGCGGAGGTGTCAAGGAGAAATGGACCCATCAGGACTTTCAAACTGAAAGACTGCCTGACTCACCGCACTCGTCTGAGTACAAAACCTAAAGACCTCATCAGAACAAAGGTTTCGAGTGCAGGTTTATGTCTGCCATGATTACCTTGAAGAATAACTGCAGCTACATCTTCTCTACCCTAAGAAGAGGGACAGCAGGGTCACCTCCCCTGCAATGGTCCTTGTTGCATGTCAAGTTTAATTTATCCTTAACCCTTTATCACGGGCTGGTTGGTTCTTCTGATAGAGCCACAGACCCAAGATCTGATATCTCAAGTTGAACCCCAGCCTGCAACATCAAAAAACTGGCCTGTTTGCTGCCCGTCTTAATGTTTCCATCACTCTGGTGGTGTCAGCTTAGTATTTCTAAAATCCCTCCCCCCGCCCAAAAAAAAAAGTCAAGACCTTGCCAGTGCAAAAGGATTTTGCGCAGGTTCAGGAAGTCTGTCAGATATTCGCTGGCAGATTTGGGCGGAGCACATATGTGACCCGCTCTGACTAAAGGTACAATAAGTCGAGTGAGGTCTTCTGCTGCTGTGGGCTGAAAACTCTGAACAGGGACAATTTTGTCAATTTTGAGTTTTCTGCATTTTCATGCTCTAAACCACTTTTACACCATGTCCTAACACAATAAAGTCAAATTTAATCGATAAGTATCATTTTTTGTGTGTTTTAATGTGTGGTAAGTGCTACTATCTGGCCGCTGAAAACTGCCCATTTTAGTGATGAAAGTACGCTTTTCTTAAATTTATTTTTCTTTTTGTTGTTTTGGATGGATGGACAATTAAATAAACAAGGGAAGTATGGAATTTCAGCTGATTTGGTTGATATTTAATGCTTGTTGCTAAGGAGTTTCTGACCATACCCTTTCAATTCAGGTCTATTCTTTTCAACACTTGTTTTTCTCAAAATGGCTGACTTGACCTCTCTCATCTTTGAAAGCCCATAACGTTTTTGTTTTTGTAGCTGAAACTCAACTTTAATACCATTTGAAAGCCGAAATTCTAAACTTTACAGTGATACCATAAACTGAAAATGCCTAAATCAGACTTATTGTGCCTTTTGTGAGAATGGAGCACATATGGAATTGTCCGAGCGTGATGAATCCTCCTGAACAAACTCCAAACTCCTTAACCCTTCGACTCCCGTACCCTATCCAACAGTTGCAAAAACCTGACCCTTTGATACCCTCACCCTGTCCACCAGGTTCCTGCAGGAAGCTGGTAGACAGGGTGAGGATATCAAAGGGTTAACTTTTTCCTTTGCAAACATGGTCAACAATGCAGGATGTTGGTGGAGAGGGTGTGGGAGTCAAAGGGTTAAATTTTCCAAGGTCACAGTTGATGCTGAGAAGTGCAAAATCTGGATTTTCTTTTACAGTGTTTATGTAAAAGAAAATTTTATAATGGCTTGACCATCCTGTTTTAACTTGTGGGCTGTTCATTTCAATTTCTTTCTTTCATACAAGATGAATGAAGTTTCTAAAGTTCTTCAAGGTCACAGCTGACAGTGAGAAGTACAAAAATCTGTAGAAGAGAATAATGACTTACTTTGAACAAAACTCCTAACCAACATAATGCACAGAATACAGACTTACATGGTGACGATACTGTTCTGCTTGTTTTCCACTGGACCCAGGATTTGAACCCAGAAGTGTTCAGGCACCACATGGTCTGGCATGGCCTATAAACACATGAACATGCATTGTACTTACATAATGTGTAACATGTGTATGTCACTGCAATCATCATCATCATCATTATCATTACTATCATCATCATCATCATCATCATCATCAGTATAGTAGTAGAAGTATAGTATTATTATTGTTGATGTCGTTGTTTTGTTGTTGTCATTGTTACTATTATTATTCACATCATTATCATTATCATTAATCATCACCATCATCGTCACCATCATCATCATCATCATCATCATCACCATCATCATCATCATATCATCAGCAGCAGCAGCAGTATCACCATCATCATCTCAAGTTCAGTTCAGTTCATACTGTTTATAACCCAGCCGACAACTAGAGCTATATAATCAAAGGACACAACTCTTGAGAATTATCTCCCATGTTGTATAGAACTTCTCAAATCTAACACAGCTTACGCTACCCATTCAGCTAGCATAGAAGCAGATACAAAGCACAAAAACAGCAAGCTCAGAACACTCCTCAAAAAAGGAGCGCCCAAGCCTACCTTTAGAGCTATATCAGGGCTAACACCACGGCAAAAAATGACAACCCTTTTACCCTTTTCCTACCAAAAAAATAAGTCACTGTACTAACTACTGACCAAGTAATGTTAGGAGAGAGAAAGACCGGAGGGGGTATTGTCAGAAAACAAGGTATATCTTTCTTGTTTTTCAACATATCTCCACCAAAAAAGGAAAGGAAATGACAAGAGTATACTCCCTTTGCCGGAAAAGGATTCATGTCAGCAATGCGGTCATTTTCTATTTATATACTCGAAACTGAAACTATGGTTCAGGGCATGAAATCCTCGTAACGCGGTCCACGGAGAGAGAAAGCTGAGTCACGAGGATCTCATGACGCAGTACAGAATGTGTTAAGATAAAAGACAACAGTTAAAAAACCCTGCTCACTGTAAACCTTGCAAGTTTAAAATACAACTAAAGAAAAATCATGTCAGGTGAAATATATTGATCTCTTGTTTAATAACTGTACCACAAATAAAATATGAATTAGTAAAAACACAACACAAGGACTGGTCTCCCATTCTTTGTATGTCTGTGCGACTTTGTAACAACTCCTTAAAGAACCTCTTCCGAGATGTCCCTCCTGACGCAATTTTCCAGACAGGAGACCAGTCCTTGCGTTGTGTTTTTACTAATTCATATTTAATTTGTGATACAGTTGTTAAACATTACCGAGGCTTTCCTCGTCAGATACATAAAATGTTTCTACATTCAGTAACTTCCTTAGAATTCTTCAATGGTTCTAACTTCGTCAACATTCTTCATATTTTCTAAATTCCCTAACAGTTCTCAGTGGTTCTAACTTCTACGTTGCTTCTATCATTTTTGGTAGGCTAGAGATTCGGACGGATATTAAGGTCCGACTGAGGAGCATCAAACAGCCGCTGCTGGCTCTGGACCTTTCTCTAGATCAAAAGTATAGTGTCTCAAGGTACCTCCCCCATGGTGTCCGTTCCATGGATCGGAGGTCCTTTCTTTTATACACTTCCCAATCGGATTTCAAAGACTTCCCTTTCATCAGATAACGCAAATTTATGCAGACCATAAAAACTGGAATTGATCAAGCATAAGATCCTGAAAGGAACGTCCACCTTTTTATAATATCTAAGGAAAACTGACCATTCAGTTCTCTTACTAGCTGGGCAGCCGATTATGGTTGTGTGACTGCCCCTTTTAGTTTTCTAAATAAGAAACGGATGGTGATACTATATAACGAGTGGTGATATGCAGTACACGTCCATTCACGTGTAACTTCTAAAAAAAACTACTCGCCATGCATGGGCAGTT
>CM060313.1:66392816-66432816 GCA_030674185.1 Monoplex corrugatus
CGTTTGCCTGATTTTCTATTGTTTTTATTTTGTCTGTGGTTGTGACCAAAAAGGCGCCAGAAAGTGGGACATGGCTTGGGTTGAAACTTGTACAACAGTGTAACTTAATCAGAACAAGCAACACACAAATGAATTGTGTGTGTCCTGCTAGTAAATAAAACATTAATCCCACCCACAATAAGCCATTGCAAAACTTCATGCAATAAGTTGCGTTTGGTGCATCCAAAAATACGGCGATCGTGCGTTTCATTAGTTTCCACTGATAACGCTTGCATTCCGTTCTACCCACACAACACTGTTGTACTTCAATAGATTCAAAATTACTCCAAAATGCATCTTTAGGGATCGTTCTTCCTGCTCACGATTCAGTTCGTTGAAATATGAAGCTGAATGCAAGTTTCTCTGAAGGTGCTTACAGCGTGGCACGTTTTGCTTCCTAGTGTAACGCACACAACCTATCCTTCTTGCTCATCATCAAAGTCAATCATCTTGGCCCCATCCTCTGAATCTAAAGTGTTTGAGAACAAAGAAAATGTGTACGTGACAAGCGGCACATGGCCCATGTATGCTCAAACACAAGCTGGACATTGGTTGACTCGTCTCCACCCGACGCTTTGAAACGCACGTCATATCTGCTTGACGTCACCACAAGTGTCGGCATCTCCAGTTTGGTGTGTGTTGTGGGGCAAGCAAACTGAGGTAAGGATTCAATTTTGCTTTTATTGTTTATTAAAAATAGATAAGTTTTACCGGATAAAACTCAATAAAAGAGTAAATAATGATCGATTCTCTCTAAACGCAAATTAAATGTGGGCATTTGCGATTGTTTCTGTAGTAACGCACAAACGTTTCAATACGATATCTACTGTGCATGAAAATGTGGAAACTTTCTTAAGTTTACAGTGTACAGGCAAGTCTCATATTTCACAAAACTCGGCATGCATTCAATGATTCATGATCTTACGTGTACAAAGAATCATAGTCGTGGGATTCTGCTGAAACGAAAGCGGTAATTTGTTGTTTCTCTTGTAGCGCACATAACGAATAAACGTTACATGGAGCATTTTCATTGACACTTTTTGTTTATACATGTACAAGCTTTACTGCGTGTGTTGTGACTAATAAAATATATGTGAGCCCTACTGTTTGTGTTTCGGAAAGGAACGCTCTCAGCAAAAAGGAAATTTCGTGGAATAGTTTTAAGTGCTACTGGTTTTAGATTCCACGGCAACGCACGCTTGCTGAATCTTTGTTATCAATTACCGTTTCGCAACAGATTGATGTCTTTGGACAGAAAGCAAACAATTATGGTATTCCAATTACATGGTTCAGTTAAAGACATTGAAATCTATAGAGAATTTTTAAAAGTCGGCACTTTGTGAGCCTGAGTTACTGCAGAGACGAAACATTGTTGCAGATTTGGGTAATCTTCGAAAACACCCGTATAAGTGCGTGAAATTAGCTCCAATTATTTTCGTATTCTATTCTACAAGATTACCCAGATAGATTTGTTTCAAGGTATGCACGTCACAGTCTTTATGTATTTTTTCTTTTCCCCCAGCCACTGAACTGTAGATCTAGATCTATTCTTTCTTTGAAGATTAATAGGGGAGAAGGAAAGCCATATTAGCTATCTAAAATCTTGCCAAAAGAAAAGTTCGTTGGTTACAGTGGAAGTGATTCAGATCTATTGAGATGATAGTTGTGCTTCCTCCTTACGCACATTTTTCATCGGACTTATCTGAAACTGGCTCAGCATACAGATCTACATTGTGCTTTTTTATGCCTTACTTTTCAGTGGCTATTAAAAGATTACTTGTTAAAACAACGGATTGGATTATACTTCTTGTTTGCGCGCTACAGAGAAACCACTCTCACTCCTTGTCTTGTTATTATCATTACTATTAATAGTATTATCATTACAAAAATTAATATTAGTATTATTGTTGCTAGTCATTATTCTACAAAGGACTGGTAAGGATACATTGTTTTGAATGCAGTACCATGGTCATAATTTTGTCCAATAGGACAATAAGTTAAAAAAAATTAACCTGCTGTAGGTTTTGAAAATGTACATAGGCATAAGATCTGATCAATACAATGTCGCTTACACTTCTTAATGTTGAAACTTTTAGTTCATCTTTTCCACATTATCCAATAATCAAAGCAATTATTCAGAGCTCTGTGTGTGTGTGTGTGTGTGTGCGATTTCCAGGTTCTGAAGTGGTGAGACGCTGGTGAAATTTGTGCGAGACAGTAGTGGACACTGCAGCTTTCCAGATATTGATGACATTGCTTGAGTGGCCAATGACAACCTGAGTATCCTGCAGCCACTGACCATTAACCAACACGGGCACCATATTTTTACTGTTTAAAAGCTACACCAATGCAGTGACTTTACAGCTCAAGTTGTGAAAATGTGACCAAAAATGGAATCTCAACATGAACTGATGAAGTAGTCCCCCCCCCCCCCCCCCTATGACTTCCAGCAATCTGAGAATGGACTAATTCAAAGAATGAATTAGTGAAAGGATGAATCAGCTGAATTAGTGCATTTCCACTTGTATGTATCACTGTGTGACATCTTGCATTTCCACCTGTATGTATCACTGTGTGACATCTAACAAATAAAATTAAATATTCGCTGAAATGCAAGAAATCATAAAATCCAGTCAATTTGAATAAATTGCTCAAAATCCAGCAAAGTCATTGCATACAGCATATTGTAAAGTCCTGCAAACAAAAATTAACAATGTAGAGAACAATCTAATGCATCAAGAGCACCTAAATGTAAAAACAGTGATTTATTCTGATGTTGCTCGATGGAATACAAGAATGGTTTCCCATTTGGATTCCACATAATGCACGCAACATTTCCCAGTTACATATGGCTGTGCCCAAATGCTCATCATTGTCATAGAAAGAAAGCTTTTAATATGTTGTCTAAAATAAATCAAGATACTTCCATATTACAGCTCTACCATTGTCAGTGAAAAATTGTCAAGCCACAATGTTGTGTGGGTTACGGTCTCCACCTATACATAAGTTTATATACAGAACATGGTTAAGTTCTTCTGTTCAAGTTTATTACTGGACACATGACCTTAGGTGTCTGTATTGATGGTATCATCCTTTCCATGAAGCCTGGTTATTTTATCTAAAAAAGCAGTACCAAGTGGAAACCATGTAATGCACATCACGCCGGTCACTTGGTCTACATTTTGCTGATTTTTAGTGAAGTCTTTAAATGAACTCTGTTTACTTTTTTCCTGTTTATTAAAGGTATGTCTGAACTCTTCAAAAATGTGTTTTGCTTGCTTTTTTTATTACTTTTAATTTTTCACCCTCATGTCCCAGGTCTTGTTCCAGTATTGTAGACGTGCACATATATATATATATATATGTATACACTATATATAATTTTCTTAGTGAAGCATACTCAAAATACACACACACACACACACACACACACACATATATACTATACATAATTTTCTTAGTGAAGCATACTCAAAATATGTTACTTAACTTGTAATAATAACCAAAATTTCAAAGCACATAATATCGATTCTTCCAGCAGTTTGAAATTAATTTTATTAATTTTAGAAATCAAAGCATGGGACATGAACGGCCGCAACTTTCCCATCATTTATGTGATTTCTTGAAAATATAAGACCAAAATGCTCTTGCTAATACGCTACCCTTTGACTCCCACACACTATCCACCAACTACAAAAACTTAACCCTTTGACTCCTTCACCCTATCCTGCAGGAAGCTGGTGGATAGGGTGAGGGAGTCAAATGGTTAAGTTTTTGCTTTGCAAGCATGGTTGACAATGCAGGAAGTTGGTGGACAGAGTAAGAAAGTCAAAGGGTTAAACATGCCATGATGAAACTTGGTCCATTATCATCAAAATATCATTCCAGAAACCGGAATTAAGACTAAAATAGCAGTCCAAACCTGTGACAAATCACATCATACCTTACAACTGTAGGATTTTTCTTCTCTTCTGTCTTCAATTTGACAGAGCTCCAAGATTTCTTCAGCCTATTTTTTGCGACTCTTGTGGACGGTATCCCCCTGCCTGTGTCGTTTTGTGCCACACTGTTTGACCCATATCCGTTGGCACCGCTGACAGTGACATTGGCAGTGCCGTCACTGAAACAATACAGAGGTCTGGTTTTTCTTGTGTTAGGCTTAAGATTAAACATGTCAGATGCAATGTTTAGTAGGTAATTCACTAATTGGTCACCAAGATGTCTTCAGCAGTCTTTATCTAAAACAAAAATGAAGTTTATACTACGAATGTGCACACACACACACACACACACACACACACACACACACACACACACACACATACACACGTCAACCACATGCACAGTCACACATATATACAGTCACAAGCACACGGTGACACACACACACAGTGACACATAACACACACTCACAACACACACACACACACACACACACACACACACACACACACACACCACCAACCACACACACACACACACACACACACACACACACACACACACACACACACACACCACACACAGTGCACACATACACACAAGACACACACACAGACAAGACGACATGACACACATGACAGCAACACACAAAAGTACATAGACAGAAGAGAGACGAGACAGAAAGACAGAAGACAACAGACAGACAGACAGACAGACAGACGACATAGAGACAGACAGATACTGAGATTGACAGACACAGAGAGAGAGAAGTAAAATTTTACATTTAACAAGAGAAATGTAATCTCTTCCTTTCTTTGGTTGGTTAGTTTTGTTTTGTATTTTAAATCTCATCTTGTGTGTGTGTTTTCTTTTTGGTTTTTTTTTCCAACACTCTTCACTTTGACTCTCCAACACACCTCAAAACCCATCCAAACTGTGGTCACCATAATACTCCCTTCTCCGATTCTGTACAAAATCTATGACTCATCTTCAGCTCTAGCCTTCTCATGTGACAACATACTAGTTACTACCAAATTATGTCAAGTGGTTTATTTGGAACTCAAAAAAGAGTCCAAAGCATCAGCTCTATTCACCATCTTCTTACTGATTCTGCGGCCAAAACTTTTGTACCATCTTGTGTACTTTTTCATCTACAAACTGAAAAATTACATAATGGACAGTTATATATGAATACAGCTGAAATCCCCGCTTTCACCATCTGAACCTTGATCACCTTTCTCAGCCTTTTCAACTCAACTTGTGCTATTTATTAGTGATTTCGTAAGAACAGGTCAAACTTATGTCTACAGACCTATGGGAAAGATTTCCAACCAGGTGCTACCAGGCAGGGTCAATACTCATTCCTTTAGACTGGTAGACTAACATCCTGACCACTTGGCCAAACCATGAACACTTAAAAAAAAAAAAAAAAGGTATAGATCTATCTTTGATGAAGTTACAGTCACATTCCACGTAATTCCATAAGTTATCATCACTATCTGATTCAGTATACTCCACTCCAACATGCTGAGCAATCTGTGGCCCATCTTGCCCTTTGTAAAAAGAGGCATGATCGCCATATCACTCTGTTGCGTCACTTGCTCCACCAGTTGCCTGTTTTTCAAAGAATTTCATTCAACATAAATTTTTGATACATTAAGCTACAACTACAAGTGTATCAATTGTACTGCATCTGTATATGTGACCTCCCACCACGAAATCAGTCTTAACTCGCAGTCAGTCGAACAGCATTAGGAGCTGAAAAGGTGATTGAGGGTCTATCTGGGGTGTTTTGACTTTTTCTCAAAATTGATTTCTGTAGACTATAATCTATCCACCACAGAAATTTTTTTCTTGAAAAAATACTACTAATCAATTTAAATCGGTATTTTAATGCACTGATTGCAGCAGAAAGAACACAATTTCCTACCAAAAGTACCCATTTTTGTCTCTTATCATGAACTGTAACATGTACAGTAATCCCACATGTAATATACTGACAGAAAGCTCTTTGGTGCACCTTTCACTAAGTTTCAGATAATGACAGCGAAAATTAGACATAAACTGGGTCAAATCCACCAAATAAAGAAATTTAAGGAAAATGTGTAGGAGAGCACACAAAAGCTTTAGAGGCCGTTTTCTCAAAATGGCCGTCATACAACTTAATGACTTTAAACATACATAACTTGTACATTTTTTTTAGTACAAGCTTTATTCAAGTACCAAAATAATCAGCAGAATGTACACTTTCCAGTGATATTAATTATATATCTCAAAATGCCCAAAATGCTAGTTAAGACTGATTTCGTGGTGGGAGGTCACATATCTTTGTGACCATCTCTGAATGCACACCCCTGACCAACCTCTTCACTCTGCTTGTCATACTACTTGTGTTATGTTCTGCTTCTCTGGTTCTCATACTAGTTACTTGTTTAAAAATCCCTTGATACAGATGTTCCACAGTCAGTTGCCACTCTTTTTCTGTGTCTGGTTTGTACAATTGGAATAAGCTTTCCCTATCTATTTGACAGTCACATTCTCTGTCTTCTTTCAAGTCTAACTTGAAGACATGTATACATTTTTGTACAGCAGTGATTTCCCCCTGGACGTGCCTATCCATTCATCTACTCCCCTCTTGTCCTCCCCCTCCTGGTTTGTGTATGTTTTGTATCACGAGTTTTTGTCACTGGAAGTGGGTGCTTTGGTGAATGATGAGAGAGTGCGCTTTGATTTTTGAGTTGCATATTAAGACCTGGTGCTGTATAAATGTCATTATTATTATTATTGTTGTTTATGATTATTATTAATGATGAGAGTGTGCGCTTTTATCCGAGTTGTTGGTCAAGACCTGGTGCTGTATAAATGTCATTATAGTACTGTTATCATCATCATCATCATCATCATCATTATGGTTATTATCATTATTGTTGTTGTTGTTGATGATGTTGTTGATGTTGTTGATGTTATTACTAGTAATAGTAGTAGGTTGTTGTTGTTGATGTTGTCATTGTTTTGTTGTTGTTGTTGTTGATAGTAGTAGTAGTAGTAGTAGTAAGTAGTAGTAGTCATCATCATCAGGTGCCCTGCCGCATGGCGTTGGCGATCATGGACTTCTATCCGTCTCTATCTCTCGTTACCCCTAGCATCTCTCCCACCCTCCTCGTCCCCAGCCACTCTGAAAGTCCGTAGAGCATTTTCTCCCTGGGTCTACCTGGTGCTCTCTTTCCCTCCAGCTAGCCCGTTGTGACCAGGTGCTCCAAATCTCCCTTCCTCATAAAATGGCCTATAAATGTTGCCTGTTTTTTCCTAATCTTCCTTATGAGTGATCTACTTGTGTCTGCCTCAAGAAAGACTGTCTCGTTTGTTTTCTTTGCTGTCCATGGAACTCTGAACATTCTTCTTAGAAACCACATCTTGGCTGCCTCAATCTTGTTCTGGCTTTGCTTGTTGACTGTCCATGCCTCACATCCGTACAACAGTATTGGTCCTATGTAACATTCAAGAACTCTCTTCCTGATGTTAATTGATAGGCATTTGTTGGTAAGAATGCTTGTCATCTTCTTGAATGCTGTTTTGGCTTGGCCTATTCTGCCGGCTATTTCTGGTGTGCATCTGCCGTCTGATGAAATGATCGTCCCCAGGTATTTAAATTTATCAATCTGAAGTAGTAGTAGTAGAAATAGTAATATGAATCATAGTACTGGGGCAGATAAGGGGTGTCTGTCTGATATAGTGATAGTGATATACACATATAATTATCTTAATAAATTGGTAATAGTCACTGACTCAGTGTGATTGGAAGTATTTGACAGATCTACAGAAACAACAGTACTGATATTGAAGTATTCAATGTCAAGGTCTTTGAGGAAGGCCTACAGCCAGTCCTTCATGTGTTTCTTCTGCCCATCAAAACACAAGGCATAGTTCTCCATACAGCAGTTGTTAAGACAGGCGATTGTCAGACACACGCACTACATGGCCAACTCAAATATTTGACTTGTGCCGTCTTGGCAAATGAATGTTTGTTGGGCAAAAGAAACACTTCAAGGACTACCTGAATGCTAACTACCAAACCCATACACACTGGATACTTCTCTGTTGATATTAACAATACTATCTATTGCTGTTTCTATCAAATGCTTGCTTAAACAGGATGACCAAACAAAGGTCTTTTGAGGTTTTTGCAAACTGTGGACAAACTACCTGGCACAAAAGTCTTGGGGCAGATTGGCCTTATAAGGCTTTACATCCTCCTGCAGACATTGAGAAAGCGCAAGTCAGATTGGCTGGCCATGTACTTGGGCATGACTGACAACCGCCTACCTAACCAACTCCTGTATGGAGAGTTCTATGTTGACAAAAAGACAGTCGCAGGTAGAAGAAATGCTTTAAAGACTATCTCGTATCTGATTGCCTCCACCAGAATCAAAGACTGGATATCAATGACAACTCTTTGGAGAGTTTGGCCCATAACTGCACTGTATGGCAGAGCAAGATCACAAAAATGGCCAGTGCATTTTCTCTTAGCTTCAGCAAGTCTCTTGGCTTCTGTTACGAGCCACGCGACTAGCTGAACTGAGAGGAATTTTAAGCACAGCATGCAAGGTCTGAGCTGGTATTAATCCAACCATAGCATCTGCCCACATGTCCCATATGTGGGAGAGACTTCACAGCCTGAATCAGGCTGATCAGCCACTCCTGACTAACTACAGCTGAAGCACCACCCAGAACTAAAGCCATGGTTATCTTTGATCTTGAAGGACAAACAGAATCCCCCTCTTCCTCCTCCTCATCATTAGTACTGACTACTTGGTAGTTTGATTAGTCACCATCTCAGTCTACTGACTGCTCAGTGTTGTAAATACTGAATGAGTGAATTAGGTTATCATCATCATCATCAAGTGCTCTGCCACATGGCGTTAGCGATCATGGCCCTCCATATGTATCTATCCCTTGTTGCCTCAGCCACCCACAAGTCCATCCAATATTTTCTCCCTGGGTCTACCTGGTGCTCTCTTTCCCTCCAGTATTTCTGTTGTGACCAGGTGCTCTAATTCCCCTTTTCTCATGAAATGGCCTATTTTTTTTAAATGTTGCTTCTTCCTTATGAATGATCTTCTTAAGTCTGCCTCCAATTAGATTATTTAAACTTTTATTTTTGGTCATCCACTCGCTCTTACTGATTTAGAAATTAGATTTATTTTTACTTTGATTGTCAGCCAAAATTTGTTTCTGGTATGCATTAACACGCCATTGTGTGCAGGACACAAATAGGAAATGTGTGTTGTGCATGCATGAACATGCGTGTTTGCCTGTATGTGTGTGCGTGCATGCGTGTGTGTGCGTGTTTGTGTTTGTGTGTGTGTGTGTGTGTGTGCATATGTGTGTGTGCATATGTGTGCATGCATGTTTGTGCATGCATTATAAATATATGTGTGTATATGCATGTATACAGGAATATATATATATATATATATATACATACATGCACGCACATCCATGGATGTGTCTGCATGCATGCACGTGTGCATGTGGAGGGGTGTGGTGCATGCATGTGTGCGTGCATGTGTGTGTGTTGTGTGTGTGTGTGTGTGTGTGTGTGTGTGTGGTGTGTGTGTGTGTGTGTGTGTGTGTGTGTGCATGTGAGAAAAAGAGAGAAAGACTCAGAGAGAGAGAGAGAGAGAGTGTGTGTGTGTGGTGTGTGTGTGTGTGTGTGTGTGTGTGTGTGTGTGTGTGTGTGTGCGCGTGCGTGCGTGCGTGCGTGCTGTGTGTGTGTGTGTGTGTGTGTGTACATGATATATATGAATGTATACATCACATGTGTTTGTACTGGACAATCTGGAAGGTGGGTGAGGGAATCTATTGTTAACGTATAACAGCTACAGTTCTGAAGTTGAAACAATGATGAGTGTACCGTTCCATATATATATATATATATATATATATATAATATATATATATATATATTTCAATAGCATGACCAGGCAAAGGTCTTCTGTGATCTGTTAGGATCAATTATCATCCACTTCATCTGCTGTCACAATGGAAACAGACAACTTATCAACGTTCAGTAAGTACTTCCCATTACACTCTTCCCATACTGTTCCCAGTTTCTGCCTTTTCTCCTGGATTACAATAAGCCACTTACAGATATCATAGAGTTAATATCAATTCAATTCCACCATAAACAATTGGGATTACCAGTACTACTACTATCATTGATATGGCTTACGTACATCAGGCATTTCTAATAGTAATACTGAAATAGATCTGCACCAGGGTGGTTTTCTATGTCTACTTCTTCCCACTGATTATTAGGAGTTTTCTTTGTTTTGTTTCATGTTTTTTCCTTTAGTTGTTGTTTCTTGTGGTTTGTTTTGGGTTGGGCCATTTAGAAAAAAACTTTTTATATTTTACCTCTTGAACACTTCTTTTTTAATTTAAATCACAATGTTTTTTATGATAAGTCTGAAAGTGTATTTAATCAATTAGATTATAATCTGACAATAATTCTCATTGTGTGACAATGGTAACCTTATCCAACAAAGAGGTCAACATCTTGAAGCTGAACAGTCTGTTCTAGTATTTCTACACAATAGGATTAGAACTGCTATCTTGGAGAATATGGCCTGGGGACTTTGATCTTGATTTTGATCTTGAAGGCATCTTACAGCTGATTTTTCAGCAGATTAGAACACTTTTCTGCTACAATCTTATGTCTCGAGTTCAACCCCAGCCTGCAACATTAAAAAGTGGCCTGTTCACTGTCCATCTTAATGCTTAGTATTTCTTAGTATTCTTAGTATAAAAATTCACAATTCCTGTTCTTCACCTCCCAACCATTCCCCTTTCCATTCCAAGACCTTACCAGTGCACAAGATTTTGTGCACGCTCAAGGAGTCTGCCAGATAACAAATGACTGGTTGGGATGGAATGAATACCGTGAAGTTCGTACTAGTATAAGCTGTTACATTTTTGCCCAGCTTTAGCCCCTGCGGCATAAAAAACAATGCGGCTTATTTGCAGATTTTCCCCCATCCCAAGAGTGTCACGTTCTTGTATATTCTTAGTTTCTCTTTAACTCACCAAAATCGTGTTTACCGTTCATGAATTTTTCGGTGAGCTCCATGTTAAAGTGTTAACTGTTCACGTTAAAGTGTTAACTGTTAACTGTCCACATTTTTAAATCAAATTCGAATACATTGAAGCATTTGGATCAGTATTCAGATCTGCTCTGCTCAAGCGTACACCCTCATCATGCCAAAAACACGATGTAATGCCTACGAAGCAGCCTTCAAGTTGAAGGCGATCGACCTGGCCATTGAAAAACTGCAGCTTACAGTTATAAACCAGTACGGCTTATGTGTGAATATAGTTAAGATTTTTCTATAATTTAGTGGGTGTGCCTTATATACCAGTGCACCCAATAGCCAGAACTTTACGATATATACAGATTGTGTGTGTGTGTGTATGTACATGTGTGTGTGTGAGTGTGTGTGTGTGGTGTGTGTGTGTGTGTGTGTGTATGTGTGTCTCTGTGTGTGTGTGTATGTGTGTGTGTGTGTGTGTGTGTGTGTGTGTCTGTGTGTGTGTGTCTGTGTGTGTGTGTGTTGTAAGGTGGTCTGCGTTAGTTGCAAGCATTTGTCTGGTGCATAGGTGTGCTTTGACTCGAACTGTCAAGATTTGGCGCCATATAAATACTGTAATCATTATCATTATTTTCATCATCATCATCATCATATTATTATTATTATTATCATTATTATTACAACTTCTACTATCATTATTATTATTATTATTAATTGTTTGAGTGTCACAAGTCCTGATTTGAGCATGATGAATCTTTACTGAATGATCTCAAAACTCTTTAGAAGCAAGCTGCACTGTATTCAGTGTCTAGGACTAATTCTCTGTAGTGTATGATAATCTGACACCTTAGGCTTAAAACAAAGTGCAAACATTATAAAACAGTTCTTTTTTGTGTTTTAACTCAGGGGTATTGAATTTATCACAGAAAATGTTATATTTTCTTGTCTTTACTGAGCCACAACAGATAAGTGCTCCTAGTTTATTAACTTTATGGCACCTAACAGAACCTAACCACAGTGATTGTTAATATTATCTGACAATAGTACACAGTAAAAATGTCATGCCTGTAAAAGTGTAAGTGTAAACCCTGAGTGCACAAATCTTGATTATGGTAATAAAGCTTGGCCCATCACTTTCCTAAAAATAACCCAATAGATTTTACCTGCATGGGCCAATGATCCATGTACCCAATTTTCCAAATTGAACCTTCACGTTTATGCCACTTATAGTTTCTGTGATATAAACAATAAAGTTCTATACTTAACAAACAAACGAACAAACAAACAAAACAACCAACCAGTCAGCCAATCAAATAATTTTTTTAAAAAACAATAGGAAATCATGAACTTAAATACATACAAGTTCATGATTTCACATTATGCTGTCTTACAGTTCACAATGAATGAAACTGACTGATGTCAATTATATATATACGAGAGGCCTACGAATTATCAGTGCCATCAGTGGCACTGATTCATAACCATGTCACTTGCAGAAAGCTACCTCTTAGTGACAACAGAATCCTAGACTGAAACATCGAAACCAAAATATACTGGGGGAGGGGAGAGGTGAAGTTTGGAGTTTGTTTAAGAGGGATTCAACACACTCAGATAATTCTGTATGAGCTCCACCAAAATCTGCCACATTCTTTGATCCTGTCAAATAAGGCCTTAAAATGGAGATGGGGGTAAAGGGTTCCTAGGAAACATAAGTCTGGCACTACCAGTATGATCAAAGCATTCTGATGGAGATACAAACCGGTCGGCTATTATATTGCTGGTTGGGACTGAACTCAAGACATCAGACCTTGAGTCCAGAGTACTAACAAAAGAACCAACCAGGTTTTTTTGTTTTTGTTCTTTAAAACAAGGATAGGCCTAACAGACTAAAGAGAGTTCTAAGTGAAAGACAAGTTTTGAGTTTGAGCAAGTGGGATTCATCGCACAGGGATAATTCCATATGCGCTCTGCCCAAATTTGCCTGCAATTAGGTCCCTATCAACCCTGAGCCTGCACAAAACCCTAGCATCGTCATCATCATGGACATACCATAGAATACGCTGGTAAAATGGAGATGGGGGCGAAGGGCCTATCATCTATGAAACCACCAGAATGATGGAAAAATTAGCCTACTATCATACTATGGACAGCAAATAGGCCACTTTTTTTTTTTAATGTTGCAGACTGGGATTGAACTCGATATATGAGATCTTGAGTCCACGGCTTTATCATTTCTAAATTCTATCAAAGGAACCAACTACTGAACTAGATCTAGTGAAGTCTACTAAAGTGACAGTCTGAACTAGCTAAAATAGTAAAAACTAAAAAAGCATACGTCAAGTAAAAAGCGTGTACCTTTGAATTCCCGTGTAGGCGTCTGACAAGATAGGCTGTGCCTCCTCGTCATCATTATGTGCTTGGCTGACACGATTTCCCATCGAAGAAGGGGCAAAAATGAGCACAAAACACAAAAGTACCTCCTTGCTACTTTTCTCAAATGTCAGTCATGCGATGTGAAAGTCTACCGGAAGAAAACATTGTACGACCTCGACCTCGACCTTTGTAACGGAAGTTGACAAATAGACCTATGCGTCATCTACCAACAACACTAGTCTGTTTTTGATTGGGTAGAAATTGTAGCTATTTCAGGAAATTGGTCGCAACCACAGTGTTCTGTGGTAGCAACTGACCTGACGGCTTTCATCATCCACAGGTAAACCGCTTGCTATTTAGTTACGTTTTAATGCATATTGTGATCATTTTTGGATCGCGACAGTTGACAGCTACCTGATCGATTGCCTGAGACAGTGACAGAGATACATTCCAATGTTTTAGTTGTGCAGATAAGAATTTTGTTAGTTTCGAGTTTGGGCAGATGACTATCTTAGTTAGTATCTAGATCGACCGTCTTGTTTCATGAAGATCTCTTTCGATTGTTGTCAGTTTCATTTTCGCTAGCCCAAATAGTGAAATACCAGTTGGAAACACATTTGTTGACTCTGGGTGTATGGTGCTTTGCTCCGTTTAGCTTTGTAGATCGTTGATCCGTCAGTTTCCGAAAGACGAAAAGGTAAGGGAACAGATTAAGGTTTGAATGTAGTCATTTGTCATTTGACATTTTTATCACAAAACTGGACTGATTGATTATTGACAGATATGATACATTAATAGATCTAATCATATTCACTTGCCGTATGTCACAGAGCTTAGAGGATGAAAAATCCCACAGCAACAGAAGAGTTGTCCCTGGAAAAATGCTGTGGAAAACAGAAATGCAGGCATTCAGGAGAAAAAAAATCGGTGTGTGTTGTAACTTGTAGGCTATACAGTATACTATACTGCACTGATTCGGTTGGAAGAGTAGTCTGCATTTCATGCAGAAAAGATTGTGTAAAGACACACTCAAGAAAATGAATCCTGTTCAATCTAAAATGATTAAATCATAAATCTTGTTATAATATATATATAATATGTCACTACAGGCTGTTTTCTTGTTATATATTATTAATATGTCAGGCTGTTTACATCATATCTTCTTTTCTTCTTTTTTGACAGGAGAGAGTGGCCATAAGAATATTTACACAGGAGAGTTGATTGTCAACTAGAGAAGATCATCAGAGAAGTCAAGATGGGGCCATCTGTGACCAAACTGATGGCCATATTGGTCTGTACCTTCATCTGTGCCACAACAGTCACTATGGGTAGGTGTTATAGACATTGTGACAGTCACTGTAGACAGATGTTATGACTAGTGTGACTGTTGCTATAAATTTGTGTTATGAATATTGTGACAGATATAATGTAAAAATTGTGACAGTCACTGTAGGTATGTGTTATGTAATATGACAGTCACTGTAGGCAGTTGTTATAAACAGTGTGATAGAGGTAGGTCTTATAAATAGCATGACAATCACTATGGATAGGTATTATAAACAGTGTGACAATCTCTATAGATAGGTGTTATACTTATAAACAGCGTAACAATCACTATAGATAGGTATTATAAACAGTGTGACAGTCATTATAGATGTGTGTTATAAACATTGTGACAGTCACTGTAGGCAGGTGTTATATACAGTGTGACAGACGTAGATGTTATAAACAGCATGACAGTCACTGTAGATAGGTGTTATAAACAGTGTGACAGTCACTGTAGGCATGTGTTATAAACAGTGTGACAGTCACTATAGGTATGTGTTATAAACAGCATGACAGTCACTGTAGGTGTGTTATAAACAGTGTGACACTGACAGTCACTATAGGTATGTTATAAACAGTGTGACAGTACTATGGAGGTACATGCTATAAATAGTGTGTTACTATAGGTATGTGCTATAAATAGTGTGACAGTCACTGTAGGTGTGTTGTAAACAATTTGACACTCTACGTAGGTGTTGTAAACAGTGTGACAGTAAATGAGTAACTCTAGGTAGATGTTAAAATAAAATTTTAAAAAACTGTAATAAACAGTGTGACAGTCACTGTAGGTAGGTGTTATAAATAGTGTGACAGTCACTGTAGGTATGTGTTATAAATAGTGTGACAATCACTGTAGATAGGTGTTATAAATAGTGTGACAGTCACTGTAGGTATGTGTTATAAACAGTGCGACAGTCACTGTAGGTATGTGTTATAAACAGTGTGACAGTCACTGTAGGTATGTGTTATATTACTTATAAACAGTGTGACAGTCACTGTAGGTATGTGTTATAAACAGTGTGACAGTCACTATAGGTCTCACCCGTCTCACCCGTCGGCGTCACCGGGAACAGTGTTGGCCGCTGCACATGATGTCCTCACAAGCTGCCTCCAGCACTCTCGATCTTGGCTAAGTCTGACCACCTCCTGGAGTTTCTTGCCACTGATGTTTGTGATGTTTCTAGCAAGTGATGCAGGTGGCCGTCCTCTGTTTCTCTTTCCTTCCACTTTACCTTGGAGGACAGTGGACATCAAGTCTGTTCTCTCATTACGGATTGCGTGTCCAACATATTTCAGTTTCCTCCGTTGTATGAGTACTAGGAGCTTGCGTGTAGTACCCAACTCATTCAGTATGCTTTCATTTGAGCGCCTATCCGTCCATTTGACCCTCAGCAGTCTTCGGTAAAACCACAGCTCTGCTGCTTCCACTCGTCTTTCATCCTCTTTCTTCATTGTCCATGCCTCGCAGCCATACAACATCACTGGCCAGACAAGACATTTTAAGAGTTTTATTTTAAGGTCTGCTGTTATGCTGTGGTCTTTCCAAATATTGTTCAATTGAACCATACTGTTCTTGGCCATTCCAATTCTCATCTTTATGTCTTTTGAGCATGTTCCATCGTGTGTCTTGACTGAACCTAAATATTTAAAGTCCTTGACATTTTCTAGAGGGATTTGGTTTAGCATGATCTGGTCCTGTCTAGTGTTATATTTGCCTGCAACATGCATAACCTTTGTCTTCTTTGAATTTAAGTCCAGCCCAGCTGCCTTTCCAACCCGGTCTACCCTGCTCAGGATCCTCCTAGAGCCTGTAATGTTGTCTGCCAGTAATCCTGTGTCATCTGCGTAGCGTAAATTTGACAGGTTTCTACCACCAATATTTACTCCCATGTCTTCTATGTCTGCTTCTCTCATGATATGTTCAGTGTATATGCTGAAGAGATGTGGAGACAGGATGCAACCTTGCCTCACCCCCTTAGTGATGTTAAAAAATTTGCAATTTTGATTATTCCATCTAATTGTTGCTTTTTGATCATTATATAATGAAGCTATGAGGGAAACCAGATGTCTTGGAAAACCCATTTTGATCATGAAGTGGAAAAGACTTTGGTGAATCACGCTATCAAACGCTTTGCTGTAGTCAATGAAAACGATGAACATCTCTTGGTCTGTGTTTCTAATCTTTTCTATCAATATCTGGAGTACAAACAGCATATCTATTGTTCCCCTGTTTTTCCTATAGCCTGCCTGACAGTCGGATAGCTCTTCCTCTACTTTTGGCTTTAACCTGTTTAAAATTATTATCAGCAGTATTTTACTGGCATGACTGATCAGTGCAATTGTTCTAAAATTGTTGCAGTCTTTGACATTTCCACTCTTATGTAACATGACAAATTCTTGGAGCTTCCAGTCTGTAGGCCATTGACAAGTCTTCCATATCTTGCAGCATAAGTGATGCATTACTATAGGTATGTGTTATAAACAGTGTGACAGTCACTGTAGGTATGTGTTATAATCAGTGTGACAATCACTGTAGGTATGTTATAAACAGTGTGACAGTCACTGTAGGTATGTGTTATAAACAGTGTGACAGTCACTGTAGATAGGTGTTATAAACAGTGTGACAGTCACTGTAGGTATGTTATAAACATTGTGACAGTCACTGTAGGTAGGTGTTATAAACAGTGTGACAGTCACTGTAGATATGTGTTATAAACAGTGTGACAGTCACTGTTGGTAGGTGTTATAAACAGTGTGACAATCACTATAAGCAGTATAGACAGTGTGACAATCATTATAGATAGATATTATATAAACAGTATGACAATCACTATAAGCAGTATAGACAGTGTGACAATCACTATAGATAGATATTATATATATAAACAGTGTGACAATCACTATAGGCAGTATAGACAGTGTGACAATCACTATAGATAGATATTATATAAACAGTGTGACAATCACTATAGGCAGTATAGACAGTGTGACAATCACTATAGATAGGTATTATAAACAGTGTGACAATCACTATAGCCAGGTAGGTGTTACAAATGCGTGACAGTCACTATAGATACATGGTTTAGATAGTGTGACAGTCACTATAGGTATGTATTGTAAACAGTGACAGTCCCTGTAGGTATGTGTTATAAGCAGTGTGACAGTCATTTTAGGCAAGTGTTATAAACAGTGTGACCACTGCTATAGGTAGCTTTTCAGTATTATACAATATGACAGTTACTATAGAAAAGTCTTGTACAGGTAACTATAGGTAATTGGTATAAATTCATACTGATGAATGCTGTGTGTACATGTGTGTGCAGGTGCGTTTGGCAGCAAATCGGATCGTGTGTTGCTGAGGGACATACAAGTACTGACACTGTACAAAGACAGGATGACATCAGGTCGACGATCTTCACCTGTATCACAGGTAACAGCATTGCAAAACATCGAAAGAAATACGTAATAATGCCGTTATTGAAAATAGAAGTGTGGTAAAAATTGAGATAGCCTGATCTTTGTAATATGATCCCTGTGGAAATCTTTGTATTTGTCAGGAATAGTTTATAGTGGCAGTTGTTGCACATGATTAACATTATCATCATCATGTGCCCAACCACATGGTGTTGGCGATCATGGCCCTCCATACAAATATATCCCTTCTTGTTGCAAATACATCTCCCACTCTCTCTGTCCTCAGCCACCCTGCAAGTCCCTCCAATATTTTCTCCCTGGGTCTACCTGGTGTTCTCTTTCTCTCCAGCTTTCCTGTTGTGACCAGGTGCTCTAATATCTCTTTCCTCATAAAATGTCTTATAAATGTTGCTTATCTTTTCCTAATCAGTAATCTCTTTTTTGATTAATGATCTTCTTGTGTCTGCCTCTTTCAAGACGGTCTCGTTTGTTTTCTTTGCTGTCCTTGGAACTCTCAGCATTCTTCTTAGAAACCACATTTCTGTTGCCTCAATTTTGTTCTGACTTCACATGTTGACTGTCCACAATTCACAACTGTACAATAGTAATTAGTATTGGTTCTTTGTAACCCTCAAGAACATTACTAGTACACTGTTTAGACTCCAGCTGCTCCTTCTCCTAGTGCCACTAGTACTGACTTCTTTGGGTGCAGGTTCAGAACTATGGCCTGTTGGCTCAGTTGATTAAAGTGCCATGCTGATAATACAGGAATTCATGGGTTTGACCCTTAGGTGGGCCACGGGATTTTTAGCAAGTTGGCTGGCTGTTGATAGAGCCATGGACTTAAAATTTGACGTCTCCAGTTCAGTCCCAGCTTGCAACTTAAAACCTGGCCTGTTTGCTGGCAGCTTAATGTTCTGATCATTCTGATGGTGTCAGTTAGTGTTTCATACTCTGTAGATCCCATTTTCCTTCAAAACCCCCATCTTCCTTATTTTAACACCTTGCCAGTATGTCAGGATTTGCACTGGCTGAAGAAACCTGTCAAATGATTTTTGGCAGAGTAGGATGGAACACATATGTAATTGTTTAATGGTGGTGAATCCTTGAACAAACTCCAAACTAAATTACTTCTACTACAATAATTCACATGTATACCTTTATAATTGTTATTACTGTTCTCATACAAGTCGTGGGTGCAGTAATGATGTTCAGAATTTTACTTTTTTGAGACTGCATTTCAATTTCAAGATTTTTTGTTTTGTTTTGTTTTTCCCGTTCACAGAATGTTTAGCTGGTCGTTTGGCAAGGTCTTTCATATGATGAAGATATGTTTCCATACTCTATCATTCTGTGTCAGTTTTGCTCATGATGTTGAGTTGCCCTATTCAGGGTTCATTCAGAAACAGCAGAAACCTTGCAAACTGGTCACACAGCATAATGGTGGTGGTTTGTTTTGGTAATCATATTAGACCTTTTTGATGCAGGACTTAAAGATCAGTGGAGCACTCTGTAAGGTTGTCAAGAATAAGATCATTATCTTTTTACCTTTTATTTTCAGTTGTATTGCTGTTTTGTATCATGTATGTATAATGTAGTATTGTATTGTCTTCGTTCATGTATCAGTTTCAGTGTACATGTAAACTGTTACAGTAAAAATTCTGTTTGTATAACTGTGTTTACGGTCATCAGTATGTTCTGTGTGTCGACTGTTGTTGTGTGTGTGTGTGGAAGGGGGAGGGCAGCCAAAGGGTACAGTCAGTGTATGTTTTCTGGTGACGGTTGTTGTGTGTGTATGTTGGCGGGGGGTTGCAGTGTACAGCCAAAGGAACAATCAGTATAAGTGTTCTCTGTAGTGTAAATTTTGTTGTGTAGGGGGATACAGCCAAAGGGTACAATCAGTGTTTGTTCTCAGCGATCAGTTGTCATTTATGGGGGTACAGACAAAAAATATAACCAGTGTATGATCTGTGCTGACAGGTGTCATGTGTGGGTGGTACAGCCGAATGGTACAGTCAGTATTGTTTCTTAACAGTTGTCTTGTGTGTGGGGTACAGCTAAATGATACCACCATTGTATGTTTCAGTTGTATGTGAAGGGTACAGCTGGAGGATGCAATCAGTGTATATCTCTGCTAACAGTTGTCTGGAAGGGTATAGCCACAGGATATAATCAGTGTATATCTCTGTTAACAGTTGTGTGTAAAAGCCAGAGTATACAATCATTGTATTTTTCTGTTGACAGTTGTCATGTGTAGGGGGTACAGCCCGTGGATACTACATGCCCACAGTAGTGCAGTGCTACAACAGAGGAACAGACGGACATGACATTCAGGTGAGTTTGCCGTTAAGCTGCTGGACATCGCTGACCAAGTTTTTTTTTATATGTTTGTCCTTAGTTGCACGCAAAAGAGGAGCACATGTCATGTGTTTCTTTCAAGCTGGTCAGCCAACCCAGTTGATATAACCTTGTGCTTAAGATTTGTTATCTCAAGTTCAGTCTCTGCCCACGATATAAAAACTTTCTGTTTGCTACCCATCTTAAAATATTTCGATTATTCTGGTGGTGTCTGCTGTTTTCTGTATGTTAGGGGATGTGTGTGTGTGGTGCGTGCGTGCATGCATCTCACTCACTCACCTGGAGGTTGATGGGCAATTGGGCCTTTGATGTAGTTTTTCTTCCAGATCATCCGTGCTTAACTGTATATGAAGGACTTTTGTTGTGTGTGTGTGTGTGCGCGCGTGCGTGCGTGTGTCTGCCTGCCTGCCTGCTTGTGTGTGTGTGTATGTGTGTGTGTGTGTGTGTGAGTGTGAATAATGCTCCTGTTTCTAGTCTGTTTATTCACATCTGTTGGGAAGCTTTTTTTTTAACGGAGTATGAGTGTGTACTTTGTTGTGGTGGCTTTCCCATAAGCCATCATTGTAGAAATGATGATTGTTATCATTATTGTTGTTTGGTAAAAAAAAAAATTGATTCCTATGAAGCGAAAGCCAGACTCATAACTTCCATTTTCATCCCCATTCTAATACATCAGTGCCAGTCTACACCCACACCAAGACCTAGCTGTCAACAAGGCTAGACGCGACATGATCAGAAACTCATAATCAGAGAAACGGTGGAAGCATCAGCTCACCATCGTATTCATTAGTGGACAGTGAAGTGGTTTGGTAATTTAAACACAATGTAAACAAACCAGCTGGCTCAAGAGGAGTCTTGGAATAAGATACCAGGAATGAAAGTGGAAGGCAGACCAAGGAAGACCTGGATTAATCAATACCACGAAAGAAACATTGACATCACATGGCATCTCTCCACTTCAGACGTTCCAGCTCGCTGTAGATCATCACTCTTTCTGCTCCTGCAACACCCAAGATGGTACAAGTGGATAGATGAAAACTAGAAATAAGAATGAAAAGTGAATGTACATCTGTCTGTGTGCAGTGGGAGTGTAAGGCAGATATGGACAATGCCTTCAGGTTTGGGTCTGTGGAGGTGACCTGTGAGGGATTTGACTATCCTGATGATGACTACATCCTTAAAGGCTCTTGTGGGGTCAGTATTCAGTGTTTGGTATCCTTTGATTAGTTTTTAGGGGATGGGTGGTGTGCGAGTGTGTGTGTGTGTGTGTGTGTGTGTGTAGGGAACATGATGTTTGTGTGTGTGTGTGGACATGGACAGTGCCATCGGGTTTAATTCAATAGAGGTGAGGGATACGATGATCCAGATGATGACTGTATTGGGGTCTTGTGGGGTATGAGATTGTCACTGTCAGTGTCTTTTACTTTCTTCGTTGTGGTTTAGACTCTCTCTGTCTTTGCTTTCTTCTCCTTTCTTTGCCCAAGCCCCCCAGCCTTTCTCTCACACATGCACTTTTCCCTGAGCCCCCCCCCCCCCTCTCTCTCTCTCTCTGTCTCTCTCTCTTTTCTGTCTTTCTCTCTCTCTCTCTCTCTTTCTGTCTTTCTCTTTCTCTTTCTCACTGTCTCTCTCCCCATCTCTCCCTATCTCCCTCTCATCTCCTCCTGTCTGTCTGTGTATGTGTTCAGATCTATCTGCTATATTTGTGCATGTAGAATTTTCTGAAGATAATGATGTGATGCTGAAAAAGACAGAAGCTAAAATTCTTCTGTGTCGGTGTGTGCATCCATGTGTGCGTGCATGTGTGTGTGTGTGTGTGTGTGTGTATGTGTATGCGTATGCGTATGCGTGTGTGTTTGTGTGTGTGTGTGTGTGTGTGTGTATTTTGTGCGTACGTGAGTACATGCACCTGTATTCTTGTACGCATGTGTGTTTCATTGTTTGGGAGAGAAACAGGAAAAAACTCAGAGAAAGAGATAGGCAGACACTGAGACATACAGAAAAAGAGACAGGGAGAAATTCTGGAAAAAAGTCACTTTTTTTCAGTTTCAGTTTCTTAAGATGGTGTCTCCACTTTAAGAATAAATTCCATATGCACTGGCACCATACATGCCATGTGATGGATAAGATCCAGAATGATCATGGCATAATCTGTAAACCTGAGCATAAGCCCTGCTAGCTGTAAAGGTCTTGAAGTCTTAATTACTCTATGGGTTCTGTGTTTAACCTTGTTTCAGTCTGTCATTGAAACAACTAAGGCTTCTGTCATTGAAACGATTAAGGTTATGTTGTAGTGAAATGTATTTCTTCATCTGCTATATTCTATATGAAGAAATCTGCCCCGACCCTAACCTTTTCATCTTTTCATGAGTGCACTGCGCCTATACCCCACCAGATTCATGTCACAGGAACCCATGCTTTGGGCAACCCAACGCATTACCCCTTTCTGGTCTTTTATACAGTGTATTATTCCCATCATCTTAAAAGCCTTTTCTTTTTCAACAGTTGGAGTTCACCTTGGACTTCACAGAGGAGGGATACCAGCGTTACAAGCAGCAGAAGAGTCAGAGTTACAGTGGTCATCACAGCTACAGTGGTGATCACAGCTCCCACCATGACTCTAATTATGGGTAAGTAACTCACAGCTCAGCAGACAATATAGCAAATGGCTCGGTTCAGCAGATTACTGTCTAGGAGGGTGTGGGTTCGAACCCCCCATCAGTCCAAACAAGTCAGGCATGTTATAGGTATATTGGAAAGACTGAAAGCGCACAGTTAAGTTGTTTCCTCTTTATGGATGTGTTATTGAGAGTAATGCTGAGATTTATGGACCAACAGTACAGTTGTCCTATACCTCTTGGCCCAGTTGATGTCAGGATAGATTATGGAAGTGAGCATGGAGGGCAGCCATGACACATGATCTCAATCTGAGATGGAAAGTTCTCCATGGCATTAATACTGTCATCCATATTTTCATCAGCATTGGATTGTGAAAACTTATGTCAGATTACATGGCCACGTATGCCTTGCTGTCATGGAACGTGGCCCATCTGCATCTTCTGGACAGTCATTTGGTGTCAGCAAGAAAAAACAATTTGCCAAGCTGTTATTCAGGCTTTCAAGAACTGTCTGTTTGAAAAACTATTTATTTATTAAATAGTTGTTTGTTTTGGGAGGTTGGGAGCATGATAGACTCATGCCACTGGGTTACACATCTTTGGAAAACAAATTTACTATTTCAGACTGAATGTTTTCAGTACATTTACTTCAGCTTCCAGGATAGTGTTGACTGTTTCAAGGTATTGATTTGGGAGCCAGCAGGGGAAAATTAGGAAAAGGTGTCTCCATTAGTGTGGAAGTTGTTGCATTTTCCAGTAGAAGCTCATGGATTTCATGATCATCTGGTGGCCAGTTTGAAATATAAACTACATATTTATGTATACATGTCAGATGATTAATGAATAACAAGGTAGCAGTGCATTTCACTTGACACTCACACCAAGTTTTAGATGAATATTTCTGTTCTCAGGGACAGGCATTTTTCTCAGGAAAGTCATACCACATTAGAATGAATGTTTAACCCTTTGAGCCCTAGCCCCCTGAGCCATACAATACACTATTCCTGGGCTCCTGAGCAGAGTGCACTGAAAATCTACCCCATCGTAGTAATGCATGCATAAGAGACAAACTACTGACAAACAACCACAAAAAACAGTGTAAAAGTACAAATGTTTTATTCCACTCTTCACTCAAATTTTGTGCATCACCACCATCCCCTGTAGGCTGTTTACGTAACTGTTGCCACGCCTACCTTCTCTGCCAGTCCGATCCTCATTGTCACTGTTTGAATCGCCTACACCTCCATCATCACTGTTTTCACTTTCGAGATCACTCTCTGGGTAACTTTGAGCAAAATCCTGCTCATCTGAATCGGAATCGTACAGAGCTTCGAGCACTTGCTCAGTGGTGAAAAAACGCTGGCGCTTGTTTGCCTCACGAGAGGTCGAAGGTTGAGGAGTTGATCTTTTCATTGTGAAAACTGACAAAACGTACACCAAACTATCACAATGGAGGCTGCCATGTGCAAATTGAAGTGTTCTGCAGCGACTGGGAAGGAATTATTCTGATTGGATAATATAAAAATAGAGCGAGACCCGGCTGTTTGACCCACTGTGCTGTGGCGACGTACAGCGTGCACTCGGAATCCCTCACACAAAGCGTTGCGACCTGTAGTCGCATTCGGGCCCAGAGGGTTAAATACCAGTCATGTTAAAAAAAAAGCACAAACAAACAAAAGGACTGAAACTATATGTATAATTGTTTGTTGAAAATGTAAAGAGTGCTGTATTTCTTTGCAACCTTTTTAGGCCCTCAGATATGGCACATCTTGCTTACAGCAGATTTTGAAACGCAAAAATCATTGTTTTTAACTTGCAGTAGAACAAAGAATGTTTCCTGACTAATTCTGTAACTGTGTGTGCTGAAAATATATAATGTGAGCTTTCAAAGCATTAAATATTGTCTTTTTGTTTTGTGTATTTGACTGCTGGCACCTCTCAAAGTCATTGCTTATGATAGGTCAGACAAAAATGACAGTATCTCTGGAACTATCAGAGATAGAACGGTAATTCTGTTTTATATTTTCTTTTTTTTTTTTCTTTTTTTTTTTTTTTTCTATTTGAAAATCTGAAAACAGAAACACCACATCATAAATCAAAGTTGACTGCCGCTAATTAGCTATTGTGATTGTTTCTTCTGTCTCTGTCTCTCCTCCTTCATCTGCATCTTCTTGTTAACATTGTCATTATTGTTTGATGACTACAGGTCGTGGGGCAAAAAGAGCAAGTCAGTGGTGGGTGACCTGCTGTTTCTGGGCGGTATTGCTTTGGTGATCTACATTGTATACAAGAGTTGCCTGGCTCCCAACACCGCACAAGGCAGTTCTCACCGAGCTCAAGCAGATACAGGAGACAGTCCTCCCCCATACAGTAGCAGCCCACCTCCGTATGGTTTCCGTTCAGAATACATGCCTGGAAGTGGTAAGAAAATTAGATATTTGTTGTGGAGATTATTTCCATAGGTGGACTGTGTTGTGGAGATTATTTTATGGTTAGACTGTATTGTGGAGATGGTTGTGTGGTTAGACTGTGTTTTGTAGATTGTTCTGTGGTTAGAGTGTGTTGTAGAGATTGTTGTGTGTTAGACTGTGTTGTAGAGATTGTTGTGATTAGACTGTGTTGTGGAGATGGTTGTGTGGTTAGAGTGTGTTGTGGAGATTGTTGTGTGGTTAGAGTGTGTTGTGGAGATTGTTGTGTGGTTAGAGTGTGTTGTGGAGATTGTTGTGTGGTTAGAGTGTGTTGTAGAGATTGTTCTGTGGTTAAACTGTGTTGTGGAGATTGTGTGGTTAGACTGTGTTGTGGAGATGGTTGTGTGGTTAGAGTGTGTTGTAGAGATTGTTGTATGGTTAGACTATATTGTGGAGATGGTTGTGTGGTTAGACTGTGTTGTGGAGATTGTTGTATGGTTAGACTGTGTTGTGGAGAGATTGTTCTGTGGTTAGACTGTGTTGTGTAGATTGTTCTGTGGTTAGAGTGTGTTGTAGAGATTGTTGTATGGTTAGACTGTATTGTGGAGATGGTTGTGTGGTTAGACTGTGTTGTGGAGATGGTTGTGTGGTTAGACTGTGTTGTAGAGATTGTTGTGATTAGACTGTGTTGTGGAGATTGTTGTGATTAGACTGTGTTGTGGAGATTGTTGTGATTAGACTGTGTTGTGGAGAGATTGTTCTGTGGTTAGACTGTGTTGTGGAGATTGTTCTGTAGTTAGAGTGTGTTGTGGAGATTGTTGTGTGGTTAGAGTGTGTTGTGGAGATTGTTCTGTGGTTAGAGTGTGTTGTGGAGATTGTTGTGTGGTTAGACTGTGTTGTGGAGATTGTTGTATGGTTAGACTGTACTGTGGAGATAGTTCTGTGGTTAGACTGTGTTTTGGAGAGATTGTTGTGTGGTTAGACTGTGTTGTGGAGATTGTTCTGTGGTTAGACTGTGTTGTGGAGATTGTTGTGTGGTTAGACTGTGTTGTGGAGATTGTTCTGTGGTTAGACTGTGTTGTGGAGATTGTTGTATGGTTAGACTGTGTTGTGGAGATTGTTGTGTGGTTAGACTGTGTTGTGGAGATTGTTGTGATTAGACTGTGTTGTGGAGATTGTTGTGTGGTTAGACTGTGTTGTAGAGATTGTTGTGATTAGACTGTGTTGTGGAGATTGTTGTATGGTTAGACTGTGTTGTGGAGATTGTTGTATGGTTAGACTGTGTTGTAGAGATTGATCTGTGGTTAGACTGTATTGTAGAGATTGATCTGTGGTTAGACTGTGTTGTAGAGATTGTTGTGTGGTTAGACTGTGTTGTAGAGAGATTGTTGTGTGGTTAGAGTGTGTTGTGGAGATGGTTGTGTGGTTAGACTGTGTTGTGGAGATTGTTGTGATTAGACTGTGTTGTGGAGATGGTTGTGTGGTTAGACTGTTTTGTGGAGATTGTTGTGATTAGACTGTGTTGTGGAGATTGTTGTGTGGTTAGACTGTATTGTGGAGATGGTTGTGTGGTTAGACTGTGTTGTGGAGATTGTTGTGATTAGACTGTGTTGTGGAGATGGTTGTGTGGTTAGACTGTGTTGTGGAGATTGTTGTGATTAGACTGTGTTGTGGAGATGGTTGTGTGGTTAGACTGTTTTGTGGAGATTGTTGTGATTAGACTGTGTTGTGGAGATTGTTGTGTAGTTAGACTGTATTGTGGAGATGGTTGTGTGGTTAGACTGTATTGTGGAGATGGTTGTGTGGTTAGACTGTGTTGTAGAGATTGTTGTGATTAGACTGTGTTGTGGAGATTGTTGTGATTAGACTGTGTTGTGGAGATGGTTGTATGGTTAGACTGTGTTGTGGAGATTGTTGTGTGGTTAGACTGTGTTGTAGAGATTGTTGTGATTAGACTGTGTTGTGGAGATGGTTGTGTGGTTAGACTGTATTGTGGAGATTGTTGTGTGGTTAGACTGTGTTGTAGAGATTGTTGTGATTAGACTGTGTTGTGGAGATTGTTGTGTGGTTAGAGGTGTGTGTGGAGAGATTGTTCTGTGGTATATCTGTGTTGTGGAGATTGTTGTGTGGTTTGAGTGTGTTGTGGAGATTGTTCTGTGGGTAGACTGTGTTGTGGAGATTGTTCTGTGGTTAGAGTGTGTTGTGGAGAGATTGTTGTGTGGTTAGAGTGTGTTGTGGAGATTGTTCTGTAGGTTAGAGTGGTTTGTGGAGATGGTTCTGTATGCTAAATTCTTTTATGAACATACTTACATATTTTTATTCGTCTGCATGTGTGTCTGTTTATTTGTCTGTGTGTGTATTGGGCCATCCATTTAGAATTATGGTGTAAGTTTCTATAATACTATTATAGTACCATATCAAATATAGCAAATGTCCTAAATATAAAATGTTGATGATGAAATACAGATAAAATGGGATAGATAGTTAAAAGATTCATATTTTAATTTGGAGTTCTGATGATAAAAAGAAAATGGCAGATATTTTTGCTACTGTTCTCTGACATCCATAATGTAATATTTCAGAGAATCCATCCCATGTTTCATGTTTTCTCTTTCTACTTGCAGACAGCTGTCACGGCTCCTCCACCCACAGCAACACCTACCAGGGCAGCGGCACCCACAACCACAGCGCCAACAACCAAGGGGGAGGCTTCTGGTCAGGCGCCGCCACTGGGGGTCTGTTGGGCTACTTGTTTGGGCGCAACACTGGGACCTACACGCGCCACCATCATCAGCCCCATGGCTGGGGCAGCGGCTATACTGGTCGCAACACAGGCTGGTTCTCTGGCTCTGGTGGTTCATGGGGGTCGGGATTTGGTAGCGGCGCCAGAACCAGCTATGGTGGATCCTCATCCGGGGGTGGGGGTGGGGGTGCCTCTGTCAGCTCTGGCACACGCACAGCATCTGGGTTTGGGGGCACGAAGAGGCGTTGATCTGATGTCTTATTTTCTGTTAAGAAGGAAAGAGATAAAATGATTTCACTTCTGAGCCATGGGTTGGCTCACTCTGTGCGCGCGCATGTGTGTGTGTGTGTGTGTCTGTTTGTGTGTCTGTTTGTGAGAGAGAGAGAGATACAGAAAAGCTTGCAAAATTATCAGAAGAGAGAGTGTGAAATGGTTTGACAGAAAGTCAGTTTCTTTCACCTGTGGCAATATGCTACAGAATACTCTGTGGGCAAATATTACCAGCATTTCTCAAGCGCCAGCTAGTCAGTTTTAGCCCTCAGTGGTTTTGCTTATAATGAGAAAAGAATTCCGTACATGAAAGGAAAGAAAAATACGTACTGATATTGTAAATGTATAGAAATCAAATTCAGCAATAAAAAAGAGAAAAGATTAAAGGGAAAAAAACAAAACAAAGAAAGTAATGCCAATGAAGATATGGGTGAGAATTTTACCTTGTGAGTCATTCTGCCATTTTCAGCTGTTTAATGACTGATAGAAAAACTGATTGTACCTAAAACATGCCCAGTGGAGAAAGACCACAGCCAATGAAAAATCTCCCCCTAATCAGCTTGATAATGATGAGGATCATATAAGACCCATTAGTCAAAACAAGTTGGACATTCCCAAGATTTGTTGCGATGACACAAAACTTTTCTGTGTAATGTTGGTTTGAATGTCTCCATGATATATTCATAGATAATGCAACAGTGACTTTTGATACTAATAACAGCCTTGGTGTACAAGTGAGATAATACACAAGATAATGACTAAAACGTTTTTTGTTTTTTTGTTCTTTTTGTTTTCTGAATAATAACTAAGAAATGTGTAGTCTTTGTGAGTGTATTTTTCCCCATAATTTTTTGTTTGTTTGTTTGCTTTTAGTGTTCCAGTATTTTCAGGATGTGCGTATTCACATTGTTTTGTCCACGCTGTGCATGGTATGTTGCTGCACAGTCTGCATACTCCATCTTTGGTTGGTATGCTTGCCAGGTGTTTCTGTAAGCTACCACATACAGACATGACTGACAAGATTTCTGACTGCATAATTTGATCTTCTATGTGTGCATATTCACACAGAAGGGGTTCTGGCCCTGGCTGGTCTGCATACTCGATGACATGGGAGATTGGAAAACTCTCCAACTTTACCCTCCGGGCAGAGGTGTTCTGTTGGATGGAACCCAAGACATTCCTAGTGGAAGTCCAGCGTTGATGAACTTTACTACTGGCACCCACTGTCTCAGATATCATTTGCTTTGGTATTCACTACAGTTTAGAGTTCAATACTTATTGTGTTGCATTCGTTTCTGATGGTTTACTTTCCAGCTTTGTTCAGTCAGTATGCATATTATGTACATAAGTGTGTATATGTGTGAGTTTGTGTATCAGTCATAAAAATGTGATAATTCATCCATGGTACAATTGGCTGAAGTGCTAAATTTAACATTTTTGATACACTTGTTTGAAATTCTAAACTGCGTGTTACTGAATTAAGCATGACTAAAAATGAAGTCAGTCTGCTCTTTTATGTTAACATTGATATTTGAGTGTCTCTTTTTTTTTTTTTTTTTTTTTTGTCTTTTCATACTGTAATGTTTGTATTTTTCTTGTTTATTGAGGTGAGTGGGGAGGGTTTAAGAAATGAAATTAGTACGAAGGAAGGCAATAGATGTGCTGGCCCTTTGATGTGAATACTTTTTGTTGTAGGGTTACTATATCTTAGGGCAACTTTCTCTTTGGATTGATAATTGGGTATTTGTATTTAGTGCCTTTTCGGCTCTAGAGAAATGAGATATGCAGAAGCAATTTTTGGGTAATTCAGGCTTTTTGTTATATATGTTTCAGTGTCCTTAGTTATGTTTAAATTTGTATTCAGATATATTTTTTTAATCCCCTGTGTGATAAATTGGATGGAGGGGCATTTCCTTAGATTATGTGCATGAATGCATTGATGTGTGTACGTAATGTTGTTTTCCTTTTTTGTCTTCCTGTTGAAGTATTGTGCATGTTATAAAACGGTTATAGCTCTAATATGGCTCTGCGCAGTCAGCTAGGCTTTAAATAAAAATAACAGTAACTAATAGTGGATATGGGTCTTTGTGAATGCAGTACTGTGCCTTGTTGTATTGTGAAAATGAAAAAATGTCTTTTTCTGGAATCTGTTTGCAATACGCAGTAAATTTTATGTACATGTATATATGGTGTGAAGAAATATATTGTGTTTGTCAGTATTGCTGTAATATTTATGTACAGAGTCTGTTTGTATGTGAACTTTGTGGATTCTTCTTAGTTGTTAGATTTCAGTGTTAACAGATGTGTATGTGAAAATGTTATACAATACAATACAATACAATATTTTATTTGTATAGCGCAAAATCTTGATAAAATCAAATCTAAGCGCTAAAACAGACACACGCGCACACACACACACACACACACACACACACGCACACGCACAAGGCTAAAATGGGGAGAAAGAATAAAAGCAATGGAAAATTATAGAGAGCATATTATGAATATATCGCATGAACATACGTGTCATTTAATGAAAAATCCAGTCGGAGATAAAACTTGTACATATTCTGGGATGTGTTATTGTAAGTAATAAAGTCTTTCATGCTTTTATGCTTTGTGTCTGTGTGTGCTTTTATGCTTTGTGTTTATGTGTTTGTGTGTGGGAGCCATGTTATCAGTAAACGTTGCACTTAGGTGCATATGAGTGGATGTTTATCCCTTTGACTCACGCACCTGGTCCACCAGGATCCTGCATTGTCAACCATGCTAGCAAAACAAAAACTTAACCCTCTGACTCTCTCACCCTATCCACCAGCTTAGTGTAGGAAGCTGGTGGATAGGGTGAGAGTCAAAGGGTTAAGTTTTTGTAGTTGATGGATAGGGTGCGGGAGTGAAAGGGTTATCAAATAAACTTATAAGATCCATGTTGTTGGGAGTTGCTTAATTGAAAAACATAAAAGAAACATTTACTTGAACTTCTATAACATAGTGTTTAAACTGTTTTATGGGTGATACCGTCATATATTATTGGTGACAGAAATGATAAACAAGCACATACACATATATACACATACACTCACTCGCGCACACAAGCTCACACACACAACACACACACACACACACACACACACACACACACACACACAACACAAAACACACACACACACACACACACACACACACACACACACACACACACACACACACACACAAACACAAACGTGTAATGAAAATGCAGACACAGAATAAACAGCAGTAACATACCATAACCAAAACACATGGATACCAGAATGTAATATGTATTCAGAAAACATTACAAGATAATACAACTTCTCATAATACCATGAGTATACAGACTATGCAGCAACACTTATGTTACCTGCGCAGTGTGGGCCAACCCACCTGCACAACATGCATACACACATACAAGCCAACATATACATGTTCCTGGCTCTCTGAGGTGAGGTGATGCTCACACACACAACGCATCAGTTTTGAAAAGTTTCACAGTTTTTTTTGTTTGTTTGTTCACAATCCGAAAAATCCCGTTCATGCTTCTTGCAAGTATTGTTCTGTTGCATCCATGGTTTTGTTTGCTATGATTATTAATACTATACCTGGCCTTCTCCTATTTCCCCACTGGACAAAGCAGCAGGGAAGTTTCAGTCTTTTTCTCCTAATTCATGTATTTGGTGTTTGTTCATTTGTGATCTTACATCTACGCTTGACAAAGGCCAGTTGGCTGAAAATTTGCACCTGTCTTGTCTGGTTATATTAAATACGTGTTCTGATTCTATTTTCGTTTTTGTTTGTTTATTTGTTTGTTTTTCTGGTTCCTGTTAGCTTGAACGCAGGCAGTCACACTTGTCTTGGATTCCTTTATCAAAGAGGTCACATTTTTGTTTTTTGTTTTATATGAGAAGGTTAGTTCTTTTGATTGAACCATGGACTCATGATCTGATATCTAGAGTTCCATGCCAACTCACAACATTAAAAACTGGCCTGTTTACTGTCCATCTTAATGCAAGCTTCCTTAATTCTAGTGGTATCAGGTTAGTGTTTCATAGGTCCCTTCTGATAGCAATGAATTCCTTTTGAATGAACTACAAGCTCTGTTCCAGTTTCAGTTTCAGTTTATCTGTGCTCAGAATCAATTCCACATACATGGGTGTCACAGATGTCATTTGATGGATAAGATCCAAAAAGATCATATAAACTCTATACCTGTGCATAAGCCCAATGTGCAAGCAAGGTCTCGGGGTTCTACTTTAACCCTTTCACCCTCGCACCTTATCCACCGACTGCAAAATCTTAACTCTTTGATTCCCTCACCCTGCAGAAAGCTGGTAGAAAGGGTGAGGTAGTCAAAGAACTAAGTTTTTCTTTTGCTAGCATGGTTGACAATGCAGGATGCTGTGGACAGGGTGTGGGAGTCAAAGAATTAACTCCAAATTCTCAAGAGAGGGAAAGCAGGGTTGTCTTTTTGAACTGGTAAGGACAAGCAAACAAGGTAGATAAATCTACTTTCCTTTTCTTGGGGAGATGGGGATTGCCATTGGCACTTACTGGTACTTGTTTTGAAAATGCAGCCCCCCTTCCAGCTGTCAATTCTATTTTTGTATGTTAATTTATGATTATAAGGCAAATGACTTGTCCTTTATGTCACAAGTAAAATGATTATGAAAGGATAAAGTAGCATTCTCTTGCAGAAAACAATGTTCCAAAAATACCTTTTCTATTTCCTGACATTTTAAAACAAGTCTTGTCAATTGTACTTGGATCTTACAAAATTTCTTTTTTAGTCTACCTTCTGAGAGTGGGAATTTGTTTTATGTACAGATGGGAAGTTGTGTGTGTGTTTGTGTCTGTGTGTATGAGGGAGGGGGGGGGGTATATATACGTACATTTGCAGAACCTATCTTTGTTGTGAACAAGATTGTATCACAGAAGAGAAAGACATGCCACAATGTTCGAAGCGAACTGTTTGATTATACTGATATCACAACAGGTAAATGCATAAACAGATTAACGAATTTCATATTAAAAATCATGTATAATTAAACTTTCAGTTAGCAGGTAATTGCCCTGAAAAATACTTCTTTTTTTTTACAAATAGATTGATGAACATGTTTACAATACAAAGTCTTTGAACACATTTGTCTCAATGATATGGTAATTGTGTTACCAAGTTTTTGTGATACGAACATGTACACATCTGTGTGTGTTTGTGTGTGTGTGTGTGTGTGTGCGCGCGTGTGTCCGTCTGTCTGTACTTGTGCGTGAGCGCACGTGCCTATGTGTATGTACATGTCATTTTGAATCTTCAGCTGTACCTGTTATGATTGACAATCTTTGTGATGTGTGTGTGTGAAGTGTGTGTGTGTGTGCGTGAGTGTGAGTGTGTGTGAGTGTATGTGCACGCGCGTACGCATGCATGTGTATGTGCATGTCATTTTGAAAACTCCAGCTGTACATGTTATGAAAGACAAACTTGTGATGTGTTTGTCAGTGCTCGGCCGTATGCCTCTATGTGAGAGACTATTTGTGACTGTGTGTGCTATAGTGTTTGTGAGTATGCAATCACACATGAATCTGTAAAAACTCCCCTCGTGTGTACAGGCCCTATCCATGCAGAACATCAAATATGCACGTTACAAATCCCGTAAGTCAAGTCAGTGTCTGGTAGCTAATAAAAACATGAAAGTATCCAGCATGCACGCCCACCAAAGAAGCAGAGCGCGTAATAACATAGTGGAGTGTGGTCAGCGCGCCCAGCAGCTTTCAGTTCTCCCAGCTCCTCTAATAAGTTTGAGTATTTGTAATGCGCAGTGAATCTGAACGAGTTCGGAGAATTCGCCATGCAGGCGTGATGCGTGTTTGCCACTTCAGCTATAACGGTTATGAGAGGCAAAGTCTGTGATGTATCTTTCAGTGGTGGGCGTACTCCAGTCGTAATACGCCTGACGTTTCAATCTCTCTGCTTCTCCATCACTCAGCAGCCGAGTAGGCCGCATCTTGCTGCCGTAACCATGAGAGCCCACTCCATCTCCTGCCCCAGATGGGAAACCTCGCGGAGATGCCGGCGGCAAAGGTGAGTAACTTTGTCTGCTGTACGTGGGTAAAGCCGGGTAACTCTGCGCTGTTGGCAAAGGGGAGTAATTGTACTGTGGCGATGAAGGTAATGGAGAGCAACTCCTTCTGTTTGGAGAATGGCTGTTTTGTCTGGAGCTAGAAAATGGAGGATAGATGTCCCGTCTGGGACTCTGGGGAGGGGACCTAGCATCCATGTTGAAATGATCGAACGAAAAGCGATTGCTTGTCTCACGTGCGTTGCTGATTGGACCTGATGTTGAGGCGTATCGGTTGGCCGATTCGTAACGGTCGATGACTTCTCTTACGCTGTATGTTGGCGAAACCACGTCCTGGTGGTTGGGAGAATAACCATTGGCTGTTTCTCCTTCTTGGTAGCGGTTAGACGAATACCGATTGGTTGGTTCTCTGTCCTGGAACTGGTTAGCCGTGTAGTGATTGGTCACCTCGTCTTCATGGTAGCGTTTAGACGAAAAGCGAGTGGCTGCCTCCCTTTCTGGGTAATCATTAGGCACATACCGACTGGTCATCCTGTCTGTGTCTCTAATCATACCTCCCCCTTGGAACTGGTTTGAAAAATGGCGATTGGTTGTCTCCTGAAAGTGGTTAGACGAATTACCCTGGGTTATGTCTCTGTCTTGGTAGCGATTGGATAAGTAGCGAGCAGTGGAGTCGCCAGCATTGTTGTTGAACTCCTCCTGAATGCTGTAGAGATTGAGTCGCGGGACTGGGGGTGGGGGGCTCTTCCACCCTTCCTCCCTATACCCGTTGATTCTCTGCACTTCCATATCGTGTGAGGCCAACGACTGGTCGTCTGGGGTGGGGCCCAGCTCAGAGTAGGTCAGGTTGAGGGTGGTGTTGTTGTCTGTCACCTCCCTCCCTCTCAAGTTGTTGTTGATCATCTCTCCCAGCTCGCTGAAGCTTTCATACACACTGCGCGTGCCTGTCGACGTCACTTCCGGGATACCCTTGCCCACGTTGATGCGAGGCAGACCGAAGATGAAGTAGGCGTCATCGGACAGTCCATGGTTGGACCCGTATTTCTCTCGCAGGTTCAGCTTGCGCGCCAGACTCATCTGTTCAGGGGTGATGAAAGGGAACTCGTGGAAATCAGCCATGTCGGAGTGGGCGAGGCTTTGGGAGTCGGAGCTGGAGCTGTCTGGGTAGATGACTCGGGTGGTGGCGTTGTCACGGATACAGGAGATGATGCCTTCGTTGACCGTCATTCTCCACATGGCCCAGCGGTGAAGACGGTTAGTTTCCCTGTTGGTCAAGGCTGTCGTCACGCTGGTCATGTTGGTGCTTGTCGAGAGAAGACGGTTCATTTCCCGGTTGGCCATTGTGGTCATCAGGCTGGACATGAGATGATCCTTTTAGTGGACAAATTACCGTCTTCAGGGGCTGTTGATAACCGTTTGTTTTTACTTTGTTATCTATGTACAATGTAGATTGTCTTCGAGGTCTGTTGATAAACTTTTGGCTGACTTTTTTTTTCAATTTTATTTATTTATTTATTTATTTATTTATTTATTTATTCATTCATTTGTTTATTGTTATGACTGTTTTCAAAGCGAAGCCAGGATAAACTGTATAAGTTATACTCTTGTGATTTCACTAGAATGTCTCAGGTTTACTGATAACCGTTTGGTTACCTTTGACAACTGTTCGTTTTTGCTTTATCTAGTAAAGGGATATGATGACAACCTCGATGAACCAAGACGGTCAAAACTTAACTTTCAAATCTTCTGAAAACCGTCTGATTCCCTGAGTTAACTGTTTGTTTTATTACGTTTTTGTTTTGTTTTTTTGTTTTTTTTCTTTCTTTTCTTGGGGCTGGTGGGCTGGTGATAACAGTTTGATTCAACTTTCTTCACTGATTGGTTTTTGCTGACTAACTTGAAGGACTAAACTGTCTCTCAGATCAGCTGATGACCGTTCAGTTTGCTCTGTTAACTGTTTCCTTCAGATTCTTCTCCAAACTTCAATAACTGTGACTCAGTGTCAAGTACACCTGAAGGAAGGACTGCAATGGCAAAGAGTAGTCCAAGGGAGGTCACCAGAGACTGTGTGAGCGAGTAGCAGTCTGAGGCCAGTGTGTCCAGGTCCGGCCGTTGGTCGAAACGTTCATACGACTGCCACTGGCCCTTTTCTGAAACATAACAAACAATAACGATCATCGTAACCATCACCACACAACGCACTTTCCTATAAACGATCCATCTCATTTTCTTTGTCCATCTGCTCCTACCATCTTGGGTGTCGCAGGGAAATAAACCTGGAAGACATACACACATAACCGTGAAGCTGTATTATCTACCTATGTGAAAACACGACCCAACCCAACCATACTGTGAACTGATGATGGACGCCCCCGTTGATCTGACGGGTCAGTAGGCATACCAGTCCTTTATCTCTGGTAAGGGTAAAAAAAAAAAAAAAAAAAAAAAAAAAAAAACGCCCCCGTTGATCTGACGGGTCAGTAGGCATACCAGTCCTTTATCTCTGGTAAGGGTAAAAAAAAACAAACAAAAAAAAACAAAAAAAAACGCCCCCGTTGATCTGACGGGTCAGTAGGCATACCAGTCCTTTATCTCTGGTATGGGTAAAAAAACAAACAAACAAACAAAAACCGAGATAGTCTTGATGGAGGCAGACACAAAAGGGACATTAATGAAGAAGATTTGGAAAAGACAAACAACATTTATAGAACATTTTATGAGGCAAGAGAAATTAGAGCACCTAGTCACAACAGCGAAGCTGGAGGGAAAAAGAGCACCAGGTAAACCCAAGGAGAAATTATTGAACGCATTTGTGGAGTGGATGAAGACAGACAGGATGGGATATGTACTTGCAACGACAAAGGATAGGCTCATATGGAGGACCATGATAGCCAACGCCATGCGGCAGGGCACATAATGATGATGATGATGATAATGATGGGTCCTCATGTGGAATGCAACACCGATCCAGGAGGCACATTTTCTTACACAAGCGCTGCGTGAGAAGGAATCCTGCTGCCTTGGGTTCTCAAAGCAGAATTTCAAACATCCACGTTAACCCTTCGACTCCCACGCCCTATCCACCAACTGCAAAAAAATTAACCCTTTGATTCCCTCACCATATCCACCAGCTTCCTGCAGGAAGCCGGTGGATAGGCTGAGGGAATCAAAGGGTTAAGTTTTTGTTTTGCTAGCATGGTTGAGAATGCAGAATGCTGGTGGACAGGGTGCGGGAGACAAAGGATTAAATATCCTGGAAGTCATGTCAGTGGCTGGCTTATACAAAACATGAAAAACACCCATCGTGCACGTCCACCAAGTGATGATAGACTGTGCAACAACATAGTGGTATGTGGTCAGCATCGCGTAACAGCTTCAGTCCTCTCTGCTCCACAAAAAGTTTGATAATTTATAATGCGCAGTGAGTCCAAATCAATGTAGAGAATAGCGCAGTTACAAGAACATTTGTAATAGCATTATGTTCACAGCTTCTTTCGATTAGTTTGAAAAGATAAGGGATCCCAGTACGTTTGCTGTAAACCTTCTTCCATTCCTCTCTCCCTCCTTCTCCCTCTCTCCCTCCCTCCCTCTCTCTCTCTGTCTCTCTGCCTGTCTGTCTGACTCTCTTTCTCTCTCTCTCTTCCTCTCTCTGTCTCTCTGCCTGCCTCTCTCTGTCTCTCTCTCTGTCTCTCTCTCTCTGTCTCTGTCTCTCTCTCTCTCTCCCTCCCCCCGACATGAGAGGGATGGTGATGGTACGAGACATCAAGTCTGATGGGAATATATGCAGATGTTTCTAGGTATGCCGAAATAAGTATGTTAAGGGCTTGTGTGTGTGTGTGTGTGGTGTGTGTGTGTGTGTGTGTGTGTGTGTGTATGTGTGTGTGAGAGAGAGAGAGAGAGAGCGCGTGCTTGTGTGTGTGTGTATATGTATACTCGTGCGCTAGCATGCATGCGTGTGTGTGTGCATGTGTGTGTGCATGTATGCATGTGTGTGTGTGTATGTGTGTGTGTGCATGTGTGTGTGTGTGTGTGTGTGTGTGTGCGCGCGCTTGTACTCGTGCGCCAGTGTGTGTGTATGTGTGCACGAGCGTATATACATGTATATATATATATATATATATATATATTAATTATATATATATATATATATATATATATATATATATATATATATATATATATATATATATATATATATATATATATATACAGGGTGATTCAAAAAGAATGAACCGATTTTCTGACGGGTTGCTCCAGTTCTCAAGCATCGTTATGGAATGAGTCAGTGATCGTTTGAAAGAGGAGTTATTTAACTTTTGAATAGTTGTCACCGCTACCCACTAACCTCGATGATCTCAAACATCGAATAACAACAGCGATCAACTCTGTGGACCGTGATATGCTGAAACGCGCCTGGGATGAATTCTCTTATCGCATTGACGTTGCCCATGCTGGTGGTGGTGGCCACACTGAACACTTTTAAGACAGGAAATGAAAGTAGATTGTGAGTACAATACTTGTGACTTGGCTTGAGTTTTCTATTGCTTTTCCTTATTAAAATATTGCGTCATAAAATTGGTTCATTCTTTTTGAATCACCCTGTATATATATATATATATATATATATATATATATATATATATATATATATATATGATACACGCGTATACCTATGTGCGTGTAAATGTGCATGACTGCGTATCTGCTTGGCGTGTATATACAAGCTTACGACTGGTATTCGATCAGAAGCAATACGTCTCTCATCATCATCATCATCATCGTCATCATCATCATCATCATCATCATCGTCATCATCATCATCATCATCATCATCATCATCATCATGTGCCTTGCCGCATGACGTTGGTGATCATGGCCCTCCAAACGAATCTATCCCTTGTCATTGCAAAGTACATCCCCCACTCTCTCTGTTCTCGGCTACCCTGCAGGCAAGTCCGTCCAATATTTTTTTTTCCCTGGGTCTCTACATGGTGTTCTCTTTCCCTCCAGCTTTCCTGTTACGACCAGGTGCTCTAGTTTCTCTTTCCTCATAACATGTCTTATGAATGTTGCTTGTAACCAGTTGCCGTGGTGTAGTGGTTAACGCAACGGACTACCGACTGGAAGGTTGTGGGTTCGAATCCCCGTCAGTTCCTTCAAAACTATATCATTGTGGGATTTTTTCGGCTCTAACCAGCTCTTACCCAGAGTTGGGCGTGCTATGGGCTGATTGGGAAGACTGGGACCACACAGTCGAGACTCATCCACTTCACGGATGCGTCACTGAGGGTGTTGCTCAAATTTTCTGACCACCACCGCAGGTGTCTGTGTC
>CM060313.1:66437816-66440316 GCA_030674185.1 Monoplex corrugatus
TGAGGTCTATTTCTTTCAAGTATGCTTGTAGACTTAAAGAGTGCATTAATATTAATCCACTCAAACACGTGAACTTAAAAGTCTAACCTAAAGGCTAAACTCCTCATCAAATGGAGGGTTTGTTGTTATTGTTGTTGTTGTTGTTTTAAAAGCTGATGCCAGTTCGAGGAGTACTTTTAGGGGAGACTTTATTGCACACAGTAAAAAAGAAAAGCACATTTAAACCAGACTTAGAGCGACTGTATTTCGTGGGCATTAACTAGACTTACAGGGAATATATTTCGCGGGTATAGACTTCCAGGGCATTGAGTGTGAAAACACAGAATACAGGGGAATAAACTTTACGGGACACCTTCCGTTGAAACTGAGGTAAAGACAAAAATCCCACTGACAATATCTTCACTCACTGGAAAAAACCACATAGAATGCTTATATTTTTGGCAATGAACAAAGTTTTGATTTGTACCCCATTCCACAGAGACAGGAAAAAAAGGAAGAGAGAGAGAGAGAGAGAGAGAGTGGGGGGCGGGCAGTGAGTGAATGTGTGTGTGTGTGTGTGTGTGTGGTGTGTGCACGCGTGTGTGTATGTGTGTGTGTGCGTGTGTGTGTGCGTGTGTGTGTGTGAGAGTGAGATAGAGAGAGAGAGAGAGTGAGAGAAAGAGAGAGAGAGAGAAAGAGAGAGACAGACAGACAGACAGAAAGGGAGACAGAGAGAGAGAGAGAGAGAGACAGACACAGAGAGACAAAAGGGGAGACAGAGAGAGACAGACAGACACAGAGAGAGAGAGAGAGAGAGAGAGAGAGTGAGAGAAAGAGGGAGAGAGAGAGAAAGAGAGAGAGAGACAGACAGACAGACAGAAAGGGAGAGAGACAGAGAGACAGAGAGACAGACACAGAGAGACAAAAGGGGAGACAGAGAGAGAGAGACAGACAGACAGACAGACAGAGACAGACAGACAGACAGAGACACAGACAGACAGAGAGACAGAGAGAGATGGTGCGAGAAATCGTGCCGGGTGAGAAAATATGTCACTCATGCCCAAATGTTTTGCATCTGCACTATTTTGCACCCACATGGGAAATCGTGTCAGGTGAGAAATAGCGTTGAATGAGAAATTGTGTCGTAACTGACCCTGACATATTAAACATAAATTTGTAGTTGTATGGAATTTGTTCAAAAGGGATTCATTATAGTCCGACAATTCCACATGCGCTGAACCTAGTTCTGTCAGCAATTATCCAGCAGATTCCTTGAGCCTGTGCAAAACTCTGGAGTGCTGGCAAGGTCTTGAAATGGGGGAAGTGAGTGTGTGTGTGTGTGGGGGGGGGGGGGGAGTGCGAAGGGGTGAAGGGACCTATGAAACATTTAGCTGACACCAACAGAAAAGACCGGAGCTTAAGACCGCCAGAGAGTGAGCAGGCCAGGTTTAATGCTGCGGGCAAACAAACAAACAAACACCCACCACCACCACCATCACCACCACCAACAAAAATCATAACAATAAGAATAAAAACAACAACAACAACAACAAACAACAACAACAAAGAAACAACCAAACAACAACAACCACACCACCACCACCAACAACAACATAACAATCATAACAACAACAATCATAACACAACAACCATAACAACAGTAGAAACCACAACAACCACCATAACAACCACCATAACAACAACAACAACAATCATAACAACAACAGCAGCAACAACAACAACAATAACCAGTTGCCAACTGAGCCAAGAAAACCCATTGTTCAACAGTAACTACTAACAATGTCTCATTTGATTTCATCAAAATACCACTGCCTTTGTTTCTATTCGTAATCGTCAGACATCCCTGTTTTACACACACCACGATTCTCGCGACGTTTGCTCACAGATGTGAGATCATCTGGCTGGCAATCCACAGTTCTTCGTCTGTTTCTATTCTACAGGAAATAACAACGATGGCAGTCATTAATCAGTTTCATACGCGTACACACACATACACACATTCACATACGCACACACACACACATATGTACAGACATAGACACAGACACAGACACACAGAGACACACGTACAGATACACATGCAACACACATATGCACAGACACAGACAGACAGACAGACAGACCAGACAGACAGACAGACACACAAACACACACACACACAGTCATACACACACCAACTTGCACACAGGCACATGTACAGAGGAATACGCATGTACACATATACACACATTCACAGCCACATGCACACGCGTGCGCGCGTGCACACACACACACACACACACACACACACTCACACACATACACACGCACACACACACTCATGACATACCCACACGCAGATAAAAACATACACATACAGATAAACAAACACACGCACAGACAAATACATACACAAACACATGTACGCATACAGACGAACAGAGACAAACACGTATACACACACACACACACACACACACACACACACACACACACACACACACACACACACACACACACA
>CM060313.1:66445316-66447816 GCA_030674185.1 Monoplex corrugatus
ATACACATGGAATTATTCTCATTCTTATTCTTATTATCAGTATTATAAATCAATTCTTCTTCTTCTTCTTCGTCATCATCTTCTTCTTCTTCTTCTTCTCTCTTCTTCTTCTTCTTCTTCTTCTTCTTCTTCTTCTTCTCTCCTTTCTTCTTCTTTAAGTCCATGAAGAGTCATTGGGTCGCCACACAAAAGAACTGTCACTAGGGTTCCCCCAGCTTTGCGGGTTGTGTGCCAAAGCCCGGGTCATCGCAAACGGTTTCTCTGTTCATTTCGCAATGTTGTCAATCCATCAATTGTTTTGTCTTCCTTTCCGCCTTCTTCCTTCAACAGTTCCCTGGAGGAACCAGGAAAAAAAAACACGAAAAAAACAACAACCCAACAACAAAAAACAAAACAAAAACAAAACAAAACAAACAATAACAAAACAAAAACAAAAAAACAAAACAAAAACAAACAAACAAACAAACAAACAAGCCCGCGTATTTAATACAACCAGACAATTAAATACGCGTTCTGAATCTTTTTTTTTTTTTTTTTCTGGTTCCTGCTTGCTTGAACGCAAGAAGTCACACGTGTTTCGAAGTTCCCTGGAGGGTCGATTTAGCAAGATCACAGGATCTTGTTACATGGTCATACCAACATGGTTTCTTTTCTTAACTGACATCAACAGATCTCTATCTATATGATCCAGTGTGCGGTCTGATATTTGGCGTACTCGTTCGATGGTGGACAAAAAAAAGTGCGACTGCCCGCGCCCAAGCAAACATGAACCAGAAGAACAAGTAAACCAAAATGAACGCGTATTCAACACAACAAGACAAGACAAGCGCAAATTTTCGGCCAACCGGCCTTTGTCAAGCGCCAATGCACGGTCACAAGCAGATCACAACCAACACCAAACAACGGATAATAAGAAGAGGACTAAAAACTTCCCTGCCGCCACGTCCAGTGGATAAAAAGGGACCAAATGGTGGACAATACGGAAATCCAAGATGACCTGTTTCTGTTTATCTGACCAGAAAAACAAACACAAGTCTTCTCCCACGCTCTCGCTCTTCCAGATTCTATTATTGCGCTCATGACCAAACCATGTGTTTACAAGCTCGGTCGAATTTTGACGGGAGTTTAACCTTTTGACTCATGCACCCCGTCCACCAGCTTCCTGCACTGTCAGACATGATAGCAAAGCAAAAACGTAACCCTTTGAGGGTGAGGGAGTCAAAGGGTTAAGTTTTTTGATGTGGCGGAGTGGGTGTGGGAGTCAAAGCACAAAAGATACAGACACCTGCGGTGTTGATGAGGATATTTGAACAACATCTCAATGATATGTCCATGAAGCGGACGAGACTCGGCTGTATGGTCCCACTCTTTGCAGAGAGCCCCTAGCACATTCAGTTCTGTGTGTGTGTGTGTGTGTGTGTGTGTGTGTGTGTGAAAGAGAGAGAGACAGAGAGACAGAGAGAGACAGACAAAGAGAGAGAGACAAAGAGAGAGAAAGGCAGAGACAGAGACAGAGAGATAGAGAGAGAGAAAGAGAGAGAGACAAAGAAAAAGAGAGATTGAGACAGAGAGACAGAGAAACAGAGATAGACAAAGAAAAAGAGAGAGAGAGAGAGAGAGAGACAGAGAGATAGAGACACAGAGAAAGAGAGAGAGATAGAGACAAAGAAAAAGAGAGATTGAGACAGAGAGAGAAAGAAACAGAGAGAGAGAGAAACAGAGACACAGAGAGAGAGACAGAAACAGAGAGAGAGAGAGAGAGAGAGAGAGAAACAGACGACAGACAGACAGACAGACAGAGAGACAGAGATCCCACAACGATTTTAACAAAACTGATGGGATCCGAACTCACAACCTTACAGTCGTTAATCTGTTATGCTAACCACAGTGACTAGTGACGGATTGGAAGCGTGTGAAAGAAACAGTTTCCATTTGTCCAGCCCAGGAACTGTGCGAACACACAAAGCCAAACTACTACTATCACATAAAAAAAAAAAAAGGCCGAATATTGTCTCGGCCACAAATGACTTACCCTAGGACAGTCAAACTGCAGACAAGAATCGGGGGAGTATTCAGACAGATATGTGTCTACCACCCCCCAAGACCAGGAAGACTTTGGCCACAATCACACATCCGTCTGGTCACGAAAACTGCACGAAAATTCGTCCGCACGAAACGCCTTCCCCTCTTCCTTCTGTATCGTGACGGCTGTGGTAGACCCCAGCCGCCTCAGCTCTTGACAGTTCGGGAGAGAGGCAAGGGACATAACTCACACCATAAGTTATGCATCGTGAGCGTGGTGTCACAGGTTGATGACGAAATAGAAGTGTGCTGCAAAAGCGGGTCTATTAAACCTTACGTTACCTTTGGGAATATACATTTTCGGCAATCAAACGACATGCCGCTGGAGTTAAGACAATTTCATAAGCATTTCACCCACATCTGCCAGCAAAATGTAATTGTTTTCACGTCATATGTCCATTATGCAAGGAATCTAAAG
>CM060313.1:66452816-66455316 GCA_030674185.1 Monoplex corrugatus
TGAGGCAACAAGAGACAGAGGCAGATGGAAGTCCATAATCGCCAACACCATGCGGCAAGGCACCTGATGATGAATGTTATATCTCGCTAGTTCATTCACCTGTATGTTTTACATAAAGCCTTACATGAATCTGCCTCTTAGGACTGACAGTTGGGTGTATATATATATCAACTGCAAGAAAATGTGCACTGTTTAATATCAATTTTGGGTACTACGCAGGTTTTTAATGTAAAATTTTAACATGTAATGCTTATGCATTTGTGTGGGGTTTTTTTTTCCTTTTTTCTTTTTAGGATCATCGCACCCAAGGAGGTTACCTTTGTGCTCACCTTTTTTTTTCGTCCCATTTTCTACGCCACCTTCATGGTCACAGAAGCTGGCACAGTTTTCTTTTTAAAATGCGATGATGATGATGTCGAGGAGGATGATAATTATGATGCTATGGAGTTCCATCTAGGATTGAGACTGAGTGACAGGGCTGTACTCTACACTTACTATCATAATATATCCTGATGTCAACCAGGCCCGAGAGATACGCACACCTGCAGTGCTGGTCAGAAGATTTGAGCAACACCCTCAATGACGCATCCATGAAGTGGATGAGTCTCGACTGTGTGGTCCCAGCCTTCCCAATGAGCCCATAGCACGCCCAACTCTGGGTAGGAGCCGGTTACAGCCGAAAACTCCCACAATTTTTGAAGATACTGATGGGGATTCGAACCTACAACCTTCCAGTCAGTAGTCCATTGCGTTAACCACTACACCACGGCAACTGGTACTGCGTATGCATTTGTATTCAGCTTTTTTTGCTCGGTGATAAATTAAATGGACTATTTTTTTCTTTTTCCCCAGGGTCATCGATGTGTTAAGATATGCGCGTTTTGATTAAAATGGTTATAACCCTGATATGGCTTTGAGCAGTCGGCTGGCTTTAAACATTAATATTGATGATGAATGATGATGATGATGATGATGACGACGACGACGACGATGATGATAACAATAATGATAATGATGACAATAATGATAACAATAATAATGATACTACTACTACTACGACTATTACTACTACTAATCTACTCCTCCCCTCCTCCTCCTCCTCCTCCTACTACTATTATTGATAATGATGATGATGATGATGATAACAATAACAAGACATTAAGAAGAAGAAGAAGAACAATAATAATAATAATAATAATGATAATAATAACAATGATAATAATAACAACAACAAAACAGCAACAACAACAACAACTATAATAATGATAATAATAGTAATAATAATAATAGTAATAATGATAATGATGATAATAATAATAATAATAATAATAATAATAATAATAATAATAATAATAATAATAATGATAATAACGATAATAATGATGATGATAATAATAATAATAATGATGATAATAACGATAATAATGATGATAATAATAATAATAATATTATTATTATTATAAGTCCAGGCACAGTCGATATAATCTTATAGTCAGTGCATGTGACTGCTCTTGAAATTATCTTTTTTTCAGGTTTGAAGCTGCAGCTTTATTTCCCCAAAGGAGATATAATTACCCTACCAAGTTGTTTCATATGTGGTCATTCTACACAATCTGCATGCATAATTTTACATGAGATGAGTAATGCGAAACATAAAGTGGAATTCATGCAATATGAAAAAAAAAATCTCTGATAAGTTTGCTTACATGGCTGCATGAGTGACACCCATATCCAAGGGCACCTTAAAGAAAATGCATCAAATATGCACACACAAAATGCATTCTTACACTCACATCGAATCTACATGAAGACAAAGTGCATTTATATATAATAATATAGTATACAATATTTTATATAGCGCAAAATCTTGATAAAATCAAATCTAAGCGCTAAAACAGACACACACGCACGCACACACACACACGCACGCACGCACGCAGCACGCACACACACACACACACACGCACACACACACACACACACACACCACACGCACACGCACACGCACACGGCTATAAATGGGGAGAAAGAATAAAAGCAATGGAAAATTATAGAGAGCATATTATATACAATTATATATTACAATGTGATTCCCCTCCGAGTGGAGACAGGCTGCAGAGGGGATTGAGTGAGGTCAGGATTTTATGCAGAGGAGAAAAGGTGAGTTTTGAGAGCGGACTTGAAGGAGACAAAAGTAGGTTGCTGACGGACTGAGAGAGGAAGTTTGTTTCAGGAAAGTGGACCAGAAACAGAGAAGGCTCGTGGACCATAGGTATTGAGCTTAGTGCGTGGAAAGCGAAAAATCAGAGGATCGGAGGCAGAGCGGAGGGTACGTGAGGGAAGATAGATCTCAAGTAGGCTTGACAGGTAATCGGGGGCTGCGTTATTGAGGCTTTTGTAGCACATGGTGTCTAGTTTGTACTGTATGCGCTTTGATACAGGGAGCCAGTGAAGTTGTGCCAGTTGAAATTATCTTCATGTACACGTGCCCTGGTCACGG
>CM060313.1:66457816-66465316 GCA_030674185.1 Monoplex corrugatus
ACTGATGGGTAGGAAGATGGAGATTTTTCCGATTTCCAAAGTCAACGTGTGGTAGAATGTGGAGAATTTTCGGATTTCCAAAGTCAATGATGGTAGAGCCTGAAGATATTTTGATTTCCAAAGTCAACTGAAGGCTAGAAAGTCTTCCTGCTTAGCCCAAATGTATGGAACCTCTACCACTGTCTCTCAGAAATGTTCTCAAACTCACAGCACCTGAAACCCACCTTAAACCATCAACCTGAAGAGCCTTTGTTTGCAAGTCTGTCATCAGACTAATTTCTCCTGCCTGTATAATAGTATTTTGTATAAGGGCCTATATAGCGAGTGTGTGTGGCGTGCAATGTTGTGTAGTGTGTGTGTGCGTGCATGATGAGCATTGTGTGTATCACTGTATTGTGTACAGCTGAGGAGGGGATAGGGAGAAATTGAGTGGAAGAGACTGAAATACTTTAAGAAATTCCTTAATCTTTGTTTGTATTAAATTTGATATACGATATGCGAATAGTTTATAATTTGTGAGATAATTTTGATGTCAAGGTGTTAATGCAGTAATACTGAAGTTATAATGTTTCCTGATATGAATTAGAATTTTTCTGTTTTTATCTTCATTCAAAATATTGATTATAACTTTATGTACAATTGCATCACAAACGACCACACACAACACACGCACACACCAACAAACTACACACAAAACACCCACACACCGTCTAATACACATAGCAGACAAACGAACGACGACCACACACACACAACACACACACACACACACCCACACACACACACACACACACACACACACACATCTTACATCACACACGCGCACAGCAGCGCAAACGACACACACACACACACACACACACGTACACACACACACACGTACACGTAAACACACACACACACCACACACGTACGCACGCACACACACGAAGCAATATATAAACACAGTATGCCTTTTTATTCATATGAAAAATCTGTTATTCTTTTTTCATTACATAAGTCAGTGTTTAAATTTCAATATTCTGTGGTTTCTTATGTGTCTTCTTACTTGTATAGCTTTAATTGTTTGTTGTTATCATTATTGTTGTATGTAATTGTGAACATTTTTTTTATCACCATTTGCCTTTTTTGCGAAATATAAAGCGTTGGTAAGCATGTTTTTATATGGAATATGCGCTATACAAATAAACATTATTATTACATTATTATTAAGACGGAGATTTTTTCGATTTCCAAAGTCAACTGGTGGGTAGAAGATGGAGGGTTTTTTTCTGATTTCCAAAGTCAACCTGTGTGTAGACCTGCCTGTGCTAAACCCATTCCTGTGTTTATGTATGCAGAATGACAAATATGCGCGTTAGAGATCCTTTAAGTCATGTCCGACAGTGTCCGGCTTATGGAGACACGAAAACACCCACCATGTCACGACACGCCCCCCAAAGATATACACTGTGTAACTATATAGTTGAATGTGGTCAACTCTCCTTACAACTTGAGTTCTCCATGCTCCACTAAAAATCTAATGTCTGATTATGTCTACTGTGCAGTGATTTTAAATGAGTTTTGAGAATAGAGCTATGCAAGCAAGTTTTATGATACAGTAGAAAAGGGCTGGAACTAAACTAAGGGAAATAACTGCGTCTACTGTGCGTGTTATGAGCGAATTGTCTCTCTTGGAGTACTAGCCGTTCAGTTGTTTTCTAACTAAACTCTCTCTCTCTCTCTCTCTTCTCTCTCTCTTTCTCTCTTTTCTCTCTCTCTCTTCTTCTCTCTCTCTCTCCCTGAAACTCTCTCAAACTCTCTCTTTCTTTCTCTCCCTCTCTTTCTTTCTATCCTCATTCTCTTTCCTTCTCTCTCTCTTTTCCCCTCTCTCTCTTCCTCTCTCTTTTCACATTCTCTCTGTTTCCTTCTGTCTTCCTCTCCCATCTCTGTCTCTGTGTCTGTGTCTCTGTCTCTTTGTCTCACACACACACTCAAAAGGCACGCACATCCATATAAGCAAGTGTGCTCATGTGTATGTACGTGTGTATTGTGTGTATGTATGTATGTGCGTCTGTGTATTCGTGTGTGTATGTATGTGTGTGTGTGTGTGCGTGCGTGCGTGCGTGCGTGCGTGTGTGTGTGTGTGTGTGTGTGTGTGTGTGTGTGTGTGTGGCGTAGTATAGTGTAATGCAGTGTATATGTGCGTCTGCAAATCTATGTACTGTTTGTGTATGTCTGCGTGCCTGTATGTTGGGTGTGTGCAGGCATAACAATTGAACACTAAAACTCTGTCTGTGTGTGTGTGCGTGTATGTGTGTGTGTGTGTGTGTGTGTGTGTGTGTGTGTGTGTGTGTGTGTGTGTGCGGTATGTGTGTGTGTGTGTGTGTGTGTGTGTGTGTGTGTGTCTGTGAGTGTATGTGTGTGTGATTGTGTGTCCATGATCTTATGTGTGTGCGTGCATGCTTGTGTAAGTACAAGTGTGTGTGCGTGTGTTTGTTTTTGTGTCAGCTAAATAATGAAAATTGGAAGAAAAACTAGATTTTTATGTAACAGACAGAAAATAACAATGAAAGAAAATTAGAGGGAAGGTGACAATAACAATGACAATGACAGTGATAGTGACGATGACAGTGACAATGAGATTTTATTTTCCGAAGGTAAAGTTATCAGCTAAAAGCCAGTTTTCAATCTTGCCATCGTGAACCTACATACCTGCCCAAAATGACAAAAATACTAAAAAAAAAACAAAACAAAAAAAAAAAACCATCAATAAATCTCGTACAAGACAAATTGCATATAGAATGAAAGAGCATCAGCATATGTTACTATTTTAGAGAGACAGAAAGAAAGGGAAAGACAGACAAGCAAAGATAAAAAGAAAGACAAACCCAGGAAAGAGGTAGAAAGAAAAATGTAAAAAAAAGAAGAAAAAACCAAGAAAAACCGAAACAAACAAACGAACAAGCCTCTAACTACTATTACCACCTCCACCATCACCACCTCATCATTACTACCACCACCATGACGAACAACAGCAGCAGCAGCAGTAGCAGTAGTAGTAGCAACAGCAGCAGCAGTAGTAGTAGTAGTAGTAGTAGTAGTAGTAGTAGCAACAGCAGCAACAGCAGCAGCAGCAGTAGTAGTAGTAGTAGGTGTAGTATTAGTATTAGTAGTAGTAACAGCAGCAACAGCAGTAGCCATAGCGCATCAGAGCAGCAGCAGCAGCATAGTAGTAGTAGTAGTAGCAACAGCAGCAACAGCAGCAACAGCAACAACACAACAACAACAACAAACCAATAACAACAACCACCACAAAACAGCAGAATGCAAAAACAGAACTGGTACTCCCACAAACAAAAGACAAACATTCCTTTCAAGCCACACACACACACACACACACACACACACACACACACACACACACACACACACACACACACACACCACACACACACACACACACCACACACACGCACACACACACACACACACAAAACAAAACTGGTGTAGTCATAAAGTTTTGGAGGACTCGAACCCATATCCCACCCACACTGGCGCCACACTCTGCCAGCTCCCCTGAGAGAAAATCCAGCAGGGCGGTGGCGCGGCCCACCCTTCCCTGCACCCAAATGTCAGAAGAAATCCTGAGGGCAGACAGAAAACAATAGGCGGGCCATTTCAACAAGCGATACAGCTTCTGTACAAAGGTTCAAGCAGCAGGTCGTAAACGATGCCATTGCTCTTTCGCCATTTGCAGGAGATGGAAAATGGTTATAGACGTGTTTTCCGTGTCTGGCTCCATGTGTGTGATCTCTGTTTTCTAATGCAAGACCACACACGTGTGGTGGGTGGGTGAGTGGATGGATGGGTGGGATGGGAGGGATTGGGGTTTTGTGTTTCTGTCGTGTTGTGAATAAGGCGGTGCACGCGCCTGTATTAGCCAATGATACGCGCAATCAAACACCTGCGCACGTGGCTATGTAAAACATGAATATCCTTGCCATCTGCCTTTTTTTTTTCATTTTTTTTTGTTGTTGTTGCTTGTTCTTTCTTTCTTTCTTCTTTAGTGTATGTATTTATTTATTGGTTTGTTGCGTCGTTTGTTCAAAGCTGTTGAAATATATAAAGAGAGAAAAAAAATCTAAACATCTGAAAATAAAGAGATAAAAGATAGCTTTCCACTGTGTTGTCTCTATGTGTTTCTGTCTCTGTCTGTGTGTGTGTTTCTCTCTCTGTCTCTGTCTGTCTGTCTGTCTGTCTCTCTTCTCTCTCTGTCTGTCTATCTGTCTCTGTTTCTCTTTCTGTCTGCCATTCTCTCTCTGTCTCTCCCTGTTTCTGTCTCTCTGTTTTTGTTTGTCTCACTGTGTGTAGTGAGCGAGTGAGTGAGTGAATAGTGTGTGCGTGTGGTGTGTGTGTGTGTGTGTGTGTGTGGTGTGTGTGTGTGTGTGTGTGTGTGTGTGTGTACGTGTGAGTGAGAGTGTGTGTGCGTGCGCGTGCGAGTGTATGTGTGTGTGTGTGTATTAGAAGAGAGAGAGAGAGACGGACAGACAGACAGACAGACAGACAGAGAGCAAGAGAGAGAGACAGAGACAGAGAGAGAGAGACAGAAGCAGAGAGTGTGAGAGAGAGAGAGAGAGAGAAAGAGAGAGATTGAGAGAAGAGAGAGAGAGAGAGAAAGAGAGAGACAGAGACAGAGAAAGAAAGAGAGAGACAGAGAGAGATTGAGAGAAGAGAGAGAGAGAGAGAAGAGAGAGAGAGAGAGAGAAACAGAGAGACAGAGATAGACAGAGATTTAGAGAGAGAGAAATTGAGAGAGAATGAGAGAGCGAGTGAGAGAGAGAGAGAGAGAGACAGACAGACAGACAAACAGAGAGAGAGAGAGAGAGAAGAGAGAGAGAGAGAGAGAGAGAGAGAGAGAGAGAGAGAGAGAGAGAGAGAAGGACTGCACGCCCCCTCTACACTTAAAAAAACCTTGTGTCACCCAGATATATAGGCTAGCCAGAATAATGAAAGACTAACCAGGAGTTTACAACTATGGACACATTTTGCTACTTGGGCAATACTATTTCTACTCATTAGTTCTGTTGACAGGATACATTATCCACCTGGAAGACAACCACATTTCAAATATATTCCTGTACAGATAGCCAAAGCAAAGACACTCTGATCAGGGAAAACCTCTTAAGCAACAAAGGATGCTTTTTGAAAGGCCAGCCTCATCAGCTGTGGCATCAACACCAACAAGTGTGAAAGCATTAACTGCAATAGAATAAGCTGGCTACAGCTGTTAAAGCAGTCATATTTGAACAGAGACAAACAGCTGCTACTGAACATGATAAAAGAAAGGATTGGAAAATGCGAAAATGGATAGAAGGGAAGAAGTTAAAAATAGAAAGAATGAAACAACGACAAACAACAATAACATCAGCACAAGAAGAAGAAGAAGAAGAAGAAGAAGAAGAAGAAGAAGAAGAAGAGAAGAAGAAGAAGAAGAAGAAGAAGAAGAAGAAGAAGAAGAAGAAGAAGAAGAAGAAGAGAAGAAGAAGAAGAAGAAGAAGAAGAAGAAGAAGAAGAAGAAGAAGAAGAAGAAGAAGAAGAAGAAGAAGAAGAAGAAGAAGAAGAAGAAGAGAGAAGAGGAAGAAGAAGAAGAAGAGAGGAGAGGAGGAGAGAGAAGAGGAGGAGAGAAGAAGAAGAAGAAGAAGTAGAGAAGAAGAAGAACAACAAAACAACAACAACAGCTACTACTAATATAACAATCACAAAAACAACAGCAGCAGCAACAACAACAAGAAACGCCCATCCAAATTCAAAATTTAAGACAACAACAACAGCAACCTCAAACCAAAACCAAACCAAACCAAACCAAACCAAACCAAACCAAACCAAACCAAACCAAACCAAACCAACCAACCAAACCAAACCAAACCACCCACCACCAACAAAACCAAAACCCAATAAGAAAAACAAAGCTACAATTACAACAAGATCAAAAACTAGAAGCTAAGAACTAAGAAGGATGAGAAGATTGGTGAATCTGACATCACGTAGTTGCACGACACACAGGTGTTTTGTTTGTGCATCTCATTGACGAACACACACGCGAGCGTGCAACGCCTTAGACACAAACAACAAAGAAACACAAGACCCCAATCCCCCTCCACCCCTCCTCACCCCCCACACACCCACCCAACCACCCACCACACGTGTGTGGTCTTGCATTAGAAAACAGAGATCACACACATGGAGCCAGACACGGAAAACACGTCTATAACCATTTCCCATCTCCTGCAAATGGCGAAAGAGCAATGGCATCGTTTACGACCTGCTGCTTGAACCTTTGTACAGAAGCTGTATCGCTTGTTGAAATGGCCCGCCTATTGTTTTCTGTCTGCCCTCAGGATTTCTCCTGACATTTGGGTGCAGGGTAGGGTGGGCCACCGACCTGCTGGATTTTTGTCTCAGGGGAGCTGGCAGAGCGTGGCGCCAGTATGGGGTGGGGTGTGAGTTCGAGTCCTGAAAACTTTATGACGACTTTTTTTTTCCGGATGTGGCTTGAAGAGAGTTTTTAGTTTCTGGGATTACCAGATCTAATTCTGTTTGTTGTTGTTGTTGTTGTTGTTGTTGTTTCATTGTTGTTGTGTTGTATTGGTGGTAGTGGTAGTGGTGGTGATGGCGATACACACAAACACACATACAGATACATACACATCGCACACACATACATGCACAAGCACCTACAAAGAGATTCGCAGAAATGGACACACAGATACACATGCATAAAAACACATACACATACACACAGACAGACGGTCAGACAGACAGACAGACAGACGCGCACACACACACACAAAACATACACAAACACAACAGAGAGAGAGAGAGAGAGAGAGAGAGAGAGAGAGAGAGAGAGAGAGAGAGAGAGAGAGAGAGAGAGAGAGAGAAACTGAAACTGAAACTGAAACTGTTTATTGTCATTACCCGAAAAGGTCTTTTGACAAGGGGGATAACAATTTTCCAGTAGTGCGACACATAATCCACTCTTTGTATGTGCGCAAATTCTTCACACATAATCAAAAAAAATATCGAACATCCATTCCTTAAACAGTCAAACATATTCAAATCATATATAATGAACAATCATCCATTTTACCACTACTACATAATACAAAAAAAACAACAACAAAAAATATCAGAACAGTGTTCCCACATTCAGGCCAATAATTTGTCTAGGTTTAGACAAACCAAAATCTTTTTCACACACCCACACCCACACACACTCACACGCATCCATATACGCTCACACGCGGGCGCGCGCTCGTGCGCACACACACACACATCAAAACTGTAATATGGTGAAACATCTGGGCTAGACCACCCAAACCTTACATTTAGTAATAATAATATAATCTTCACATAACTGCCCCAAAATACTCTGTTAACAAGGGACATCACTATGCCTTTTATTTATTTGTTTTTTGGTTTGTTTGTTTTTTTGTTTTTGTTAACATGTATAGTAGA
>CM060313.1:66475316-66487816 GCA_030674185.1 Monoplex corrugatus
GCAAAGAAAACAAACGAGACAGTCTTGATGGAGGCAGACACAAGTACATCACTCATAAGGAGATAAGGAAAAGACAGGCAACATTTATAGGCCATTTTATGAGGAAAGGGGATTTGGAGCACCTGGTCACAACAGGAAAGCTGGAGGGAAAGAGAGCACGGGTAGACCCAGGGAGAAAATGCTGGACGGACTTGCAGATTGGCTGGGGACGAGGGGGGTGGGGGAGATGCTAGGGGCAAGGAGAGATAGAGACAGATGGAAGTCCTTGATCGCCAACGCCATGCGGCAGGGCACCTGATGATGATGACAGAAGAACTTAGAGACCAGAAGCAAGAAACACTGGAGAGATGTGGACAGCTAATGGTCATCAGAGAAGAAACTTCCCTCAAATAAGTGTTCCAGCTATAAATTCCTTTCACTTTCAAGGGTCCGCGCCGCATCCAGGTCATGGTTACTGGGCGCCCTCCTCTGTCGCTATTTCTTTTTCATCTGGGTTAGACCCTACTCTTCTAAGGTTCTTGGGCGTCTCTGATATCGTCTTCCCTGTTTTCTTTACTCTTAGGTTCAGTCTTCCGCTTCCTAGGTGGTAGGGTGTCTCAAGGCCATATGTGACCTCCCACCACGAAATCAGTCTTAGCTCGCAATGCCATATGTGACCTCCCACCACGAAATCAGTCTTAACTCGCAGTGTCAGCCATATGTTACCTCGCTCATCTCCACCCGAAATCAGTCTTAGCTCGCAGTGCCATATTGACCTCCACTACGAAATCAGTCTTAGCTCCAGTGCAATATGTGACCTCCACACGAAATCAGTCTTAACTCGCAGTGTCATATGTGACCTCCCACCACGAAATCAGTCTTAACTCGTAGTCAGTCGAACAGCACTAAGAGCTGAAAAGGTGACTGAGGGTCTATCTGGGGTGTTTGACTTTTTCTCAAAATTGATTTCTGTAGACTATAATCTATCCCCCACAGAATTTTTTTCTTGAAAAAATATCATTAATCAATTTAACATAGTATTTCAATGCACTGATCGCAGCAGAAAGAACGCAATTTCTTACCAAAAATATCTATTTTTGTCTCTTATTATGAACCGTAACCTGTGCAGTACCCGCACATGTAATACACTGACGGAAGGCTCTTTGGTGCACCTTTCAGATAATGACAGCTAAAATTAGAAACAAACTGGGTCAAAGCCACCAAATAAGGAAATTTAAGGAAAATGTGTAGGAGAGCACACACAAACTTTAGAGGCCGTTTTCTCAAAATGGCAGTATTACAACTTAATGACTTTAAACATACATAACTTTTACATTTTTTTGAGTACAAGCTTAATTCAAGTACCAAAATAATCAGCAGAATGTACACTTTCCAGTGATATGTATATCTCAAAATGTCCAAAGTGCTAGTTAAGACTGATTTCGTGGTGGGAGGTCACATTTCGACCTTGTGACAGCCGTCTTAACCACTTAGCTATTGGACATTTGCAGTATGCAGAGAAATTCTAAACTGGCATTGGATAAGGAGCCTTACGAAGTTCAATTTTGCTCCTCCTCGAAGGGACATAGCTAGAAGTGTTTTTAACTCTTTGACGACGGGCTATTTCGATCGAAGTAACAGCTGAGCTCTCACTGAGGACGGGCTACTTCGATCATAGTAACAGACGGTCTAGGGCATATAATTCCCTCTACTTTTGTTATGCTAATGATTTAGTAGCTGGCAGTTGCTTCCCTTGTGGAGGGAACTTCCGTTGAACGCTTCAGCTACGTTTTGCCGGTTTCTTGGTCTAAAATCGATGGATAAGTTCACTTGCACCCAGTTCTCAGTGGTTTCACTGTGGCAGCCCTAGGCCAGCAGGAGAGCTCAGCTGTGGCAAGTGCAGTCACAATAGAGTTAACTGCTTCTCTCCATTGCATTTAGAACTCTGATCTTCTGCTTCCCACAAACCGAGAACTGTTTTATAGAGTCATGAGCAGATGTGCCTACCAACCCTCTAGTTTCAACCTCTATGGCGAAGACTTTGGCATGAAAGCCGGATTTCCTCAAATTTTCTGGCTAGGCAGAATTTCTTTTTCACTCTTGTAGACATGGGCTTCCTCCATTCTATTTTCACACGTGTTTCAGACCATGACAAGGCACGTGGGATAGTCAAGGAACACGGTAAAAAGATCTTCAACTTGGTAAGCTGAATTGAAACCAAAACGTCAAGGGTATAAACAATTTTAAGCCTGGAAAATAGAAAGTGTTGGTCAACCTGATGGATTGGGTAGCTCAATAGACTATTGACTGAGGGTTTCAGGGTTCAAAGATACAACGTCCACTTCAGCTGTTGTTTGTGACGATTTCATACAGTTTTTAAGCAGAATTCATGTATCAAGAGCCATCTCATAAAGACAGATATATAGACAGACAGACAGACAGACAGACAGACATTTACACATCCAATTACTCCCCTTACACACACATAAACACAAACAGATAAATAGGCATGGTGTGTTGAGAGTGCGTGTGGTGTGTGTGTGTATATACATACGCCTACTCCCCCTAAAACAAAACAAAATGAGACAAAACAAAAATAACTACAAATACACTTATGAACTTACATAAACACACAAACACGCACACCTATCCCATACACAGACACACAGACACACAAAACCACTCAAACACACACACACACACACACACACACACACACACACACACACACACACACACACACACACACACACGAACATGCACACAAATACTCACACACGCACACACACACAGACACAGACACACACACACACACACACACAAATACTCCCATATACATGCACAAACACACACAGAGTCATACAGACACACACACACACAGACACAAACACACACACATATACTCACTACATACATTACACACACAAACACACACACACAAACACACACACACAATACAAACACACACACACAAACACACACACACACAAATGCACACACACAAACACATACACATACAAACACATACAAACACACAACACACAAACACACACACACACAAACACACACACACACACACACACACACACACACACACACACACACACACACACACACGCACACAAACACCCCCCCCCCCCCCGTCTAATATCACTTATAGTGAAAAGACATTAAATCAAAGAACAAACGAACACACACACTTTCTCTCTCTCTCTCTCTCTCTAAACACACACACACAGTTACCTGTTTGAGACCAGAATCCCCTTCAGAACGGCTTTTCTCCTCCACGTAGAGTTGCTGCAGCATCAACTGACGGGACAGCTGTTCTGTCACCTGTTCCAGCTTGTGCAGACGTTGGGCATCTGAGCCGGGCGTGAGAGTGGTGTGGTGTTCGTGGGCACGCGCCACCACCTCCACCACCACCACCACCATCACCATCACCACCACCGGACACACGTAACGCAACATTGCCCTCACTGTGGTTCCAATTCTTCAACCTGTGTGGTGATACAAGTTAAAGATGACTTGACGTTTAAGACCAAAATATACACACATTCACATGTCGTTTACATATAACCAAGATTATTCCAGCGGAAGGCTGATAAATTACCAGAATAAAATATAGACAAGGTAAAATATAGGCTAGGTAGGGCCTCAGGACCTGGCCAAGCTCATGGGGTTTATGTGCAGGCTTAAGCCTTGTGCCACGATCACCATACACATGGCACCTGTGACGTTAGTGCATATGGAGTTCGTTCCGAGCGCGTAGACGTCATCTTGAGAAACTGAAACTGAAACACACGTTTAAAACCCTTTGACTCCCTCACCCTATCTTCCAGCATCCTGCATTGTCAGCCATGACAATAAAGCTAATACTTAACCCTTTCATTCCCTCACCCTTTCCACCAGCTACCTGCAGAAATGCCTATCAAATAATATCAGGAAGAGAGTTCTTGAATGTTATATAGAACCAATACTGTTGTACGGATGCGAGGCGTGGACAGTCAGCAAGCAAAGCCAAAACAAGATTTGAGGCAGCCGAGATGTGGTTTCTAAGAAGAATGTTGAGAGTTCCATGGAGAGCAAAGAAAACAAACGAGACAGTCTTGATGGAGGCAGACACAAGTAGATCACTCATAAGGAAGATAAGGAAAAGACAAGCAACATTTATAGGCCATTTTATGAGGAAGGGGGATTTGGAACACCTGGTCACAACGGGAAAGCTGGAGGGAAAGAGAGCACCGGGTAGACCCAGGGAGAAAATGCTGGACGGACTTGCAGAGTGGCTGGGGACGAGGGGGGTGGGGGAGATGCTAGGGGTAACAAGAGATAGAGACAGATGGAAGTCCTTGATCGCCAACGCCATGCGGCAGGGCACCTGATGATGATGATGACCTGCAGAAAGCTGGTGGATCGGGTGAAGGAGTGAAAGGGTATATTTTTGTTACGGATTACACTCAGGCTGCGGGAGTGAAAGTGTTAAGTCATGTCAGTATCTGGTTTCTTATGGAAATGTGAAAAACAACAACAACAAGAACAACAACAAGAACAACAACAAGAACAACAACAAGAACAACAACAACAACAACAATAACAACAACAACAACAACAACAACACCAAACCAACATCCAGCATGCACACCCATCGAAGATACAGACTGCGCCTCTTCTTTCTCTTCTTTTGTTCTCTGTCTCTATGGTCAAGCCACTCATCTCATCTATCTCCGTCGCCGTGGACGACGGTAGGAGCTCCACTCTTTGCCAAGAAGGATCACCAGGCGACACGGTCTCTGCTCCTGTGTATGATGGTCAAGCCACATATGTGGCCCGCCCACTGCTTGGTCTGGTCAGTGCAGAAGAAGATCACTCACATTCCAATCTGCCTGCAAGAGTTTGCGCTGATACTAAACACGTTCGTGGGTTTATGTGCAGGCTTAAGGCGTGTGCCATGATCATTCTCGATCTTCTCCATTACATGGCACCTGTGACGTTAGTCGTCATCATCATCAAATGCCTTGCCACATGGCGTTGGCGATCATGGCCCTTCATATGTTTCTGTCCCTTGTTTTGCCCGCAAGCACATCTTCCACCCGGTCCGCCAGCTTTCCTGTTGTGACGTCAGTGCATATGGAATTTATTCCGAGCGCGGAGACGTTATCTTGAGAAACTGAAACTAAAACTAAAACTGAAACTGAAACTGAAACTATACGCGTGTGCGGAATACAATCTACCCAGCTAAGGAAAGGGTTCCTGACTCTTCTTCAAAGTCTGGGGAAGAGTGAAGCAGCGAAGAAGAGGAGGAGATGGGCATCTACGGTCTCATGATGCTGGCCCCGAGAAAAATTGAGGTCTCTACCACCTCATTCCCCTACGATCTCAAGGGTTATTGGATGCCGATTGCCACGGAGCTTGGTGGTCAGAGGAGTTGTAAGTCTGCCACCTCTCTTGTCGCTCTATTTGATAGAGATGACATCGCTGATTCCTCTTGACTGTAGTAGGGGCAAGGAAATAGGCGAGTGCCATTGTCATATCATGTATTCATAATCATAATCATATGCATATTCATATTCATATTCATATCCATATTCATATTTATATCCATATTCATATTCATGTTTATATCCATATTCATGTTCATATTCAAATTCAAATTCATATTCATATTCATACTCATACTCATACTCATATTCATACTCATATTCATATTCACATTCATTTCTTTTGTCACAGTGGATTTGCCATCTAGAAGTCAGGCTGCTCTCCCCTTTGAGAGTGCATCGCCGCAGTGCAGCGCCACCCATTTTTTACCAAGACTTCAGAAAGGCAAGAAGGCTGACTGGTCTTCAAGGTGAGGGATCTGGGAAATCAACCAATCTCTCCAATGTTTTATACCAGGGCGGCCATGCCAAAGTCCTGCTCTTCACGATTTTCAACTGCCGTGGAATCTTTAGCGTGAGCAGGCCAGAGGGTACACGGGTCCGGCTCGATTTTCGTCCTCTTCCGAAGGACTTGACGTTCAGTTCGATTTTCCGGTCAAGTTGAGGAAAAAAGTCAAGGCCTCAACGGGAAACGAACCCCGGAACTTTGAGTTTAGTTATTAGGCCTAGCAGGCGAATGTCTGCCACTCTTCTGACTTAAATATATTATGACCGTGCATATATTCATGTTATATTCTATGGTACCATGGTTTTGTCAGAAGGCACCTGCAGGCCTGGTATCTCTGATTTCAGCCCTTGACTGTGCGACAACATAATACATGTAGAATGTAGTCAGCTCTCCAAACAGGTTTGTCTTCTACGAACTCATAAAAAAATCTACGTGTTATGCGCAGTGAATCCAAAATGAATTTGGGAGGTGATTGTCCGGAGAGTGGCGAGGCATTGGTGCTTCATGTCTCATCCGCACCCTCGTGGTGGTTTTTGTTTTTTTTGTTTTTTGTTGTTGTTGTAAACTTCGGCTTGTGGCTTGACCGCTGACTTCAGGGAATCAGGCTTGGTAACTGCAGGGAAAGACCTGCTGACTGCTCGGATCTTTATCTATCATGTGGCATCTGTTGCATGTCGGTGCCTACGGAATTTATTCTGAGCCCAGACTCACCATCTTGTGAAACTTAAAAAAGTCCTCAGCGCCAGCTGTTAAAAAAAAAAAAAGAAGAAAAAGAAAAATGCACCTACCGACTTCAAATGACTGTAACTTTCTTATTTCTCAACCGAATTGCTTTCTGTTTTTTTTTAAAGAAAGAAGAATAGATTGCAGTTTGGAATTATGCAACAATAAAGTATGTTGGCTGTCTGCCAGACGGTCGCCAAAAGGCGACATCGGCGGTGAAAGAGTTAAAACTAAAACTGAATGTCCCGTCTGGTCTTGTTGAGAGATCTTTTAAAACAAACGGAATTACACAGGTAGTAATTTTGTGCTACGGGAGCTTGGAGAAAATGTCTAAGAATCAGGCTTTCCTTGGAGTTTAACCTTTTCACCCCCACAGCCTGTACATAAGCTGCAAAAACTGCAGGAAGCTGGTGGATAGGTTGAGGGAGTGAAAGGGTTAAGTTTTTGTTTTGCTGTCATGGCTGAAATTGCAGGATGCTGGTAGATAGGGTGAGGGAGTCAAAGGGTTAATGTCCTGAGTTCACCGGTTGGCGTGGTGGTACAGCGGCCTGTTTCTTACACGCTAGCATGCTAGCACACAAGGGGCGAGGGCGAGAAAAAAAAGGTGTGCTATGAAACACACGCGAGGCGGAAGTAGATTTATTTTAGCCAATATACAGCGCTTATTTCACCATACAAGACGGAATCATCGTCAAACATAAAGGCAACTTACCTGGCAGCCATCTTCACCTCTCCCGGCAAGATCTTCTCGATGATTCCTAGCCTAACCTAGCAAATTCCTAGCCACGCTTGCCGCTAGGTGATCCAAAAAGAAACGCTTCTGCTTAGCATACCTCGCAAAAAAACTCGCTTAGCTAGATTGTAAGAAACGAGCCTCAGCTCTCGATATCCAGTCTGACAACAAGGGTACGACCTCATTATCATCATCATCATCATCATCATCATCATCATCATCATCATCATCATCATCATTCCCTCATCATCATCATCATCATCATCATCATCATCATCATGTGCCTTGCTGCATGGCGTTGGCGATCATGGCCCTCCATATGCATCTGTCCTTTGTTGCCGAAAGCACATTTTCCACACTCTCTGTCCTCAGCCACCCTGCAAGTCCGTCCAATCTTTTTTACCCTGGGTCTACCTGGTGCTCTCTTTCCCTCCTGCTTTCCCGTTGTGACCAGGTGCTCTAATTCCCCGTTTCCTCATAAAATGGCCTATAAATGTTTCCTGTCTTTTCCTTATCTTCCTTATGAATGATCTTCTTGTGTCTACCTCTATCAAGACTGTCTCGTTTGTTTTTCTTTGCTGTCCATGGAACTCTCAACATTTTTCTTAGAAACCACATCTCGGCTGCTTCAGTCTTGTTCTGGCTTTGCGTGCTGACTGTCCACGCCTCACAAACGTATAACATTATCGGTTCTATATAGCATTCAAGAACTCTCTTCCTGATGTTAACTGATAGGTATTGGTTGGGAAGTATGCTTTTCATCTTCTTGAATGCTGTTTTGGCTTGGCCGATTCTGCGGTACGACTAGGGCTTAGGGGAAAAAAATGCGCGTACAGTTTCCAGACCTCCCTGTTGTGAATGGTCATCTGAAACTGTTCAAGTCCATGGAAAGTTAACAATTTAACAAGAAACACACGAGGGTGCTGGGCTGGGTGAGACCTAGAGCGACACTGCCTCACCACTGACCGAACAATCACCTCCTAGCTCATCGCCACGCGGGTGGGAACCATTTCGCCAAGCCCGGGAAAATAAGGGTCTTTCTTTCATAAAATCCTAGAGTTTAAGCCACAATTTGAGCAGGCTACGCAGCTGTGGAAAAATAAGACAACATCAAACAAACAAACGACTCAATCTTATTTCTGAAAAAAAAAAAAGAACGTGAAGGGAGTTAACTCTAAAGGAAGTTCAGAGAACATCGGTCTGATCTGCACTTACCCTTACAGTGATGAGCATCGTAGTTGATTTGCAACCATCACATATCTCTCTATTTTTGGCTGCAATTGACGGTCATCACAACGTTGTTTTTTCTCTTTAATTTTCTTTAATTTTTATTTCTATTTTTTGGTTTGTATCAATGATATCAACACCATCCTTTCCTCCGATTTCAATCCCCTCTACGAATAACCGACTTGAAATAGGAAAGATAAAGAGTTCAAGTTATAGATAGTTTAACCTTGAGGTGGTTTGGAGGATAAAGAAAAACGAAAATTTCGTACGAGAATGTATAAAAAAAAAAGAGCATCATAAGTAAACTGCTGTACGATAGAATGTGAGAACTTGATCAATTCACACACATATTCAACATCACCACACACACACACAACACACACACACACACACACACACACACACACACACACACACACACACACACACACACACACACACACACACACCAACTACACACACACACCACACAACACACACAACACACACACACACACACACACAACACACAACACACACACACACACACAACACACACACACACACACACAACACACAACCACACACACACACACACACAACACACACACACACACACACACACACACACACACACTACCACACACACCACAACGACACACAAACACACACACACACACACACACACACACCACACACACACAACTACACACACAAACACAACACACAACACACACACACACACACAAACACACACCACACAACTACGACACACAAACACCACACACACACACACACACACACACCAACACACACACACACACACACACACACACACACAACACCACACCACACACACACACACACACATGCACACGCACATGCACATACACATACGCGCGCACACACACACATACGCATTCACATTCACACACATACACATACACATTCACACACACATCCACATACACATACGTTCGCAGCGCGTGCGCGCTCACACACACACATACACACACACATACACACACGCGCGCACACACACACATGCCCGTGCACACACACACACACACAAATACACACACTCACTCACTCTCTCTGTCTTTCTCTCTCCCCAACTCTCACTCCCTCTTGTTTTCTCTCTCTGTCTCTCTCTCTCTGTCTGTCTTTCTCTGTCTCTGTTTGTTTGTTTGTATGTCTCTCTCTTTCTCTCTGTCTCTCTTCACACTCTCTCCCCCCTCTCTCTCTCTGTCCAAACTTTGTCCGACATAATAAAAGATAATATTTTTGATGTCCCCAATCTGAAGTGGGGGTGACAAAAAGCCAGGTCTCTTTGATTCTTAGTTCACGCACTCCTGGTCCGTAGATTTCTCGCCTCCTATCTCTTTTGCTCCCCCTCCAATTCTTACACTTTTGTGTTTCTTTTCCCCCCCATTTTTTATATAACGATACGATAAATGTTTTTATTACGCGGGAGATGTGTGTGTGTGTGTGTGTGTGTGTGTGTGTGTGTGTGTGTGTGTGTGTGTGTGTGTGTGTGTGTGTGTGTGTGTGTGTGTGTAGTGTGTGTGTCGTAGTTTGTTGTGTGTGTGTGTGTGTGTGTGTGTGTGTTTGTGTGTCGTAGTTTGTGTGTGTGTGTTCGGGTGTGTGTGTGTGTGTGTGTGTGTGTGTGTGGTGTGTGTGTGTGTGTGTGTGTGTGTGCGCGTGTGTTTGTGTGTCGTAGTTAATGTGTGTGTGTGTGTGTTAGTTTGGTGTGTGTGTGTGTGTGTGTGTGTGTGTGTGTGTGTGTGCATGCGTGCGTGCGTGTGTGTATGTGTGCGTACGTAGTGTGTGATTTGTGTGTGTGTATGTGTGTATGTGTGTGTGAGCGTACATGTAAGTATGTGTGTGTACGTGTGTGTGTGTGTGTGTGTGTGTGTGTGTGTGTGTGTGTGTGTGTGTGTGTGTGTGTGTGTGTGGTGTGTGATTTGTGTATGTGTGTGTCTCGTTTTGTGTGTGTATGTATGTGTGTGTGTGTGTATGTATGCTGTGTGTGTTGTGTGTGTGTGTTTCGTTTTGTGTGTGTGTGTGTGTGTGTGTGTGTGCGTGCGTGCACGCGCGCGCGTGTGTGTTGTGCTGCGTGCGTGTGTGTGAGTATGCGTGTGTCGTAGTGTATGGTTATTGTGTTGTGTTGTATTCGTGTATTTGTGTGTGGCTACGTGTCGAAGTGTGTGTGTGGTGTGTGGTGTGTTTGTGTGGGTGTTATCAATATTCCAGTCATCTGTTTCTGATCTTCACAAAATTTCGGCCAAACGTCCGCTCTGTTAGAGGTCACAGAATACGTAACTTTGAAGGACAAAATGTCGAGGTCAAGGTGACTGGGTAAAAATGTGCTTAAAATCAGCACTTTCTGAAGGAGATGTGGGTGCAGCGTTTTCTAGTGACTTTCTGCCAATATTTACATTCCACTTTTTACTGTATTGTGATAGTCTATCTAGTCCTCTAACTTCACACCAAGTTTTATTTCAACTGTAGCTGATTTTTCCGTAATAATATTATTTTTTTTATCAAAATGGAGACTGTTCAAATGTTTAATTAATGAATTATTGTATTCCATTTTCTTAAACGTGGGTATTGATAAAGCAACCGTGCATTTAAAAAAAATAGTATCTTATTATAATATTTGTGTGATGGTTTTATTTTTAAACTGCATGCAATTTTACATTGAGAACAATGACAATTATAAAAAAACAACATTTGTTTTCTCTTTGAAATTCTTTTTGCATAAAACGAACCTATCTCTCCAGTATTTTATTCCAGGGCAACTGGGTGAATGTCATGGTCTTCACGATTTTCAATGCCATGGGATCTTGAACGTGCGCAGGTCAGAAGGTACACGGATGGTACTCTCTCTCTCTCTTTGTTTTTCTTTTTCTTTTTTTTTGTCTGCTTCCAAAGGACTAGACGTTCAGTAATTTTTTTCCGCTGAAACTGGGAAGAACAGTCGAGGCCTCAAACGGAAACGAACCTAGTACATCGAGTTTAGTTATTGACAAGCGAACGTCTTAACCATTCTGCCACTCTTCTTGAGTTGTGCTGCTCTGTTGATGCAGCCATGTACTCAAGATCTGAAATCTGGAGTTCGGTCCCGTCCCGAAACAGAAAAACTGGCTTGACTGATTGATTGATTGATTTGGTTCAGTTTTTACGTCGGCACCCACCTCAGATGATATGGCCGACGGGGATAACCATCCCAGGGAAGTGGGACCTATCTAATCCTATAGTGACACCACCAGGACAACAATGATGTTAAGATGGGACAGTGAGAAGGCCAGTTTTAATATAGGGGAAAGGGGGGGCTTATCCAATCCTATACTGACACCACCAAAACAACGATGATGTCAAGATGGGACAGTGAGAAGGCCAGTTTTAATGTAGCGCACCCCCGGGATTCGAACCCACACCATTAGCATGTGAATCCGACGCTCAACCAACTGAGCTACTGGAGCACGCGAAAAACTGACCTGTTTGCTGGCAGTCTTCATGTTCCAGCCATTCTGGTGGTGTCGGAATTTTTTCTCAAAGTATTACAATATTACTGAACACTTTAACTCCCGCACCCTATCCATCAATTGTAAAAGCGTAACCCTTTGACTCCCTCACCCTATCTGAGGGAATCAAACGGTTAAGTTTTTGCTTTGCTAGCATGGTTGACAATGCAGGATGCTGGTGGACAGGGTGCAGGAGTCAAAGGGTTAAGTTTTTGCTTTGCTAGCGTTGTTGACAACGCAGGATGCTGGTGGACAGTGTGCAGGAGTCAAAGGGTTAAGTTTTTGCTTTGCTAGCGTGGTTGACGATGTAGGATGCTGGTGGACAAGGTGCAGGAGTCAAAGGGTTAAGTTTTTGTTTTGCTAGCGTGGTTGACAATGCAGGATGCTGGTGAACAGGGTGTGCGAGTCAAAGGGTTAAGTTTTTGCTTTGCTAGCGTTGTTGACAA
>CM060313.1:66492816-66497816 GCA_030674185.1 Monoplex corrugatus
GGCAGACAGAGAGAGAGAAGAGAGAAAGAGGGAGGGAGGCAGACAGAGAGAAGAGAGAAAGAGGGGCAGAGAAGAGAGAGAGAGAGAAAGAGGGAGGAGGCAGACAGAGAGAGAGAGGAGAAAGAGGGAGGGAGGCAGACAGAGAGAGAGAGAGAGAAAGAGGAGGGAGGCAGACGAGAGAAGAAGAAGGGAGGGAGGCAGACAGAGAGAGAGAGAGAGAGAGAAGAGGGAGGGAGGCAGACAGACAGAGAGAGAGAGAGAAAGAGGAGGGAGGCAGACAGACGAGAGAGAGAGAGAGAAAGAAGGAGGGAGGCAGACAGAGAGAGAGAGAGAGAGAAAGAGGGAGGGAGGCAGACAGAGAGAGAGAGAGAGAGGAAAGAGGGAGGGAGGCAGACAGGAGAGAGAGAGAGAGAAAGAGGGGAGGGAGCAGACAGGAGAGAGAGAGAGAGAGAAAGAGGGAGGGAGGCAGACAGAGAGAGAGAGAGAGAGAAAGAGGGAGGGAGGCAGACAGAGAGAGAGAGAGAGAAAGAGGAGGGAGGCAGACAGAGAGAGAAGAGAGAAAGAGGGAGGGAGGCAGACAGACAGAGAGAGAGAGAGAAGAGAGGAGGGAGCAGACAGAGAGAGAAGAGAGAAGAGGGAGAGCAGAAGAGAGAAGAGAGAGAGAAAGAGGGAGGGAGGCAGACAGACAGAGAGAGAGAGAGAGAAAAGAGGGAGGAGAGCAGACAGAAGAGAGAGAAAAGGAGGGGAGAAGAGAGGGAGGGAGGCAGACAGACAGAGAGAGAGAGAGAAAGAGGGAGGGAGGCAGACAGAGAGAGAGAGAGAGAGAAAGAGGGAGGGAGGCAGACAGAAGAGAGAGAGAGAGAAAGAGGGAGGGAGGCAGACAGAGAGAGAGAGAGAGAAAGAGGGAGGGAGGCAGACAGAGAGAGAGAGAGAGAGAGAAAGAGGGAGGGAGGCAGACAGAGAGAGAGAGAGAGAGAAAGAGGGAGGGAGGCAGACAGACAGAGAGAGAGAGAGAGAAGAGGGAGGGAGGCAGACAGAGAGAGAGAGAGAGAAAGAGGGAGGGAGGCAGACAGACAGAGAGAGAGAGAGAGAAAGAGGGAGGGAGGCAGACAGAGAGAGAGAGAGAGAAAAGAGGGAGGGAGGCAGACAGAGAGAGATAGAGAGAAAGAGGGAGGGAGGCAGACAGACAGAGAGAGAGAGAGAGAGAAAGAGGGAGGGAGGCAGACAGACAGAGAGAGAGAGAGAGAAAGAGGGAGAGAGGCAGACAGAGAGAGATAGAGAGAAAGAGGGAGGGAGGCAGACAGAAGAGAGAGAGAGAGAGAGATAGAGAGAAAGAGGGAGGGAGGGAGACAGAGAGGGAGAGAGAGATAGAGAGAGAAAGAGGGAGAGAGGCAGACAGAGAGAGAGAGAGAGAGAAAGAGAGAGAAAGACAGAAGGAAAGGAGGAGAGACAGAGACAGAGAGACAGAGAAGAGACAGAGACAGAGAGACAGAGAGACAGAGAGAGACAGAGGGAGTCAGACAGACAGAGGACAAACACTACAATTATGCAGATCTGGTCAGAGTTTATTAGGCAAATGTTTCAAACAATTGAATAAATGTTTTTCGTCGGATTTGTATTATAGAAATCCACACTAATACTTTCCACTACAAAAGACTGACTCCAGTCCCAAGAACCATAACTTCATCAGAAACTATCGAAAGTCCAAGAACTAAGGGTCGTTCGACAAAAAACTAAAAAAATAAACTAAAAGATCAAATATATCGAAAAAAGTCATCATTTAACCATTGTGATGGCTGGGGGAGGCTGTGTAGGTGTTGAGCCCAGCAGGGACATTCTGGATGAACTTCTTGTAGTGGTTCATGTCCATCATCACATCTCTAAGGGCCTCCAGCTCCTTCCAGATGGCTGACCCTTCAGCATTGACGGGTACGATGGGGTAGCGGGTCCTCAGCACTCCCACCCCGCTGATGTTGGGTAGAATGATACGGATTCCCGAGGATTTCAGTTTTCTCAAGACGCCATGTCGATCCAGAACGCCAGTAGCCACCTTGGTGGTGTCCGCAGGATCGTGGGCGACCTCCTGGCCGGAGAAGAACTCAACAGGGGTGAAGTAATAGGCCTTGCTGTGGCTGCCGTTGTAAGCCTTTTCGGGAGTAAGGCCTCCGTTGCGTCCGTTCTCGGAGACGATTTGTGCAAAAGGTCCATTGAACTTGCCGTGATATTGGATGTTGTAGGGGTTCCAGGTGTTGAGGGGGTCAGGAAGATGAGCTCCAAGGGGATGGCGTAAGACAGGCGCTTAGTATATTCTTTGCAAATCCTGTGATGGGTTCGGGAGTCCCTGTAGCAGTGTTCCACCTTGGTGGGTGCGATACGGGTCTGCTGGTTTTCCGCCACGAACAAGGTCCTGTCTGAGTAGCCTCGGTGACCTACAGAGTCTCCCATGGCGTCATGCTCACCCACTCTCCAACTCCTGTGGTAGTTGGCCACGTTCATGGGCGTGTCACTTTCCACCATCAGTTTGGTAAGACCGAAAGCGTCGTCCGTCATATGAACGCCGTAGTTATCCTTCCCCGGGATCTGATACATCCAGTCGTCCAGCGTGTTCCACTGGTACATGTGGGTTCTGCTCTTGTCCACCGAGAAGCGCGCCATGCGACTGTTGAGGTAGAAGGGAAAAGCCTGGTTGTAGGTCATGCGGTGACCCAGGTCGTCGATAGGCTGGAGGACAGACTTGTCCACGTCTCCCTTCAGAGGGTGGCACAGGATGCGGTAGTTCCACTGGGCGAACTGGGGCATTCCATCGGAAATGTTGTAGATGGTGGTGGGCAGATAGGCAAAGTTCTGGCTGTTGAGCCGATCCCCTGTCATGGAAGTGTAACGGATCTTCTCCTGCAGATCGAACCAGCTGCTGGCGTCGATGGCGTGTCTGTCACTGACGAAAGGTTCGTCGATGTGCTTGTCCAGGGTCCAGGCCCCCTCCAGGTAGCAGAGAACGGGCTTGAAGTAAGGGCGGTAATCACGGTGAGTATGGTTGCTATCTCTCCAGGCCTTGAAGTACTCACGCAATTCTGCAGCCTGCAAAAATAAGCCTCAAAACTAACATCGTGAAATACAGTCTGCTCGAAGTATTTTTTCAGGGGCTGATTTTGATAGTGTATTTTGATAACGGTAAAATAAACTTTTCAGTTTCAGTTTCTCAAGATGACGTCTCCGTGCTCGGAGCGAATTCCATATGCACTAACGTTACAGGTGCCACGTGTATGGTGACCGTGGCACATACTTTAAGCCTGCATATAAACCTATGAGCTGGCCAGGTCCAGAGGCCCTACCTAGACTATGTTTTACCTAGTCTATATTTTATACTGGTATTTTATCAGCCTACAACTGGAATTATCTTGGTTACATGTAAATGACATACGTATCTGTGTCTCTTCTCTTACCTTCAAAATAGAATATAAAATTATGGTGCATCGACCGGGTAAACTTGCACATGTAAATAAACGAAAAAGTACACAAGGAGCTGACTACTGGGCAGCCCGAGGATACCTTGAACATCTTCAGACCAACTAACTTTCACACACCTTTAGTCTGCGTATCGTTCTTTTCAGAATACAGAAACCGCTGTGTTAAAAATCTGTAACGACATACTAACAGTTTTGGATAAGTGTCGTTAATCCTCTTTCACTTCTTGGTCTCTGTGCAGCCTTAGACACTATGGAACATTCTGTCCTCCTATCTGTCTTTTTTTTGTATTTTCTGGCTCATACCTTACAGATCGCTTCTAGACTGTCTCAGTTAAATCTTTTTAGGATCATCGCACTCAGGAAGGTTATCTTTGTGCTCAACTTTGTTTTCCGTCCCATTTTCTACGCCACCTTAACGGCCACAGAAGGTAGCACAATCTTTTTTTTTACAATGCGATGATGATGATGTCGATGCCGATGATAATCATGATACTATGGAGTTCCATCTAGGATTGAGACTGCGTGACAGGGCTGTACTCCACGCTTAATATCATAAGATATCCTGGCGTCAACCAGGCCCGAGAGATACAGACACCTGCGGTGCTAGTCAGAAGATTTGAGCAACACCCTCAGTGACGCATCTGTGAAGTGGATGAGACTCGACTGTGTGGTCCCAGTCTTCCCAATGGGCCCACAGCACGCCCAGTTCTGGATAAGAGCCGGTTTGAGCTGAAAACAACAACAACAACAACAGCAACAACAACAAAAAACCACAATGATTTTTAAAGACACTGATGGGGATTCGAACCCACATCCTTCCAGTCGGTAGTCCGTTGAGTTAACCATTACACCACGCGACTGGTCTTTCGTCCCATTATCTTCTATCCTTGTCTTATGACCGAGTTTTCCGTCTTCATAAGACGTCTTATCAGCGCACTTTCCCCATCATGGCCCCGCCACCTGGACCCAGCTTCCATTGTCTATTAGACATTGACAACTCTTGCCTCCTTTCAAAACCCATCTGAAGACCCATTTATTCCCAAATAACACTATCTTGTAAGTTTTCTATCTACGTTCTTTTTATACTACTCAAAAGCAGCCTTCCCCCTACCCATTCTTCTTACACACACACACACACACACACACACACTAAATATATATATATATATATATATGTACATCTACATATACATATATATATGTATACATAATTTCATAACACCTTGTATATATACATATCATATAATTTACATATATATATAATATATATATATATATATGTGTGTGTGTGTGTGTGTGTGTGTGTGTGTATGTATGTATATGCAAGGTTTTACAAAGTGATTTGTTATTATTAGCACTAAACTACCAAACACTAGAAAATCAATCTGTAATTTATATGCGCAAACAGGTGTGTGACGAAATGTATCAAAACTATAACAGGAAAAGAAAAAGAAGAGAACAGACCAGAAAGAAAGAAACAAGACAAACATAGAAAAAGAAACAAAAGAAAACAAAACAACAAGCAAACAAATC
>CM060313.1:66520316-66525316 GCA_030674185.1 Monoplex corrugatus
GTATATGTGTGCAGATCTGCCAGTGCTTAAATCTCCATCGTGTGTACACGCATGCAGGATACCAGATATGCACGTTGAAGATACTGTAAGTCATGCCAGTGGCTGACTATGGAAACACGTAAACACCCAAGCACGCAAGCAACGACTTTTTTTTCAGAAAATGGCATCCAGTTAATATCCTCTACCAATGAACAATACTATCGTTAACATTCATCACCATCATCAAGTGCCCTGCCGCATGGCGTTGGCGATCATGGCCCTCCACCTATCCCTTGTTTGCCGCAAGCACATCCTCCACCCTCTCTGTCCTCAGCCACCTTGCAAGTCCGTCCAATATTTTTTCCCGGGGTCTACCTGGTGCTCTCTTTCCCTCCAGCTTTCCTGTTGTGACCAGGTGTTCTAATTCCCTTTCCTCATAAAATGGCCTTAAATGTTGCCTGTCTTTTCCTAATCTTCCTTATGAATTATCTTCGTGTGTTTGCCTCCATCAAGACTGTCTCGTTTGTTTTCTTTACTGTCCATGGAACTGTCAACATTCTTCTTAGAAACCACATCTAGAAAGAGGGTCGACACTATCTGCTTTATCATTGTTTAGGTAGGAATATGGAACAGAGAGTGGTTTGGACGAGTGGTCAGTGCAGGACATATCACAACAAACTCAAAGCGAGAACAGTGTCGGGGTTTGATCTGCTTGGACATATCCGCCTTATTGCTGAAAGGAGACGATTTTTTTTCTCCTGAACTTCTAGATCCGTATATGTGTGCAGAACTGCCAGTGCTTAAATCTCTTTCGTGTGTATATATACATACGGAATATTGTATAAGCGCGTTGAAGATGCTGTAAGTCATGTCAGTGGCTGCCTTAATGGAAACATGAAAACACCCAGTATGCTAGCAACATGTTTGAAAAAAAAATCTTTTAGCTAATACCCACCACTGTTGGAAAATAGCATCATTTTCATTATCATTACCATTACCATTATCATTGAAATTACTGGCTTTGTCAACTGGTCCATCATACCGCTATTCTCAAACTTGCTTTTAGTTCCAAAAACAAAAGATGTCCCGAGATTCATTAAAAGAGGGGAAAAAATATTGAATCCATCGGCGCCAACCTGATATGGACTGGAAATCCTGAACGGACCATGATTATAAAACAAATGGAATTCCCTTCTGTCTGTGGGAAGAAATTCTCTACCAATCGCTGTATTAAGATCCACTGGACGAAAAGTGTTGTATGAAGAGTTTGATGAATGAGCAGCAATGCACTGCTCCAATAGATAAGACGACAGAAAACCAAGGCCAGGAATCAAACCTCAATTCCAAGGACATCAACGCTATGACTCAGACTATGAATTTGTACAAGCTCTTGATACCAAGCGCCAGAAATGCAGTTTGGCGCCGGCAAGTGCAAAAGAGAAATGGGGAAAATCTGGATGAAGAAATGGTCCACAAAATAAATGCGCTTCTAGGAAAAAGCATCCTGGAACACAAACTAACCCAATCGGAGAAATTGTACATGCAATATGTAGGGACGTCTTTGGAGTAAAACAGTCAGTAGCGAAAACACTTCCTTACAAATCCAGACATCAAAGAGAGCTAGAAATCTTCCGGAGGAACAACAACAACAACAACAACAAAAACAACAACAACAACAACAACAACAACAACAACAACAAGAAGAAGAAAAAATCGGAATCTCAAGAAACAAATGCAGGCTGCCTCCGAATTTCGGAAGGTCTAGACAAAATACAGAAAGATATGAAAGCAAAATACAGTGCCCTCAGCAAAAGAAAAACCAGCAAAGAGGACGAGGAGCAAAAAGAAGACCCAAGCTTGCTTCTTCAGAAACCCTCTTCCAGTTCGCCAGGAAGCTATTCGAGCAGCCAAGATGCGACGACGCTCACACTATACATAGAACAGCATCTCTGAAAAACAAATTCCGACCCTCCTACAAAGGCACCACTTAAAACTAAGCGTATGGTGAAGCCTGCAACGCTAGGCAAAATGTTTAGTAAAGTAAAGAAAGTAACTGAGAAAGCCAGAGTCAAATCATCATTGGGTCCAACGGAATATCTGACCTGCTGTTTATGGAATGTCCCAATGTCCTTGAGAGACTAAACAAACTGATGAGTTCAAACACGGAGAAACTTGAAGATCAGCACCCAATCGCTGACAGTTGAAGAAGTGTACATTCCAAGATAACAGAATTTCAGTAAAATCAGCCAGTTCAGACCGTAATGACTTCTGAACGTTAAAGGGAGAAATCTTCTGAGTCTGCACAAAACCCTATGCGCTGGCGAGGTCTTGAAATGGGGAAAGGGGAGAAGGGACCTATCAAACACTAAGCTGGCACCACCAGAATGATGAAAAGATTAAGATGATCAGCGAACAGGCCAGTTTTTAATGTTGCGGGTTGGGATTGAGCTCGAGATATCAGATCTCGAGTCCATGGCTCTAGAAACTCATCATCATCATCAAGTGCCTTGCCACATGGCGTTGGCGATCATGGCCTTCCATCTGTTTCTATCCCTTGTTGCCTCAAGCACTTTTTCCACCCTCTTTGTCTTCAGCCACTCTGCAAGTCCGTTCAGTATCTTCTCTCTGGGTCAACCTGATGCTCTCTTTCCCTCCAGCTTTCCTGTTGTGACCAGGTGCTCCAATTCTCCTTTCTTCATAAAATGACCTATAAATGTTGCCTGTCTTATCTTAATTTTCCTTATGAATGATCTTCTTTTGTCTGCCTCCATCAAGAATGTCTCGTTTGTTTTCTTTGCTGTCCATGGAACTCTCAACATTCTTCTTAGAAACCACATCTGGGCTGCCTCAATCTTGTTGTGGCTTTGCTTGTTGACTGTCCACGCCTCACAACCGTATAACACTATCGGTTCTATATAACATTCAAGAACTTTCCACGCTTAACAACCGTATAACATTATCGGTTCTATATAACATTCAAGAACTCTCTTCCTGATGTTAATTGATAGGCATTTGTTGGTAAGAATGGTATTCATTTTCTTGAATGCTATTTCGGCTTGGCTGATTATGCTGGCTATTTCTGATGTGCATCTGCCGCCTGATGAAACGATCATTCCCAGATATTAAAACTTATCAACCTGACTCAAGGTTGATAAGGTACACACGGAGAGCAAACTAACTCTTAACAAACAGTGGAACACATCCTGAGCTCACGTAAATTAGCGCTAATCCAAGGAAGGTACACATGGAGGCACAGTCAGGTGTTTTAAGACATCTGAGGATCTGCTGATCAGCTTTGCCCACCGATTCTTGTGGGTTTTTTTATTTGTTTTTTGTTGTTGTTGCCGTCACTTATCATTATCAATCCTTGAATAATAGAGTGTTTAGAAAATTGAAAAAAACGTTTTTGAAGTTGAATCTGCAATGGAATTCTACAGCAGCATCATGATTATCACCCCATTCTCAACATCATGACATATGAAAAATTGCTCCAGGTTCCACGGTCCTTCATGCTCTAGACTCTTCGGTGGGTTTGGATACACGCACACACACACACACACACATACACATATACACACAATACACACAGACAAGCATGCACACACACGTACATACACACACACATGCATACTCACAAACACACACACACACACACACACACACACACACACACACACAAGCACGCACGCACGTAGACAAACACACACACACGCACACACATACACATTGCGCAAACGCACACACGCACACACACACACACTCGCACACTAACACACACATGCACGCATCTATTAACCCACTCCTACACAGACACAGACACATACACACACACACACAGAGAGAGAGAGAGAGAGAGAGAGAGAGAGAGAGAGGAGAGAGAGAGAGAGATTCGCAGACAGATACACACTTAGAGACAGATAGACACAGAACACACACACGCACACACATACAAACATAAAACACACACACACACACACACACACACACACACCACACAACACACACACACACCACGCCGTGCGCGAGCGCGCACATACAACACAGACACACACACACACAACACACACACACACACATACAACACACACACACACACACATGACACACGCACATACAACACACACACACACCACACCACACACCACACAAACACACACACACACACACACATACAAACACACACCACACACACACCGTATACAAACACACGCATACAAAACACACACACAGCACAACACACACACACACACACACACACACACACACACACACACACACACACACACACACACACACACGTATACAACACACGCATACAACACACACACACACACTACACACACACACACACACACCACACATACACATACACGCACACTTACAACACACACACACACACAACAACACACACACACACAGACACACACACACAGCACACACACACAGACACACACACATACAAAACACACATAGAACACACACACACACACACACACACACACACACACACACAACACACACACACACACACACACACACACACACACCACACACACACACACACACACACACACACACACAGAGAACTGTATCAAAGAACCGTTAGCCGTCCGCTTTGCCCGAGAGTGGTTGTAGCAGTTACTTCCCTTGTGCCAGAGGCATTGAAAATCATCGACTGTAACAATGGCCTGATTTCTTCGCTGATAGAAAATGGATGTTTCATTTTCGAAATCACAACCTTAAAACAACGAACAAGGGGTTAGGGGGGGGGGGGGTGCGAGGGAAGAGGCATGACAATACAATACTGACCACAGTAGGGATTAAAAAAAAAAGCAAACAGCATACTTTCAGATATGTAAATTTTTGGATGCTATACTTTCCCAATTAAAATCAGCCATTGTCTCCCCGATATAATGGATTTGGATTTTAAAAAAAAACAAAAACAAAAAACAACAACAACAGATTTCGGCATTCGAGCAATTCCTTATACGTTCCGCCTAATTTTTTTCCGTAGTCATATG
>CM060313.1:66530316-66545316 GCA_030674185.1 Monoplex corrugatus
ACAAGGACTGACGAAATTCAACCAACATTAAGAATACTATTAACAATGATAACGACAGTAACAATAAATACACTGTACATTAATTACTCTCTTTATCTACAGGTTTAAAGAGTATGGGTTCTGAGTTTCCTGTAATAAAGGGTGATAAGCCTGCCTTGATGTTTGGCAGACTAACTTCACTCGGACAACTCCATATGCGCTTACCAACCCGAATCTACCAGCGATTATCTAGCACTCCTCTTGAGCTTGCGCAAAATCCTTTGCCCTGTCGAGGTCTTGGAATGGGGGAGGGTAGGGTTTCAGTTTCAGTTTCTCAAGACGACGTCTCCTCGCTCGGAACGAATTCCATATGCACTAACGTCATTAGGTGCCACGTGTATGGTGACCGTGGCACATGCCTTAAGCCTGCACATAAACCCATGAGCTGGCCAGGTGATGAGGCCCTACCGAGACTATGTTTTACCTAGTGTATGTTTTATACTGGTATTTTATCAGCCTACCACTGGAGGGTAGGGTGGGAAGAGAATGGGAATTATGACACAAGAACAATGACACCACCAGAATTAACGAAGCATTAAGCTGGGCACCATACAGGCCAGTTTTTATGTTGCAAGACTAGGACTGAACTCAAGGCTTCGATCTTGATGATACCAGAGATCTTTGACAAGATTTAGCCATTCCACAAAGAGGATGCCAGTGGAATTGGAGTTTTGAAGGAGGATATGTAATTTCTTCCATCCTCTCTGAGAAGTCCGAATGGCCTGACCTTCTGTGTTAATTTGTGAGGGGGAGTGTTCTGTTCTGTTTTGTTGAGTTTAAAGTCCTACCTTTCTCGGAGTATATGAGGACTAGCTATAAGAATTTTGCTAAAAAAAAGCCTTAAAACCATTTTGAGATACCGATGCTATTATCGGATTTTCTGTGGATCGGAATGGGGTGATTTCTGGTACCTCGTGTATATCAGTATGGAAGAGGGGAGGTAACAGTACAGCTAGCGCCTCTCACTGCATTGAGGAAAGTTCACTGATGTCGTGTTTGCTGGTAACTGTTTGGTCATTTTAATTTTGATCGTCTTCTAGGACAAACATGTTGGAGTCATTTGCCAGCTTGAGACAAAGGAAACAGAATTTTTAGACGCCAGTACGAATCTAGAAACACTGTTTGTTTTGGGGCTGCACAAGCAGTATTCGTTGGTTTCTCTGCACAAGAAGGTTTTTTTTGGTGCTGATGCTGTTTAAGACTTTCATGAATAAGAGAGACCCAGACTGCCAAAGAGGTACCTAAACTGTACCATTACCAGTTTTCCATTTGTAAACCTCTGTGAAATTGAACTAAAGAAAAGCGTTTATTTCGTATTATGGGAATGAAGGACAAACGAAGTCTTATTGCCAGTTTGCCCAGGACGTGGTTTGGACTGCTAAGACAGTGGCAACCGCTAAAGCCTGTTGCTGGTGATTGACTCTTGGCTATAATGATTATTTTAATTGCTAGTTCTCCCATTTCAAAAGATTTTTTTGCCAGTAGCTTTGTCAGGCAAACCCTGCTCTTGAAGCAAAACATTCATTGGTTATTTGCTATGATTATTATTTCATTTGCTAGTTCTTCCCTTTCAAACGATTTTGTCAGTATTTCTACTAGGCTAATCCGGCTGTTTTGGAGGGAGCATTCATTGGTTATTTGTTATAATGGTTATTTCAGTTGTTATAATGGTTATTTCAGTTGCTATAATGGTTATTTCATTTGCTACAATGGTTATTTCTTTTGCTATAGTATAATGGTTATTTCATGTGCTATAATGGTTATTTCATGTGCTATAATGGTTATTTCTTTTGCTATAATGGTTATTTCATTTGCTACAATGGTTATTTCAGTTGCTATAATGGTTATTTCATTTGCTACAATGGTTATTTCAGTTGCTATAATGGTTATTTCATTTGCTATAATGGTTATTTCATGTGCTATAATAGTTATTTCATTTGCTATAATGGTTATTTCAGTTGCTATAATGGTTATTTCCTTTGCTAAATGGTTATTTCTTTGCTATAGTATAATGGTTATTTCATTTGCTATAATGGTTATTTCATGTGCTATAATGGTTATTTCATTTGCTATAATGATTATTTCATGTGCTATAATGGTTATTTCCTTTGCTATAATGGTTATTTCCTTTGCTATAATGGTTATTTCCTTTGCTATAATGGTTATTTCATGTGCTATAATGGTTATTTCCTTTGCTATAATGGTTATTTCATTTGCTATAATGGTTATTTCATTTGCTATAATAGTTATTTCATTTGCTATAATGGTTATTTCATTTGCTATAATGGTTATTTCATTTGCTATAATGGTTATTTCATGTGCTATAATGGTTATTTCATTTGCTATAATGGTTATTTTATTTGCTATAATGGTTATTTCCTTTGCTATAATAGTTATTTCATTTGCTATAATGGTTATTTCCTTTGCTATAATGGTTATTTCATTTGCTATAATGGTTATTTCCTTTGCTATAATAGTTATTTCATTTGCTATAATGGTTATTTCATTTGCTGGTTCTCCCCCTTCAAATGTTTTTTTGCCAGTATCTCTGCCGGGGAAATGTGGCCCCTTTGGAGTGAGTTTTCATTGGTTACTGGATAACAAGTATGACTTCTTTTTAAATAGCAATTTTGACAGAAACTTGGACAATAAAATCGTTCACTGGATTTTCCGTATATTGGATGTTCTTCGTCTCGGATGACCCTTAATGAGCCTGGTCAGTCGATTGTGATTAAATGATTTTGATGAGGAATAGTGACTGACCGAGGTTAATGTACGTGCGTGTATGTGGTGTTTTGTGTGTGTATGTGTGTGTGTGTGTGTGTGTGTGTGTGTGTGTGTGTGTGTGTGTGTGTGTGTGTGTGTGCGTGCGTGCATGTGTATGTGCGTATGTGTGTCTGTGTCAGTGTGATATATGGACATTTTCATTCATCAGCTCTTCTGTTTAAATGAATAATCTCGATCCACTGATTGTGTTTAAGGGTAAAATGTCGAACAAGCCGTGTCTGTATACTTGCGTCTAAATATTTCCTTAAAAACAACGATGATTGTTAACGATTTTGAGTGCAGACAGGAATAAAGTTGCATAGATAAAAAGCGTGATGTTTAAAAGATTAATTCGTGTGTAAGCTGAAACTATCCTACTGTATGATTTTGCATCTTAATTAAGTTGGAAAAAAAAACAACTTCAAGTTTATTTTCTGTTGCTGGACGGAGAAATAAGACATTGCTATCGTCCTTATTATCTTGTCTTTCTAATTTTACACTAGTTTTATGTTTTTATGCCAATATAATTCATTTGCATTAGAACAGTCTTTGCATGAATATTATAGCGTACCTTATTAGTGTAGGAGCATTTGCTATGAAGGTCTGGAGAATTTTGTTATGAAGGTCTAGATCATTTGTTATGAAGGTCTAGAACATTTGCTATGAAGGTCTAGAACATTTGTTATGAAGGTCTAGAACATTTGCTATGAAGGTCTAGAACATTTGTTATGAAGGTCTAGAGCATTTGGTATGAAGGTCTAGAACATTTGCTATGAAGGTCTAGAACATTTGCTATGAAGGTCTAGATCATTTGTAATGAAGGTCTAGAACATTTGCTTTGAAGGTCTAGAACATTTGCTTTGAAGGTCTAGAGCATTTGATATGAAGGTCTAGAGCATTTATCATGAAAGTCTAGAACATTTATCATGAAAGTCTAGAACATTTATCATGAAAGTCTAGAACATTTATCATGAAAGTCTAGAGCATTTATCATGAAAGTCTAGAGCATTGATCATGAAAGTCTAGAGCATTTATCATGAAAGTCTAGAGCATTTATCATGAAAGTCTAGAACATTTTTATGAAGGTCTAGAGCATTTGTTATGAAGGTCTAGCACATTTGCTATGAAGGTCTAGAGCATTTATTATGAAGGTCTAGAACATTTGCTATGAAGGTCTAGAGCATTTGGTATGAAGGTCTAGAGCATTTGGTATGAAGGTCTAGAGCATTTATTATGAAGGTCTAGAACATTTGGTATGAAGGTCTAGAGCATTTATTATGAAGGTCTAGAGCATTTGTTATGAAGGTCTAGAGCATTTATTATGAAGGTCTAGAGCATTTGTTATGAAGGTCTAGAGCATTTGGTATGAAGGTCTAGAACATTTGTTATGAAGGTCTAGAGCATTTGGTATGAAGGTCTAGAGCATTTGGTATGAAGGTCTAGAACATTTGCTATGAAGGTCTAGAGCATTTGCTATGAAGGTTTAGAGCATTTATTATGATGGTCTAGATCATTTGTAATGAAGGTCTAGAACATTTGCTTTGAAGGTCTAGAACATTTGCTTTGAAGGTCTAGAGCATTTGATATGAAGGTCTAGAGCATTTATCATGAAAGTCTAGAACATTTATCATGAAAGTCTAGAACATTTATCATGAAAGTCTAGAACATTTATCATGAAAGTCTAGAGCATTTATCATGAAAGTTAGAGCATTGATCATGAAAGTCTAGAGCATTTATCATGAAAGTCTAGAGCATTTATCATGAAAGTCTAGAGCATTTATCATGAAAGTCTAGAGCATTTATCATGAAAGTCTAGATCATTGATCATGAAAGTCTTAGAGCATTTATCATGAAAGTCTAGATCATTGATCATGAAAGTCTAGAGCATTTATCATGAAAGTCTAGAGCATTTATCATGAAAGTCTAGATCATTGATCATGAAAGTCTAGAGCATTTATCATGAAAGTCTAGATCATTGATCATGAAAGTCTAGAGCATTTATCATGAAAGTCTAGAGCATTTATCATGAAAGTCTAGATCATTGATCATGAAAGTCTAGAGCATTTATCATGAAAGTCTAGATCATTGATCATGAAAGTCTAGAGCATTTATCATGAAAGTCTAGAGCATTTATCATGAAAGTCTAGAGCATTTATCATGAAAGTCTAGAGCATTTATCATGAAAGTCTAGAGCATTTATCATGAAAGTCTAGAGCATTTATCATGAAAGTCTAGAGCATTTATCATGAAAGTCTAGAGCATTTATCATGAAAGTCTAGAGCATTTATCATGAAAGTCTGGAGCATATGCTATGAAGGTCTAGAGCATTTTGTTCTGTTTTCTACCTATATTCTCTTCTAGTGTACCATCCTGAAAAAAAAGAAGATTGTATATGTATATGGACAATTTAATATGAAAGGCTCATCATCTCACTTTTTTCATTTCTGTTTGTGTTTTTTTTACTCATGTATTGTCTATTAGTAAAAGTATTGCAGTCAAGGGCTTTTTCACATACATACACGGTTATCAAAGCATACATTATTAATGTCAGCTTCATCATACATGTTGAAATCAGATTTGTCTCTGAGGTTGAATATTTCCAAACTGGCAACAAACGTTTATATTTCCTTATAATATTAGCTCTCTCTAAATGATCAGCATCTCGGTCAAAGGTGAGTCACACATTAACCCTTTGACTCCTGCACTCATCCACGATCCGAAAAAATTTAACCCTTTGACTCCCTCACCCTGTTCACCAGCTTCATACAGGAAGTTGGTGGATAGGGTGAGGGAGTCAAAGGGTTAAGTTTTTGCTTTGCTAACATGGTTGACGATGCAGGATGCTGGTGGATAGGGTACGGGAGTCAAAGGGTTAACTAATTTTTACAGTTAGGCCACAGAATAACTGGTCTGTGAGGTCTTACGATTACGAATCTTTTCATTTAAACTCTGAAGTTGTCACTGCATGATCATGATAAGTAGAACTCTCATATAAAGACACAACAAATAACACAGAGACATACTCGTTCAAAAGTGTCGAAATGAACAAGCATCAGAAAATGATCATCGTTTGTACAAGGTCATCTCTAAAGAATTCCACGAAACTGTTGACGATGATGTAGTCTGCAGACTTGTGAGAGATTTTTGTTGATGATTATGATGAGACAACACAAACTGAAAAGACTCAGGAACCCACACTGTAATCAAAAACATGACCATGGTGGCAGATAACGCTTTCACTCAGGTTCCAGAAAGTTCCCAGGGATGTCCCCATTCTCCCCACCACTTCCCCATACACGTCACACGTCACACATCACACGCCTTCACCTCCTCACGTCGACAAAACCAGTGACGTATCATCTTCACGCGCATCACTTTGGGCGTGACGTCATTGCTGCCATAATTTTCACGTGGTCCATATTTCCGCAGCGCCATGTGGTCGCCTTCCTGCCGACTTCCGCTGGCGGCCATTTTGAAGTCAGGAGGGAGAGGGAAGTAAGGGATGGCGTCGTCTAGCTCCTTCTTCTTAAAGCGGGCGTACTTACAGAACAACAGCATGAAGGTGAGAGCGTAGAACGTGATGACGGCCACGATGTAGTATAGAGCTTCTTTCTGCTTCGTCTGTGTGTCTGGGTCAGGCTCAATGGGGTCAGAGAACTCGTTGTTGGCCAACACCTCTATCTGATCCGTGCCGTTAAAACTGACCAGATACTGGGCACTCATGATGGTCTTCATGCAATACACTTGTCGTATTATTGTGTACTAGAGTATATCGTTAAAAGTGACCTACACGTCAGACACTCAAGGTCCTTAAGCATGATGGTTGGGTTGGGTTGGTGAGAAAAACACAGCTGATAATTTTACACAAATGCATTGCTTTCATTAAATTGCTTTTTAGGATGACTGTGACATTATTTTATGGCGTCAAAGCTATTGGACAGTTATGGACCTGTTGTACTTTTGTCGTTGAAAGTTTAGCATGCCGTTAAAACTGCCCAAGAACAAGACAATCAATGATCTCATGCATGTTTACTGTCTATACCTTTTTATGCCATTAAAACTGCGCAAGTACAACACAGTCAAAGACCTAATGTACGCTTCTTCTTGTCACTTTCGTATGCCGTTAAAACTGCCCAAGTATAACACAGTCAAGGACCTAATGTACTTTCTCTGTTGGACCTTTTTATGCTGTCAAAATTGCCCAGTTACAACACAGTCTAGGACCTAATGTACTTTTTCTGCTGTACCTTTTATGCCATTAAAATTACCCAAGTATAACACAGTCAAGGACCTAATATTACGTTTCTTGTGATAATTTCGTATGCCGTTAAAATTGTCCAAGTAGTGAACAATCAAGGACTTTGCACACGATCATTGAAATTATTGAATGCCATTTAAACTACTCAGGAGCTGGGAACTCATGGTTATCCTGTCTATGATCAATGTTGGTAGTATTGCGTGATATTAAACACTGTCCAAACACTGGACACTCACTGTCTACATCTGCGATGTGTTTGGGCACCGTAGTGTTGTAGATGGTTGGTGCAAACGCAGCTGACGATGGTTCATAGCTGCCACACTTTCACTGCATGATTGTATATTACACATTGATACACTGAAATTGTGAATGACGGAAGAAAACATAGCTTAGAGTGTTTTTACAGAGCTGCAAGATAGACGTTGATAATCTGATATCGTCAGTGAATGAAGGAAACAGAGCTTAGAGTGTTTCTACAGAGCTGCAACAATCTCATTGTGTTAACTCTACGATGTTTTTTCAAAGGAATAGAACACAGACGACAGAATTGCTCAACACGTAGAGTCACCGTTTCACTGATTGACTCTGTTGACTTGGGAATAAGGCATTTTTATACCAACCATTTTGCCGACTCAGTCACACACTGTTTTATACTGTGATCGCAAAGGAGTGCACAGACCACGAAGGAAAAATATGATGGCTTAGTCTTTCATTGTATATGTCGCTATTGTCTTCATTCGTTTCTTTCAGAGGGAAATACTGTATTATTAAATTAAGAAACATCTGATGGCTTAGTCTTTCATTGTGCCAAGATATATGTCGCTATTGTCTCTACTCGTTTCTTTCATAGGGAAACAATGTATCATTCTACAATTGTTTATATCCTGTTACAGTTACACGAACGATAACTCCGAGTTAAAACCAAACTTTTAAGAAGGCCAACCAAACTGGGAGAACCTACTCTCTGTCCAGGAACACCTGCATGGCATTTGAAGAACGCGGCCACTGATTCCAATGACTTCTTGCCTTCTCTGTGGTCAGCCACTACATGCAGAACGTTTGTTGTTGATACTTTCGTATGCCGTTAAAATTGCCCATGATCTGACAGGCGAAATGACTGGAATGTAGAGATGGAGAAACTGGAGAGCGAGAAGGAGCGAGCGTAGATGGGTGACCGCAGGAGGTGACCACACCCTGTCACAACTTCAGGATGTCTAGGGGATGGCAGCCATTATCAGTTTATGTCAGGATGCACGATGTCCTCCATTGTCTGTGTTTCACTCCTGAAAACACACAAAACGCTAGAATCAAACACGATCAGCTGTCTTGGTATGTCTGTCAGTGAGTCACTAGGTCCAGTCGTCAGTGTCTCTCTCTGTGCCTCTGTCTCTGTCTGTCTGACTGTCTGTCTGTCTCCCTCTTTCTTTCTTTCTTTCTTTCTTTCATTCTCTTTCTCTTTCTTTCTTTCTTCCGTTCTTTCCTTCTTTCTCTCATTCTCTCTCTCCTCTTTCTTTTTTCTTTCTTTCTTTCTTTCTTTCTTTCTCCCTCACTCTCTCCTCCCCTCCTTCTCTCTCACTCCCTCTTTTTCTCTGTTTCTCTGTTTCTCTCTCTCTCTCCCCCCTCTCTCTGTTTCTCTCTGTTTCTGTTTCTGTCTGTCTGTCTCTGTCTGTCTGTCTGTCTCTCTCTGGCTGGATTGACACTGTCTGTAGAACAAGCTATAAGACAAGTCTCACGGGACCAAATGCTACTATCCTTGAGTAAGAACCAGAAGAACAAGCAAACCAAAGTAAGCGCGTATAATAATAATTATAATAATAATTACAATATTTATATAGCGCAAAATCTTGATAAAATCAAATCTAAGCGCTGAAACACACACACACGCACGCACGCACACACACGCACGCACGCACGCACACACACGCACTCTCTCTCTCACACACACACACACACGCACACGGCTATAAATGGGGAGAAAGAATAAAAGCAATGGAAAATTATAGAGAGCATATTAAATACAATTTTATATTGCAATGTGATTCCCCTCCGAGTGGAGACAGGCTGCAGGGGGGATTGAGTGAGGTCAGGATTTTATGCAGAGGAGAAAAGGTGAGTTTTGAGAGCGGACTTGAAGGAGACAAAAGTAGGTTGCTGACGGATTGAGAGAGGAAGTTTGTTCCAGGAGGGCGGACCAGAAACAGAGAAGGCTCGTGGACCATAGGTATTGAGCTTAGTGCGTGGAAAGCGAAAAGTCAGAGGATCGGAGGCAGAGCGGAGGGTACGTGAGGGAACATAGATCTCAAGTAGGCTCGACAGGTAATCGGGGGCTGCGTTATTGAGGCTTTTGTAGCACATGGTGTCTAGTTTGTACTGTATGCGCTTTGATACAGGGAGCCAGTGAAGTTGTGCCAGGAGAGGAGATATGTGGTCAACATTCAAGACAAAACAAGCGCAAATATTCGGCCAACCGGCCTTTGTCAAGCGCGAATGCACGGTCACAAACAGACCACAAACAACCCCAAACAACGGATAATAAGAAGAGGACTAAAAACTGGCAGTCGTACTTGTTTTGGATATCCTTGAGTAATTCAGTGTTCTTAAGTCAGAAGTATGAACTCTCTCTCTCTTCACCACTCTCTTCCTCTCCCTCTCTCTCTCTCCTAATATTTTTGCTGCCCCATCTTTCTGCACCAGCTTCTGTGTCATCACCCCTAAACCCCTCACTTCAAGTTTTTAGTATGCCTCCAGAAACCCAACCAAAATCAGGTTCCCACAAGAGTAGGACACAAGAAGCTACAGCATCTGACAGGAATTTTTTTACAATGCTTTCATAATGAGAATGAGGATAATGGTGATCACATTATAGAAAAGTTTAATGTTTTAACTTTTGACTCCAACATTATGTCCACTACCATCCCGCATTGTCAACCATGCTATCAAACGAAAAACCTAACCCATTGATTCCCTCACCCTGTCCACCAGTTTCCTGTAGGAGGCTGGTGAACAGGGTGAGGGAGTCAAAGGGTTATGTTTTTGCAGTTGGTAGATAGGATACAGGAGTCAAAGGGTTAATGTCACAAATTGACGCTATTGTCGAAAGAAGACCAGTAACTTATTTCTTTTTGAGAGGTATTTAAATTGACTTGACTTGATTCGAGTTCTCTTTCTCATTGACACTACATGAAAGGACTGTACTTCACGCTTATCTTCCTGGCGTTAACCAGGCCCGAGAAATAGACACATGGGGAGTTGGTCAGAAAAGAGACGTGGATATGTATACACATTGAATTGAAACTTGACACTAAGACGAACTTGCCAACCTGGTGAAACACCTGGACGAGACATCATCCAGATATGGCATGGAGATCAGTGCCGAAAAGACAAAGTTGATGACAAACAGCACAAAACCAATAGAAAAGAAGATTACAGTCAGCGGGAGTGAGCTGGAAACCGTGGCTCAGTTCAAATATCTCGGAGCCATTATCAGTGAACAGGGATCGAAAACCGAAGTTCTTGCAAGAGCAGCACAGACAACAGCAGCACTAGCCAAGCTGAAGCCCATCTGGAGGGACAAAAACATCGCCCTCAGTTCCAAACTGAAGCTAATGCACGCATTGGTCCTGTCAATCTTTCTCTACGCGTGCGAGTCATGGACACTAACAGCAGAACTACAAAAGAAGATCCTGGCAGTAGAAATGAGATGCTTTAGAAGAGTGCTTGGCATCTCATACAAAGACTACATTACCAATGAGGAAGTGCGAAGAACAATTTGCAGCATGTCAAAAACACTATGAAAATTTTGACTACTCATAAGAAAAAGGAAACTATCGAGTTAATGGTTTACGTGCACAAGACTAACGGACTATCAAAAACAATACTCCATAGAACAGTTCCGAGGAGGAAGAAAAAGAGGCAGACAGAGAAAAAGGTGCATGGACCAATATTTGACAAAATTTGGAAAGGAAAAATTTCTTTTGCACGGATTAAAGACCCTTGCTCATGACAGACAGAGTGGAGTACAGACGTTTGCCTGACGTTCATCCAGGGAGCCCCAAGACCCTGGAGTGGTTAAGGGACGGAAGAATGGAAGGAACTAAAGAACACGTTTTTGTTATCAAGAATGACTCGAGGGTACTGGGTGGGACCCTGAGGAGCAATGCCTCACCGCCAGCGAAACAATCACTTTCCTACCCCAAAGCTACACAGTGACCATTTCGCCAAGTAAAACGGGGGCTGTACATGTGCGGCATGACTCATTCGGACCTACTCGTCAGTTACCTTGTTGACAAGCGCGGATGGCAAGGTGGGGAAATGACAAACCTAGGACATAATCACACAACGCACACCAACCAGGGCCCAGCCACCGTATCGACAGAAGATGAAAGGAAAAAAAATATCGTCCCAAAACACAGAAACTTTTAAAATGGGATCATCGCTTTTAGGGAGATTTTCTTTTGCTCACCCTTTTCTTTGTCCATTTTCTACGCCACCTTAATGGCCACAGAAGCTGGTATATTATTTTCTGATAAAGCAGTGATGATGATGTCGATGAGGATGATAATTATGATGCTACTTGGGTTCCATCTAGGACTGAGACTACGTGACAGGGCTGTGTCTAACGCTTATTATCACAATATATCCTGGCGTCAACCAGGCCCGAAAGATACAGCACCTCGGTGCTGGTCAGACGATTTAAGCAACACCTCAATGACGCATCCATAAGTGGTCTCAGTCTTTCTCATTGAGCCCAAAGCATGCTCAGCTCTGGTAGGACGGTTGGAGCCGAAAAATCCCACAATGAATTTTTGAAGGACTGATGGGGATTCGAACCCACAACCTTCCACCTAGTAGTCCATTGCGCCAACCATTACACCACAGCGATTGGATAAAAGAAATATGAACTTTATGAACATTAAATGAATGCATAAATAGGACTGTACTGTACATCAATATTTCTGAAATTTCGTCTACCTAACTTGATCTGATGTTACTTCTATAGTATCAATTTCAGTATAGTTTTATTTGTGTGTGAGCGTTTTTGCTAAAACGTAACTTAGTTTTATTTTCGGCAAAACAAACAGTTATATTGAGTTGTTCACCGCAAATACAACATTAACAGTTTTACAATATCTTGTTTTCAAAACGTTTGGTCGAAGACCGAAAGAAAGCATTAACAATCAATCTCAAATAATGTAGAGAGAATTACTGCATGTAAAGAATGTGTAAAGAATGTTTTTTTTTCTCTCTCTCTCTCTCTCCTCTCTCTCCCTCCCTCCCTCCCTCTCTTTCTCTCTCTCCCCCCCCTCTCTCTCTCCTTCTACTCCTGTCTCTTATTTTCTTTGTGGTAAAAACTTTTCATTTTAATGTGTATGAAATCTAATCAATTATACAGATTCTAGCGAGTAATAGCGTAATCGTCTTTCAGTGAAGTGTAAACATGCATATTTATGGCTTTTTCAGAATCGTGAACACCATTACAGGAATTAATGTGTGAGTGTGTGTGTGTGTGTGTGAGAGAGAGAGAGAGAGAGAGAGAGAGAGAGGAGAGGGAGGGAGGAGGAAGAGCGCGTGTCTATGTTCCTTAAGTGACGTATAACAGAATAAGATTCATTAGATTCATTGCTCTTCAGTGTCAACTGTAAAAGGGAGAGAGAGAGAGAGCGAGAGAGCGAGAGAGACAGAGAGAGAGACAGAGAGAGAGACAGAGAGAGAGACAGAGAGAGAGACAGAGACAGAGACAAAGAGAGAGAGAGGGACAGATAGACAGACAGAGACATATAGAGAGGGCGAGCAGGCAAGGGAAAGTGAGAGAGAGGAGAGAGAGAGAGAGAGAGAGAGAGAGAGAGAGAGAGAGACAGACAGACAGAGAGCCTGGATTAGAAAGTGACCCTACAGAGCATACAGGAGGAATCCTAACAAGACCACCACGGACTTCCTACAGAAAATTACCATCACTCAAACCACCTCACGTCTTTAGCAGCTGGAACCTCCACACATAAATGGAACGTAAGGTGAAGGCTGTTCCACGACCATGAGGTCTCAAGGACGTGAGGTGGTAGAGACCTTAACTTTCGTCTAACTCCAGCAATATAAGGGAGATAACCCATCTCTTCTCCATCACTATTTTATCCTCCTCCACCTTGAACAAATTAAAGGTACTCATTAATAGCTAGGTAGTTTGAAGGCGATTTTATCGCAAGATACACTGTGCTAAACATCAGACACACAATTAATCTTCCTAACTTCAATCAATTTTTTCCCACCCAGAAACAAAATTACACAATAAAAATGTTGATTAAACTCTCTCTCTCTCTCTCTCTCTCTCTCACTCTCTCTCTCTCTCACTCTCTCTTTCTCTCTGTGTATGTGTAGTGTGTGTGTGTGTGTGTGTGTGTGTGTGTGTGTGTGTGTGTGTGTGTGTGTGTGTGCGCGCGCGCACGCGCGCACTTGCGCTGGCATTTGTGTGTGCTCGTGTTTGTGTGCTTGTGTTCGTGTGTGTGTGTGTGTGTGTGTGTGTGTGTGTGTGTGTGTTGTGTGTGTGTGTGTGTGTGTGTGTGTGTGTGTGTGTGTGTGTGTGTGTGTGCGCGCTCCACGTGTCTGTGTGTTTGTGTGTGAGTGTCTGCATATGGGTGTGTGTGTTTGCTCGCGCGTGCGTGTGCACGCGCGCGTGCATACGTGTCACACCTGTAAAACCTGTAAAAGCATGTGAATGCTAACACGTGGCCTGATCCAGTGTGCTCATGTGGTTATCGATTTTAAGGGCTCAGCAATACGTTTATAGGATATCAAATACGCACGTTAAAGATCAATATAAGTGTGTCAGCGGCTGGCTTATGGAAACATGAGAACACTCAGCATGGAACCAAGGCCACGTTTGAAAAATTACTTTCACCTAATATCTTCTGCCTTTGGAAAAGACAAGTATCATTATCGTTATCATTATTGTTGTCACATTGTCGTTGATGCTTGATTATTATCATCATCATCATCAAGTGCCCTGCCGCATGGCGTTGGCGATCATGGCCCTCCATATGTATCTATCCCTCACTGCCGCAAGCACATCTTCCACCCTCTCTTTCCCCAGCCACCCTGCAAGTCCGTCCAATATTTTCTCCCTGGGTCTACCTGGTGTCCTCTTTTACTCCAGCTTTCCTTTTGTGACTAAGTGCTCTAATTCCCCTTTCCTCATAAACTGGCCTATAAATGTTGCTTGTCTCTTCCTAATCTTTCTATGAATGATCTTCTTGTGTCTGCCTCCACCAAGACTGTCTCGTTTGACTATCGTACAGCAGAAAGACATAATAATTTGAAAAACAAATTCATAAAAAAATTCTGACATGTGCTTAGATCTTGATGTTTATTTTTTAAAAGTCCAATGTACAAAATATCATTGTGTATATTCTGTATACTATATGGATTTCATATGTCAACAATGTCAGTTTTCGTTGCCACATTGTTTTATTGATGTGTGTTTGTTGTGGAGCAAAAGATGAAGAAAAAAAAGTTTAGTAAAAATTTTTTTTGGTCATTTTTCTTTGCCACACTGTGTGTTTGATGTCTGTTTGTTGTGAAACTAAAGATGAAGAAAAAAGGTTTAGTAAAAAACATTATTGTTGTCATTATGTATTTTGTGTTCATCTGTTGTGTGTGTTCACGTGCCGGTTTTTTCCTTGTTTGATTTCTTTATATCTTTTCTATTATATTTTCTTTCTTTTTTCTTTTTCTTTTCTTTGTATTCATTGTTTGCTTTCCCTTAACTCCTTCTGTCATGTCATTTGTTGATCTGTTGTTTCTTTTCCATAAAGGGGAATTGTTATATATACATCAGTGGAGGAGAGAGGGTGGTGTGTGTGTGTGTTTGTGAGTGTATGGTTGTGTGTGTGTGCGTGTTTGTTATTGCGAGCGTGTATTCTGTTTGTGTGTTTGTGTGGGGTGTG
>CM060313.1:66550316-66552816 GCA_030674185.1 Monoplex corrugatus
AGACCATGAAGCGATCATTCCTGACAGTTTTACTGATGGAATTCTATCAGGCGATTACACCAGACTGACACTAGACAAGCCATTATACCATCGTTCCCTGCTGTACTCTCACCAGGACGGCAATGAGGAGAAACCAATATCCACTCGTCTCGCTGGAAGGACATTTCCTCCTCCCATCAAGCACCACTGCCCGGAAATGAACGGTCTGCCATTGTTAAGCCAGTCTGAGCCATTATGTCGCTTCATTTACACAACTATGATTGACTGTGAGATCCTGGAAAAGTTTTGATGTTTTTGTTGTTGTTTGTTTTTCTTTCTCGTTTTGTTTTTGGGGTGGGGGTGGGGTGACGATGGAGGTGGGTGGTTTTGGTTAGAGAGTTTCATTCATCTGTTACAAGGTGGGAGAGTACAGGTAATGAGAAATTGTCCTAAAAATAGTAAAGAACAAGTTCAACGTGTACCTTCTCCAAGCATCAGGAAGAAGGTTCTTGAGTGTTATATAGAACTAGTACTGCTGTACGGCTGTGCAGCGTGAACAGTCAACACGCAAAGTCAGAACAAAACTGAGGTAAAGTGAAATGTGGTTTCTGAGAAGAATGAGTTCCATAGGCAGCAAAGGAAACACACGAGACAGTCTTGAAGGAGGCATTGATAAAGAAGATTAGGAAAAGACAAACAACATTTATAGGACATTCTGTCATAAGTCAAGAGTAATTAGAGCACCTAGTCACAACAGGAAAGCTGGAAGGAAAGAGAACAGCAGATAGACCCAGGGAGAAAATATTGGACGGACTTGCAGGGTGGCTGAGGACAGAGAGGGTGGGAGATGTACTTGCAGTGATAAAGGACAGATTTCATATGGAGGGCCATTATCGCCAACACCATGCGGCAGTACACATGATGATGATGATACCCATAGAACATTGCTTTTTAAAGTGAGTGTTATAGCGTTACGCGAGGATACATCGATAAGAGAAATAACAATTATAGTGGGGAACCCCGCTGTGAACGCACAGGGAGAGACAGACCATGAAGCGATCATTCCTGACAGTTTTACTGATGGAATTCTATCAGGTGATTACACCAGACTGACACTAGACAAGCCATTATACCATCGTTCCCTGCTGTACTCTCACCAGGGCGGCAATGAGGAGAAACCAATATCCACTCGTCTCGTTGGAAGGCCATTTCCTCCTCCCATCAACCACCACTGCCCGGAAATGAATGATCCGCCATATTTAATTTAAGCCAGGCTGAGCCGTTTATGTCGTCTCATTTACACAACTATGATTGACTGAGAAATCCTGGACAAGTTTTTGTTGTTGTTGTTGTGTTTTTTTTCTTCTCTTTTTGTTTTTGGGGTAGGGGTGGGGGTGACGGTGGAGGTGGGTGGTTTTGGTGAGAGAGTTTGAGTCATCTGTTACAAGGTGGGAAGAGTACAGGTTTTGAGAAATTTTCCTAAAAATAGTAAAGAACAAATATAATGTATACCTCCTCCGAGCGTCAGGAAGAATGTTCTTGAGTGTTATATAGAACTGGTACTGTTGTACGACTGTGTGGCATGAACAGTCAACACACAAAGTCAGTACAAAACTGAGGTAAAGTGAAATGTGGTTTCTGAGAAGAATGAGTCCCATGGGTAGCAAAGGAAACACACGAGACAGTCTTGAAGGAGGCATTGATAAAGAAGATTAGGAAAAAGACAAGCAACATTTATAGGACATTCTGTCATAATTTAAGAGTAATTAGAGCACCTAGTCACAACAGGAAAGCTGGAGGGAAAGAGAACACCATGTAGACCCAGGGAGAAAATACTGGACGGACTTGCAGGGTGGCTGAGGACAGAGAGGGTGGGAGATGTACTTGCAGTGATAAAGGACAGATTTCATATGGAGGGCCATTATCGCCAACACCATGCGGCAGTGCACTTGATGATGATGATACCCATAGAACATTGCTTTGTAAAGTGAGCGTTTAGCGTTACGCGGGTATACATCGATAAAAACAATAACAATTACAGTGGGGAACCCCGCTGTGAACGCACAGGGAGAGACAGACCATGAAGCGATCATTCCTGACAGTTTTACTGATGGAATTCTATCAGGCGATTACACCAGACTGACACTAGACAAGCCATTATATCATTGTCCCCTGCTGTACTCTCACCAGGACGGCAATGAGGAGAAACCAATATCCACTCGTCTCGCTGGAAGGACATTTCCTCCTCCCATCAAGCACCACTGCCCGGAAATGAACGGTCCGCCATTGTTAAGCCAGGCTGAGCCGTTATGTCGCCTCATTTACACAACTATGATTGACTGTGAGATCCTGAAAAAGTTTTTGAGTGTGTTCTTTTTGGGGATGGTGGTGGTGGGTGGTGGGGTGGGTGGTGTATGGGTGAGAGAGTTTCAGTCATCTGCTACAAAGTGGGAGAGTACATGTACTGAGAATCTTTACTAAAAAAAGGAAAGAACAAATGTAGTGCGTACATAACTCTCTG
>CM060313.1:66572816-66580316 GCA_030674185.1 Monoplex corrugatus
TCTGTCTCTCTCTGTCTGTCTCTTTGCCTGTCTCTCTGTTTCTATCTCCCCTCCTTTCTCTCTGTCTGTCTGTTTCTAGTTCCTCTCTCTCTCTCTCTATTCTCCGTCTCTTTCTCTCTCTGCCTGTCTGTCGTCTACCTGTCTGCTGTCTCTCTGTCTGTTTCTATCTCACCTGATTTCTCGTCTGTCTGTCTGTCAGTCTCTCTCTCTCTCCCTCCCTCTGCCTGTCTGTCTGTCTGTCTGCCTGTTCTCTGTTTCTATCTCTCCCCTTCTCTCTGTCTGTCTGTTTCTAGCTCCTCTCTGTCTGTCTGTCTGTCTGTCGCCTGTCTCTGTTTCTATCTCCCCTCTTTCTCTCTGTCTGTCTGTCTGTCTTTTCTAGCTCTCTCTGTCTTCTGTCTGTCTGCCTGTTGCTGTCTCTCGTTTCTATCCCCCTCCCCCCCCCCCCCTTTTCTCTCTGTCTGTCTCTTCTAGCTCCTCTCTCTCTCTCTCTCTTCTGTCTCTCTCTTTCTCCATGTCTGTCTGTCTGTTTCTAGCTCCTCTCTCTCTCTTTTCTTCTGTCTGTCTGTCTGTCCTCGTTTCTATCTCCCCCCCCTCTTTCTCCTGTCTGTTTCTAGCTCTCTCTCTCTCTCCTCCATCCCTCCTTCTCTCTCTGTCTGTCTGTCCTGTCTGTCTCCTGTTCTATCTCCCCCCCTCTTTCTCTCTGTCTGTCTGTCTGTCTGTTTCAGCTCCTCTCTGTCTGTCTGTCTGTTTGCCTGTCTCTCCGTTTCTATCTCCCCCCCCCCCCTCTTTCTCTCTGTCTGTTTCTAGCTCTCTCTCTCTCTTCTTCTGTCTCTCTTTTCTCTCTGTCTGTCTGTCTGTCTGTCTGTCTGTTTCTAGCTCCTCTCTCTCTCTCTTTCTCTGTCTGTCTGTTTCTAGCTCTCTCTCTCTCTCTCTCTCTCTCTCTCTCTCCCATATGTGTGTGTGTGGAAGTGTTTCGTATCTTGCCCTTTGTTATTTCGTGCGTCCTCGCTCTGAACACCTCGATACGTTACTTAACTTCCGTGTCTTTCTGTTTGTTTGTTTGTTTTTGTGTTTATTTGCTGGTTGTCTGTTTGTTTATGTCTTCAGGTGTTTTGTAATCCGTTGGCACCTGAACGATATTTATCAGTTTTCGTGTTATTTCTTTTTCTTTTTTCTTACTTTTCTTTTTCTTTTTCTTTCTTTCTTTGATTTTTCTTTCGTTCTTTCTTTCTTTCTTTTCTTTTTCTTTCTTTTTTCTATCTTTTTCTCTTTCTTTCTCCCTTTCTTTCTTTCTTTCTTTAATTTTTCTTTTCTTTTTCTCTTTCTTTCTTTCTTTTTCTTTACTTTCTTTCTCTCTCCATTTCTTTCTCTCTTTCTTTCTTTCTTCTCTCTCTTTCTTTCTTTCTTTCTTTCTTTCTTTCCTTTCTTTTCTTTTTCTCTCTCTCTTTCTTTTCTTTCTTTTGATCTTTCGTTCATTCGTTCATTCGTTATTTTTGTCTGTCTTTCTGTCTGTCTCTCTTCCTGCCCATTGTCTGTCTGTCGTTCTGTCTGTCTGCCTTTTTCTGTCCATTGTTCTGTCTGTCTTTTTTCGTTTTGTCTTTCTGTCTTTCTTTGGTCTGTCTGTCTTTCTGTGTGTCTGTACTTCTGTCTGTCTGTCTTTCTGTGTGTCTGTACTTCTGTCTGTCTGCCTTTCTCTTTGTCTTTCTTTAATTTTCTATCTTTCTTTTCTGACCAATTCAAACGATATTTCGTCGTCGTCTCGTCTCGTCGTCTCATCATCATCATCATCATCATCGTCATCATCTCACTCATCATCATCATCACATCATCATCATCATTGTTACATGTATTATGAACATCATTATATCATTGATATTATTGTTGTTGTTATTATTGTTACTGCTATCATCATTATCATTATCATCATCATTATTTCTATTATTATGATAATTATTATTATCATCGTTATTATTATTAGTAGTAGCATTCATCATTCATCATATCATCATCATCATCATCATCATCATCATCATACATCATCAGGGAAACAGGGACGCGAGAACTCCAAAGGACTACAACTCTTTGCACCTCAAATGCAAACTATCGAAAGAGAAATTCTCTAGTCTCCACGATTTTACTGTTTTGATTTATTTATCTATATAAGTCATTCAGTTCTTCTGCAAAATTATACAATGACAAATAATGATTAAATAACATTCTGGTTCGTGTTCTCTGTGACACAGCATCAGATCTGATCTGTGTGTCTGTGTATCGGTCTGTCTGCTCTTCTCTCTCTCTCTCTCTGTGTTCCTGTCTACATTTCTTCAGATAAAAACAGCGTTCTCATGTTTGCAGAAAGATAAAACTATGACAAACACGAGATCGGTCGGTGAAATGAGTTTTGTGTTCATACGATCTTTTTCATTATTTTGACAGTTTGTTTCTTTTTCTCTTCGTTTCTTTCTCCGTTTTTTTTTCTCTCTTTTTTTTTTTTTTTTTTTTTTGTGAGCGTGTTTTTGAAACACTCTGAAGGGATTCTGATTAAAATCAATGCGTGATTACTCCCATCACCCCCCAATGTTTTCTACTTCTTGTTCTTCTTGATCTTCTTCTTCTTGTTTGTTGTTCTTCTTCTTCTTTTCTTCTTCTTTTTCTTCTTCTTCTCTTCTCTTCTCTTCTTGTTCTTCTCTTCTCTGTCTCTCTTTGTCTGTCTCTTTCTCTCTCTCTCCCTTCTCTCTCTGTTCTTTCTCTCTCTCTCTCTTCCCTCTCTTTCTTCCTTTCTCCGTTCTGTCTCTTCTTCTTTTTATTCTGTCTGTCTGTCTTCTGTATCTGTCTGTCTCTGACTCTGTTTTAGTCTGTTTTAAGTCTGTTTTATTCTTTCTCTCCCCCCCCATCTCTCTCTCTCTCTTCTTTTTCTTCTTCGTTCTTTATCTCTCTCTGTCTGTCTCTCTTTCTGTCTCTCTGTCTGTCTGTCTATCTCTCTCTCTCTCTCTCCTCTCTCTTTTCTTTTCTCCGTCTCTCTCTTTCTTCTCTTCTCATTTCTCTTCTTTATCTTTCTCATTTCTTCTGTCCTGTTTGTCTGTTGTTTGTCTGTCTGGCTTATCTCTGTCTGTGTTTTTTTGTCTCTTTTGTCTGTCTGTTCTGTCTCATCTGTTTGTCTGTCGTCTACTGGCTATCTGTCCGCCTCTGTCTGTTTCTCTGTCTGTCGGTCTGTTTGATATATATATATCTATCTCTCTTCCTTTTTCTCTCTCTTCCTTTTCCCGTCTCTCTCTCTGTCTTTCTCCATTTCTCTCTGTCTGTCCTGTCTTCCTGTCTGTCTGTCTGGCTATTTGCCTGTATGTCTGTCTCTGTTTCTCTGTCCTTCTGTTTGTTTGTCTCTGCCTGTCTGTCTGTACGTTTGTATCTCTCTCTCTCTCTCACTCTCTCTCTCTCTCACTTTTTGATGCTCCTCTGTAGAGTGAGCTGCCCAATTTCCTCACACAATCACACCCAACAAAGTACTGTCAGAAAACATTACATTTTTTTCATATACGTCTACAATGAAATTGTTACATTTCTTGTCACTAGCGTCTTAGTATATGTGCTCCCACACAATGCCTGTGTATTTGTACGTATGCATGCAGTATCGTTGATATTTAATTATCTATCTGACCCGTGTGCCTTCTGGCCAGCGCTCGCTAAAGATCCCACGGCAGTTGAAAACCGTGAAGAGCAGGGCATTGTCCAGCTGCCTTGATATAAAACATTAGACAGATAGTTTGATTTTCCCAGCTAGGTCCTCCCCTTGATGGCCAATTATCTTTCTTGCCTGTCTAAAGTCTTGGTAAAAAATAGGTGGCGCTGCAGTGCGGCGACGCGCTGTCTAAAGGAAGAGCAGCCCGAGTTTCACGTGGTAAATTCACTGTGGCACAAGAAATGAATATAAATATGAATATGAATATGAATGAATGAACTATAATTATATAATTATAAATGAAATACTATCTATTCTATCTATCTATTCATCTACTCTCTCTATCCTATCTATCTTCTCTTCCTCTCTCTCTATCTCTTCCACACACACACACACACACACACACACACACACACACACACACACACACACACACACACACACACACACACACACACATACACACACACGCACATATACATATACATACTATATACATACATATATATATATATACATATATTTACATATATATACATTTTCTATCTATCTATCTATCTATCTATCTATCTATCTATATCTATACATTATATATATATGAACCGACATACGTATGAACCGACCAAACAACAACAACAACAACAATAACAAAACAAGAAATATCCCAAAAACGAAATCCCAAAATGATTGCTGTTATTCCCTTTTATCTCAGAAATGAAGCCATACAACTTTGTACAAATAAAAAAACAACAACAAGAAAGGACTTCTTGATATTTCAAAGAGCTTATTCTTTTTCTTTTCTTTTCTTTCCTTTATTTTTTCCTCTAGCTCATCGAAAGCATGAAGGGAAGTTCTGTTATGTTGTTGTTGTTGTTGTTGTTGTTTTGCTCGAAGCTGTCTGTCTTTGTTTCTTTGTTATCTTTTCTGTTCGCTTGACAAAGGCCAGTTGGATGACAGTCTGCCCCTGTCTTGTTTTGCTGATTAAAATTTATACGCGTTCTCATTCAATTTTCGAGTGCCTCTGGGTTGTATTTGCATGAAAGCTGGCAGTTCTTATTGATTCAGATTCCTTTCCATACATTACGTAAACATTCAGTTGAAGAATGCTTTCAGCTGTAGTCTGTACCCCCACCCCATTCCAACACATACATAGAACAATAACAAGAACAAGAAGGAGGAGAAGGAGAACAAGGAGAACAAGAAGGAGAACAAAGAAAACAAAGAGAACAAGAAGGAGAACAAGAACAAGGAGAACAAGATCAAGAAGGAGAACAAGAAGAAGAACAAGAACAAGAAAGATAACAAGAAGGAGAAGGAGAACAAGGAGGAGAAGGAGAACAAGAAGGAATAGGAACAAGAACAAGAATGAGAAGAAGAAGAACAAGAACAAAACGAAGAAAGAAAAAGAGAAACGAGAACGAGAAGGAGAACAAGAACATAAAGGAGAACAAGCAGGAGAAGGAGAACAAGAGGGAATAAGAACAAGAACAAGAAGGAGAACGAGAACAATGACAAGGACAAGAACAAGGAGAACAAGAACAAAATGAAGAAAGAGATCGAGAACAAGAAGGAGAAGGAGACAAGAACGAGAAAGAGACAAGAAAGAGACAAGAACAAATACAAGAAGGAAAACAGGAACAAGAAGGAGAATAAAAAGAAGAAGGAGAACAAGTAGAAAACAGGAACAAGAAGGAGATAAGAACAAGAAGAAGAAGGAGAACAAGAAAAAGAAGGAGAACAAAAAGGAGAAGGAGAACACGTAGGAGAACAGGAACAAGAAGGAGATAAGAACAAGAACAAGAAAAAGAACAAGAACAAGAAAGAGAACAAGGAGGAGAACCATTGTGGCGACATACTGTCCTTGAAGAGAGCAGCTTGAATCTCTGTAGGTAAATCCATTGTGATTCACACAAAGAAAAAACAAACAAACATGTTACCAACGCCAACACCAATAACAAAACCCTGACCAACAAAACAAATACAATAAATGGGCAAACATTTCTTTTCGTAATATTCAGGTCTCCCAAAGAGGGTCTCCATTATACGTAAACCATATATCAGTAGCTTTGATGACTGAATACAACGCAAACACTAAAACAACAGTAACATTAAATTGTACAAAAATAAATTTTAAGTCGCTGTGATGACTAGTTGAAATGTTGTACATTATTAATCAATGAGTCGATTGTTGGATAGAAGAAGAGTTAGTTTTGGGAGATAGATAGATAGAAAGAGAGAAAGAGAGAGAGAGAGAGAGAAAGAGAGAGAGAGAGAAAGAGAGAGAGAACGAGAGAGAGACAGAGACAGAGACAGAGAGAGAGAGAGAGAGAGAAAGAGAGCGAGAGAGAGAGAGAGAGAAAGAGAGCGAGAGAGAGAGAGAGAGACAGACAGACAGGCAGACAGGCAGACAGATGAACTGACAGACTGACAGAGAGACAGAGAGCGAGGGTGAAAGATGAGAGAGAAGACAGACAGAGAGAGAGAGAGAGAGAGAGATAGAGAGAAACAAACAAACAGACAGACAGACAGATAGGCAGACAGTCGAACTGACAGACTGACAGAAAGACAGAGAGAGAAAGTGAGAGATGAGAGAGTGAGAGAGAGAAGACAGACAGACAGACTGAGACAGAGAGAGAGGGAGTGATATATATATATATATATATATATATATATATATATATATATAGAGAGAGAGAGAGAGAGAGAGAGAAAGATAGACAGACAGACAGACAAACTGACAGACTGACAGAGAGACTGAGAGCGAAGGTGAGAGGTGAAAGAGAAGACAGACAAACAGAATGAGAGAGAGAGAGAGAGGGAGGGATATATATATATATATATATATATATATATACATAGAGAGAGAGACAGAGACAGAGAAAAAGACAGAGAAAGAAAGAGACAGACACCCCGAGACAGAGACAGAGAGAGAGATTTCAATCTTCAAAACACTTAATCACTCAAAGATAGTACTATTAGGTCCACACCGGACCTCCTTTACAATTAGTCCTTCCTACTGTGCACGTATGATACAAGCATATTTGAAAACATGAACATTTAATGTCAGTGAAGTCATACAAAAAAAAAGTTATAATCTTCTGTAGACCTTAACGTGTCAATTGGTCAAATGCTTTGACAAAATCATGAAAGACAAAGGCAGAGACACATGCAAAGCAAATACATGTCAACCCATAAGAATAACAACAAAAACAATAATAGCAACATTACAATGATACTAGCAGTAGCAATAACGAACGCATTTAAAACAAACAAACCAACAAACAAAGAAAGAAACAAATAAAAATCAGTAAATCAAAGAAACAAAGAAACAAAAATCAGTAAATCAAAGACACAAACAAACAAAAATCAGTAAATCAAAGACACAAAGAAACAAAAATCAGTAAATCAAAGACACAAACAAACAAAAATCAGTAAATCAAAGGCACAAAGAAACAAAAATCAGTAAATCAAAGGCACAAAGAAACAAAAATCAGTAAATCAAAGACACAAACAAACAAAAATCAGTAAATCAAAGGCACAAAGAAACAAAAATCAGTAAATCAAAGAAACAAACAAACAAAAATCAGTAAATCAAAGACACAAACAAACAAAAATCAGTAAATCAAAGACACAAACAAACAAAAATCAGTAAATCAAAGGCACAAAGAAACAAAAATCAGTAAATCAAAGGCACAAAGAAACAAAAATCAGTAAATCAAAGACACAAACAAACAAAAATCAGTAAATCAAAGGCACAAAGAAACAAAAATCAGTAAATCAAAGACACAAAGAAACAAAAATCAGTAAATCAAAGACACAAAGAA
>CM060313.1:66605316-66622816 GCA_030674185.1 Monoplex corrugatus
GAAAGAGAAGAAGAAGAAGAAGAAGAAGAGAAGAAGAAGAAGAAAGAAGAAGAAGAAGAAGGAAGAAGAAGAAGAAGAAGAAGAAGAAGAAGAGAGAAGAAGAAGAAGGAGGAGGAGGAGGGGGAGGAGGAGGAGAAAAAGAAGAAGAAAAAGAAAGAAAGAAAGAAAGAATATTTTTGTAAATGTAAAGACATAAACAGTATAACTTTCTTTTTATTTGGCACCCACTTAAAAAGGGTCTACAGGAATAAAAAATAAAACCCAAAAAAACAATACAACAAGAACAACAACATAACAACAACACACATACGCACCACGCGCACAACACTAACACACACACGCTTACACAAACACACACACACACAAACACACACACACACACACACACACACACACACACACACACACACACACACACACACTGTCACACACACACACACACACACACACACTCTCTCTCTCACAGACACGTTTTAATATAAGCACAAGATAAGGTCCATGGTGATGGCAATTTCTTTGTCATGTTATGCAAAGCTAATCAAGAACTCTTACCAAAATAACCACACTTCTTGAGCTGTATAATCACACAATTATCTGCACGTGTTCCAACACACGTGACATGGAAGGCACATGGATACAGAGGATGTAAGACAACAATAGAATATTTTATTAAGTACAAAATGGAGCTATTGAATGCACACTTCAAGCAACAGAATACAATGAAATGACAATACCCCTCTTCAAAAAAAAAAAAAAAAAAAAAAAAAAAAAAAAGAAGGAAAGAAAGAAAGAAACAAACAAACAAAACAAATAAACAAAACAAAACAAAACAAAAAGAAAAAATGCAGTACAACAACAACAGCAACAACTACGATGATGAAGATAACAGCAACAATAATAGTAATGAGTGATGATGATGATGATGATGATGATTTTAATGATGTTGATAACAAGAACAGTGATGATGATAAAGTGATAATAATGATGACGATGATAAAAAAAAAATTATTATCATTATTATCATTATAATTATTATTACTATCATTATTATCATTGTCATTATTGTTATTGTTATCATTATTGTTATCATTCGTTATAATCATAAGGACACTGATATAGCTACTGATACTACTATTACTACTACTAGTGCAACTGATGCTGTTCTTGCTGCAACTGCTGTTGCTACTGCGAACAGTAGTATTACTAATGAAGATTCATTTGAACGAAACATGCTGGGAAACAAACTGCTAAGCACTTTGCACTTTGCCTAAAGTGATAGACATAAATATGTGTCAAATATGAAAACAATGTAAGCATGAACCGTAAAAGAAAACAAGAGAAGTGTACTAATATGATACAAACAAACAAACAAACAAACAAACAAACAAACAAACAAACAAACAAACAAACAAACTAAAACAACCCCAATATATCTGATAACTTATGGAAACAAAAGCTAATTTCCATAACGTATTTGCTTTACTCTTGATGTAATAAGTACAGATATATTCCAGTATTTATTTTGGTGTATGATGTTTCTTCAGTTTCAGTTTCTCAAAATGACGTCTCCGCGCTCGGAACGAATTCTATATGCACTAACGTCACAGGTGCCATGTGTATGGTAATCATGGCACAAGCCTTAAGCCTGCACATAAACCCATAAGCTGGCCAGGTCTGAGGCCCTATCAAGCTTATGTTTTACCTAGTCTATATTTTGTACTGGTATTGTATCAGCCTATCATTGGGATAGTCTTGGTTACATGTAAATAATATGTGTATCTGTGTATCTTATCTCCAAAAAAAGGGGGAGGACATATGTATAAAATCCAAAACAAATGTGACTGCCCGCGTTCAAGCAAACAGGAACCAGAAGAGAAAAAAAACAACCCACGAAACAAGAATAAGAACGTGTATTTAATACAACAAGACAAGACAGGTGCAAATTTTCGGCCAGCTGGCCTTTGTCAAACGTAAGATCGCAAACAAAAAATAAATGATTAACGGTCTGAATCACAACACAGCTACCTACTCTGTATAAAGTGGCTGAGCTTACAGGCAGGAGTAAACTTGAAATGGCAAAGATAATGCAGGTTGAGATACAATATTCATAGTTCAAAAATATTATGTAAACAACATTGGGTGTGTGGGTGCGCGGATGGAGGGGCATTTTAACGTACGAGAATAAGGCAGGAAGAAGGCGGAATGGTATCAGAATGAACAACAAGAGAAAACTCCAACCTGAAAATAACAAGAATAGAAAACAGCTGAGATTATTCTGTACCCTGCAGACAAAATGCACAATCTAGCGAGTCTGAGATCATTTGTCAAAGTTGAGCAGAGGCGAAGCAGAAGTTGGCAGACTGCTTGTATCAGACACTGGGAATATCCCTGTAATTTGTCAGAATGCCCCGTAATCAGTCCCTCCCCCCATCATCAAAAATCTCCCCCTCCTCCCCCCCCCCCCCCCCCCCCCCGTGAACTTCCACATTTCCAGTTATCTCCCCACCATGCACTCTCTGATGGAGGAAGCGTGAATGACAGAGTGTCAAGCAAGGATGGAGTAGAATGGTCACAGACAGAGGGCGGAGATGGATATTTCAGACCACAACGCCACCTGTCGTCCCGGTGACAGGGGAGACAAAAAAATGAGGGTATCTGAGCACACGTACCGGGCTTTGATCGGATGAAAGCAGGGGAGATAGTCATCAGGAAGATTGTTCTCTTCTCCTGTGCGGTCTTTGGCTGTAAAATGAGATGGGAGACAGTGAGTGGGATGAGGATGAGCAGCAAAAAGAGGAACAAAAGTGAAGAGAGAGAGAGAGAGAAAGAGAGAGAGAGAATGAGAAAGAAAGAAAGAATAAAGAAAGAAAGAAAGAAAGAAAGAGAGGGAGGGAGAGAGAGAGAGAGAGAGAGAGGGAAGGAGACAGACAGAATGACAGATGGACAGACAGAAAGACAGATGGACAGACAGACAGACATTCAGACAGACAGACAGACAGAGACAGAGAGAGACAGAAACACACACGCACACACACACACAACACACACACACACACACACGCGTGCGCACGCACACGCACACACACTCACAGAGAGAGAGAGAGAGAGAGAGAGAGAGAGAGAGAGAAATGAAGAGAGAGAGAGAGACAGACAGACAGAAAGAGAGACAGCGAGACAAAGAGAAAGAGAGACAGAGACAGAGACAGAGACACAGACAGAGACAGACAGAAACAGAGAGACACAGACAGAGAGACAGAGACAGAGAAACAGAATCAGAAACAGAGAAGCAGAAACAGAGAAACAGAAACAACGAAACATCTAGAGCAGACACACAGACACACAGACACACAGACACACAGACACACAGACACACAGAGAGAAGCATTATTTTATCCTCTTCTCTTTTTTTTTTTTTTTTTTACTTCTTCGTGTCGGTAGGATCAGTCTGACAGGGCTGTGAAATTGAGAAATCTCGTTCAATTCCAGCGCACAACACAAACCTGACGCGCTTGATGCCCAGCTTATTGTGATAGTCTCAACTTACCGGATGGACAAAACACCCTTAATCCCATCTGCTTTCATTGCAAGGCTTTGTTCAGGCGCACGGTTTTTGTATCAGATAGAAAAACAAAAACAAAAAACAAACAAACAAACAAAAAACAACAACAACAACAACAAAAACTGGGGAACTGCTACAATGGCATGAATCTTTCTGCTACCAATTCCATATACTTTGTTCCAGACGTCTAAAGACACCACTGCAAGGAATATCAAGAATGTGAAAAACACACCCAGACCACCAGTCGCTACTTTTGTGATAGAAAATACAGTAGAACAGTATAGAATTATTTCACTATGAGGACGACCATTGTAGCAACAAAATGTGCAACTCTAGAGAAAGAAGTCAAATGGAGTTTCAGTTTAATGATTAATCTTTTTTTGTAGCTGATCACACAATCCATTTTACAGCTGCAAATTAAGCACGTATCAAAATCAAAACGATTTAAAGGATCAAGCCAAATCAAATCACCACCATTGTGAAACTCATTGTGAAACCCCATCCAAATTCGTGACTTGACTTTCTTAAAAAATATGAATGTTAATGTCTGTAGTCACTGACATTGTTCACGAAAACAATTCCATATTCCATTTGTTAGTGCAAACGTGCTCAGGAGAAGGGTGAAGGGGTTATATGTGTACGAGAGGGTGATTATGCATACCCATGTGGAGTAGAGTGTGTATATGTGTACATAGGAGGGTGTGTGTGTGTGAAAGTTTTGAGTACTAGCTGCGATGAGGAACTTTTATATCGTCTTCACAAAGATATACAGTAGACGAATTAAATGCGTCCAAGAAGATACGCGTTAAAAGAAACAACAACATCAAATAAACAACGAATATCACAACAACAGGCATAAATCACTGAGACAGACAATAACAACATCAAACATCGCCATAGACATAAAAACAGACAGACATCGTGCACCCCACCACCATGAATATTGCAGTCACCCAAAACGTCATCCCAGCAGAGAAGTTTGTTGAAGTTGTATGGCGCCGTGTGAGGATAACATCAGACGAGTGGAGAATCCAAACCACCTTTTTGTCGCGCGCCATTTTATACAAACACTGCTCGGCTTTCTTTATCAGAGATGGCGGCTGCCCCGGGTTAGGCAACTTGTTTATTATGGTCGTGCATCAACACGAAACGTGGCCAGATATCATACAGCTAGCGGAAGTATTGCTTGCATCTCCTTGATTCCTTTTATTGGCTGGATAAGCAGGAGCAGCGCCAACAAGATTCATCTGTTTGATCTGAGTATCAGCAGTGATTTTATCAGTTCTTTTATCGTATAGGTTATGAAAATGATGACAGTTGAAAGAGAAGAGAACTGGAGGTGGAGGGAGAAGCAGATGAAGAGAGGCGAAAGAGAGGGAGATTTTGAGAGTCCTATATGTGTTAGTTATTGTACGAGATATAGCTATTGGATGACGTTTTTAAACGTAGCATTAGCCTAGATATGGCTGTAGTAGTTGGCTGGGCTATAAGCTATATGAACCTGAACATGAATCTAGTAATTGGCAGGGCTATAAGTAGTTAACTGGGCTATAACCTATATGAACGTGAACATGGATCTAGTAGTTGAATGGGCTATAAGTTATATGAACCTGAACACAGTTCTAGTAGTTGACTGGGCTATAAGCTATGAACGTAAACATGGCGTCCAGTACTTGGCTGGGCTATAAGCTATAAGAACCTGAACACGGATCTGGTAATTGGCTGGACTATAAGCTATATGAACGTGAACACAGCTCTAACAGTTGATTGGGCTATCAGCTATGAACCTAAACATGGCTGTAGTAGTTGACTGGGCTATAAGCTATATGAACGTGAACACAGATCTGGTAATTGGCTGGACTATAAGCTATATGAACTGAACACAGCTTTAATAGTTGATTGGGCTATCAGCTATGAACCTAAACATGGCTCTAGTAGTTGACTGGGCTATAAGCTATATGAATCTGATTATGGCTCTAGTACTTGACCAGACTATAAGCTTTGTGTACCCGAACACAACTCTAGTAGTTGACTGGTGAGATACAATATTCATAGTTCAAAAATATTGGGCGTGTGGGTGCGTGGATGGAGAGGCATTTTAACTGACGAGAATAGGCCAGGAAGAAGGCAGAATGACATCAAAGCAAACGACAATAGAAAACTCCAACCTGAACATGACAAGAATAGAAACAGCTGAGATTATTCTGTACCCTGCCAACAAAATGCACAATCTAGCGAGTCTGAGATCATTTGTCAAAGCTGACCCAAGGCGATGCAGAAGTTGGCAGACTGCTTGTATCAGTCACTGGGAATATCCCTGTAATTTGTCAGAATGCCCCAGTACTCAGTCCCTCCCCCCATCATCAAAAATCTCACCCTCTCCTCCCCCTCCTTCCCCCATGAACTTCCACATTTCCAGTTATCTCCCCACCATGCACTCTCTGATGGAAGAGGCGTGAATGACAGAGTGTCAAGCAAGGATGGAGTAGAATGGCTGCAGACAGAGGGCGGAGATGGATATTTCAGACCACAACGCCACCTGTCGCCCTCTAGCGGTGACAGGGGAGACAAAAAAAGGAGGTGATAAACCGAGGTATCTGAGCACACGTACCGGGGCTTTGATCGGGTGAAAGCAAGGGAGATAGTCATCAAGAAGATTGTTCTCTTCTCCTGTGCGGTCTTTGGCTGTAAAATGAGATGGAATGGGTGGGGGGGGGAGTGGGGGGGATGAGGATGAGCAGCAAGAAGAGGAACAAAATTGAAAAGAGAGAAAGAGAGAGAAAATGAGAAAGAAAGAAAGAATAAAGAAAGAAAGAGAGGGAGAGAGAAAGAGAGAGAGAGAGAGAGAGAGAGAGGGAAGGAGACAGACAGAATGACAGATGGACAGACAGAAAGACCAATGGACAGACAGACAGACATTCAGACAGACAGACAGACAGAGACAGAGAGACAGAAACACACACGCACACACACACACACATGTGCGCATGCGCGCGCACACGCACACACTCACAGAGAGAGAGAGAGAGAGAGAGAGAGAGAGACAGACAGACAGATAGAGAGACAGTGAGACAAGGAGAAAGAGAGACAGAGACAGAGACACAGACAGAGACACAGACAGAGACAGACAGAAACAGAGACACAGACAGAGACAGAGACAGAGACAGACAGAAACAGAGAGACACAGACAGAGAGACACAGACAGAGAAACAGAATCAGAATCAGAGAAGCAGAAACAGAGAAACAGAAACAACGAAACATCTAGAGGCAGACACACAGACACACAGACACACAGACACACAGACACGCAGACACACAGAGAGAAGCATTATTTTATCCTCTTCTCCCTCTTTTTCTTTTTTTTTTTTTTTACTTCTTCATGTCGGTAGGATCAGTCTGACAGGGCTGTGAAATTGAGAAATCTCGTTCAATTCCAGCGCACAACACAAACCTGACGCGCTTGATGCCCAGCTTATTGTGATAGTCTCAACTTACCGGATGGATAAAACACCCTTAATCCCATCTGCTTTCATTGCAAGGCTTTGTTCAGGCGCATGGTTTTTGTATCAGACTGAAAAAACAAAAAACAAAAAACAAAAAAAAACACACCAAAAAAAAAACAAACAAATCAACAAAAAACAAAAAACAGGGAACTGTTACAATCGCATGAATCTTTCTGCTACCAATTCCGTATACTTTGTTCCAGACGTCTAAAGACACCACTGCAAGGATTATCAAGAATGTAAAAAACACACCCAGACAACCAATCGCTACTTTTCTGATAGAAAATACAGTAGAACAGTATAGAAATATTTCACTGAGGATGACTACTTTAGCAACAAAATGTGCAACTCTAGAGAAAGAAGTCAAATAGGGGTTTCAGTTTAATGATTAATCTTTTTTTGTAGCTGATCACACAATCCATTTTACAGCTGCAAATTAAGCACGTATCAAAATCAAAACGATTTAAAGGATCAAGCCAAATCAAAGCACAACCATTGTGAAACTCATTGTGAAACCCCATCCAAATTCGTGACTTGACTTTCTTAAAAAATATGAATGTTAATGTCTGTCACTGATATTACTCACGATAACAAAAATTCCATATTCCATATGTTAGCTCCAACGTGCTCAGGAGGAGGGTGAAGGGGAGTGGATATATGTGTACGAGAGGGTAATTATGAATGCCCATGTGGAATTGAGTGTGTAAATGTGTACATAGGAGGGGGGATTGGGATTGAAACTTCTGAGTACTAGCTGCGATAAAAAACTATATTATTGTCTTCACAATGATATAGGATGGGCGAATTAAATGCCTCCAAAAAGATATGCGTTAAAAGAAACAAGAAACAAACAACGAATATCACAACAATAGGCATAAATAACTCAGACAGACAATAACAACGCCATCGCAATAGACATAAAAACAGACATACATCGTGCACCCCATTGCCATGAATATTGCAGTCACACAGAACGTCATCCCGGCAGAAAAGTTTGTTGAAGTTGTATGGCGCCGTGTGAGGATAACATCAGACGAGCGGAGAATCCAAACCACCTTTTTGTCGTGCGCCATTTTATACAAACACTGCTCGGCTTTCTTTATCAGAGACGGCGGCTGCCCGGGTTAGGCAACTTGTTTATTATGGTCGTGCACCAACACGAAACGTGGCCAGATATCATACAGCTAGCGGAAGTATTGCTTGCATCTCCTTGATTCCTTTTATTGGCTGGATAAGCAGGAGCAGTGCCAATAAGATTCATCTGTTTGATCTGAGTATCAGCTGTGATTTTATCAGTTCCTTTATCGTATAGGTTATGAAAATGATGACAGTTGAAAGAGAAGAGAACTGGAGGTAGAAGGAGAAGCAGATGAAGAGAGGTGAAAGAGAGGGAGCTTTTGAGAGTCGTATATGTTAGTTATTGTACGAGATACAGCTATTGGATGTCGTTTTTAAACGTAGCGTTAGCCCTGATATGGCTTAGTAGTTGGCAGGGCTATAACCTATATGAACGTGAACACGGATCTAGTGTGGGCTATAAACTATAAACACGGATCTGGTAATTGGCTGGACTATAAGCTATAGGAACCTGAATATGGCTATAGCAGATGACTGGCTATAGGCTATATGTGCCGAACACAGCTCCTAGTAGTTGACTGGTGAGATACAATATTCATAGTTCAAAAATATTATGGGAACAATATTGGGCGTGTGGGTGCGTGGATGGAGGGCATTTTAACATATGAGAATAGGCCTGGAAGAAGGTGGAATGACATCGGAGTAAACGACAATAGAAAACTCCAACCTGAAAATGACAAGAATGAAAAAGAGCTGAGATTATTCTGTACCCTGTAGACAAAATGCACAATCTAGCGAGTCTGAGATCATTGTCAAAGTTGACCTGAGGCAATGCAGAAGTTGGCAGACTGCTTGTATCAGACACTGGGAATATCCCTGTAATTTGTCAGAATGCCCCGTAATCAGTCCCCCCCATCATTGAAAATCTCTCCTCCCCCTTTGAACTTCCACATTTCCAGTTATCTCCCCACCATGCACTCTCTGATGGAGGAGGCGTGAATGACAGTGTCAAGCAAGGATGGAGTAGAATGGCCACAGACAGAGGGCGGAGATGGGTATTTCAGACCACAACGCCACCTGTCGCCCTCTAGCGGTGACAGGGGAGACAAAAAATGGAGGCGATAAGCCGAGGTATCTGAGCACATGTACCGGGGCTTTGATCGGGTGAAAGCAAGGGAGATAGTCATCAGGAAGATTGTTCTCTTCTCCTGTGCGGTCTTTGGCTGTAAAATGAGATGGAATTGGGGTGGGGGGGGGGGGGGGCAGGACTGTGGGTGGGATGAGGATGAGCAGCAAAAAGAGGAACAAAATTGAAAAGAGAGAAAGAGAGAGAGAGAATGAGAAAGAAAGAAAGAATAAAGAAAGAAAGAAAGAAAGAGAGGGAGAGAGAGAGAGAGAGAGAGAGAGAGAGGGAAGGAGACAGACAGAATGACAGATGGACAGACAGAAAGACAAATTGACAGACAGACAGACATCCAGACAGACAGACAGACAGAGACAGAGAGAGACAGAAACACACACACACACACGCGCGCGCGCGCACACGCACACACACTCACAGAGAGAGAGAGAAATGGAGAGAGAGAGATAGAGACAGACAGACAGACAGACAGACAGACAGATAGATAGAGAGACAGCGAGACAAAGAGAAAGAGAGACACAGACAGAGACACAGACAGAGACACAGACAGAGACAGACAGAAACAGAGAGACACAGAGACAGAGACAGACAGAAACAGAGAGACACATACAGAGAGACACAGACAGAGAAACAGAATCAGAATCAGAGAAGCAGAAACAGAGAAACAGAAACAACGAAACATCTAGAGACAGACACACAGACACACAGACACACAGAGAGAAGCATTATTTTATCCTCTTCTCTTTTTTTACTTCTTCGTGTCGGTAGGATCAGTCTGACAGGGCTGTGAAATTGAGAAATCTCGTCCAATTCCAGCGCACAACACAGACCTGACGCGCTTGATGCCCAGCTTATTGTGATAGTCTCAACTTACCGGATGGATAAAACACCCTTAATCCCATCTGCTTTCATTGCAAGGCTTTGTTCAGGTGCATGGTTTTTGTGTCAGATAGAAAAAAAAAACAAAAAACAAAACAAACAAACAAAAAAACAACAACAACAACAACAAAAATGGGGAACTGCTACAATGGCATGAATCTTTCTGCTACCAATTCCGTATACTTTGTTCCAGACATCTAAAGACACCACTGCAAGGAATATCAAGAATGTAAAAAACACACCCAGACCACCAGTCGCTACTTTTGTGATAGAAAATACAGTAGAACAGTATAGAATTATTTGACTATGAGGACGACCGTTTTAGCAACAAAATGTGCAACTCTAGAGAAAGAAGTCAAATAGGGGTTTCAGTTTAATGATTAATCTTTTTTTGTAGCTGATCACACAATCCATTTTACAGCTGCAAATTAAGCACGTATCAAAATCAAAACGATTTAAAGGATCAAGCCAAATCAAAGCACAACCATTGTGAAACTCATTGTGAAATCCCATCCAAATTCGTGACTTCACTTTCATAAAAAGTATGAATGTTAATGTCTGTAGTCACTGACATTGTTCACGAAAACAATTCCATATTCCATTTGTTAGTGCAAACGTGCTCAGGAGGAGGGTGAAGGGGTTATATGTGTACGAGAGGGTGATTATGCAATGCCCATGTGGAGTAGAGTGTGTAATATGTGTACATAGGAGGGTGTGTGTGTGTGAAAGTTTGAGTACTACTGCGATGAGGAACTTTTATATGTCTTCACAAAGATATACAGTAGACGAATTAAATGCGTCCAAGAAGATACGCGTTAAAAGAAACAACAACATCAAAAACAACGAATATCACAACAACAGGCATAAATCACTGAGACAGACAATAACAAACATCAAACATCGCCAATAGACATAAAAACAGACAGACATCGTGCACCCCACCGCCATGAATATTGCAGTCACCGAAAACGTCATCCCGGCAGAGAAGTTTGTTGAAGTTGTATGGCGCCGTGTGAGGATAACATCAGACGAGTGGAGAATCCAAACCACCTTTTTGTCGCGCGCCATTTTATACAAACACTGCTCGGCTTTCTTTATCAGAGACGGCGGCTGCCCCGGGTTAGGCAACTTGTTTATTATGGTCGTGCACCAACACGAAACGTGGCCAGATATCATACAGCTAGCGGAAGTATTGCTTGCATCTCCTTGATTCCTTTTATTGGCTGGATAAGCAGGAGCAGCGCCAACAAGATTCATCTGTTTGATCTGAGTATCAGCTGTGATTTTATCAGTTCTTTTATCGTGGAAGTTATGAAAATGATGACAGTTGAAAGAGAAGAGAACTGGAGGTGGAGGGAGAAGCAGATGAAGAGAGGCGAAAGAGAGGGAGATTTTGAGAGTCCTATATGTGTTAGTTATTGTACGAGATATAGCTATTGGATGACGTTTTTAAACGTAGCATTAGCCTAGATATGGCTGTAGTAGTTGGCTGGGCTATAAGCTATATGAACCTGAACATGAATCTAGTAATTGGCAGGGCTATAAGTAGTTAACTGGGCTATAACCTATATGAAGAAGGCGAAGAAGGGACTATTTGAGAGTCTAGTATATGTGTAGCTATGACGAAAAGCTATTGATGAGTTTAACTAGCAACCTGAACACAGTTCTAGTAGTTGGCTGGGCTATAAGCTATATGAACCTGAACAAACTAGTAATTGCAGCTTAGTAGTTGACTGGGCTATAAGCTATATGAACGTGAACATGGATCTAGTAGTTGAATGGGCTATAAGCTATATGAACCTGAACACAGTTCTAGTAGTTGACTGGGCTATAAGCTATGAACGTAAACATGGCTCCAGTACTTGGCTGGGCTATAAGCTATAAGAACCTGAACACGGATCTGGTAATTGGCTGGACTATAAGCTATATGAACGTGAACACAGCTCTAACAGTTGATTGGGCTATCAGCTATGAACCTAAACATGGCTGTAGTAGTTGACTGGGCTATAAGCTATATGAACGTGAACACAGATCTGGTAATTGGCTGGACTATAAGCTATATGAACTGAACACAGCTTTAATAGTTGATTGGGCTATCAGCTATGAACCTAAACATGGCTTAGTAGTTGACTGGGCTATAAGCTATATGAATCTGATTATGGCTCTAGTACTTGACCAGACTATAAGCTTTGTGTACCCGAACACAACTCTAGTAGTTGACTGGTGAGATACAATATTCATAGTTCAAAAATATTGGGCGTGTGGGTGCGTGGATGGAGAGGCATTTTAACTGACGAGAATAGGCCAGGAAGAAGGCAGAATGACATCAAAGCAAACGACAATAGAAAACTCCAACCTGAACATGACAAGAATAGAAACAGCTGAGATTATTCTGTACCCTGCCAACAAAATGCACAATCTAGCGAGTCTGAGATCATTTGTCAAAGCTGACCCAAGGCGATGCAGAAGTTGGCAGACTGCTTGTATCAGTCACTGGGAATATCCCTGTAATTTGTCAGAATGCCCCAGTACTCAGTCCCTCCCCCCATCATCAAAAATCTCACCCTCTCCTCCCCCTCCTTCCCCCATGAACTTCCACATTTCCAGTTATCTCCCCACCATGCACTCTCTGATGGAAGAGGCGTGAATGACAGAGTGTCAAGCAAGGATGGAGTAGAATGGCTGCAGACAGAAGGCGGAGATGGATATTTCAGACCACAACGCCACCTGTCGCCCTCTAGCGGTGACAGGGGAGACAAAAAAAGGAGGTGATAAACCGAGGTATCTGAGCACACGTACCGGGCTTTGATCGGTGAAAGCAAAGGAGATAGTCATCAAGAAGATTGTTCTCTTCTCCTGTGCGGTCTTTGGCTGTAAAATGAGATGGAATGGGGGGGGGGGGGGGGGATGAGGATGAGCAGCAAGAAGAGGAACAAAATTGAAAAGAGAGAAAGAGAGAGAGAATGAGAAAGAAAGAAATAATAAAGAAAGAAAGAGAGGGAGAGAGAAAGAGAGAGAGAGAGAGAGGGAAGGAGACAGACAGAATGACAGATGGACAGACAGAAAGACAGATGGACAGACAGACAGACATTCAGACAGACAGACAGACAGACAGAGACAGAGAGACAGAAACACACACGCACACACACACACACACATGTGCGCATGCGCGCGCACACGCACACACTCACAGAGAGAGAGAGAGAGAGAGAGAGAGAGAGAGACAGACAGACAGATAGAGAGACAGTGAGACAAGGAGAAAGAGAGACAGAGACAGAGACACAGACAGAGACACAGACAGAGACAGACAGAAACAGAGACACAGACAGAGACAGAGACAGAGACAGACAGAAACAGAGACACAGACAGAGAGACACAGACAGAGAAACAGAATCAGAATCAGAGAAGCAGAAACAGAGAAACAGAAACAACGAAACATCTAGAGGCAGACACACAGACACACAGACACACAGACACACAGACACACAGACACACAGACACACAGAGAGAAGCATTATTTTATCCTCTTCTCCCTCTTTTTAAAATTTTTTTTTACTTCTTCATGTCGGTAGGATCAGTCTGACAGGGCTGTGAAATTGAGAAATCTCGTTCAATTCCAGCGCACAACACAAACCTGACGCGCTTGATGCCCAGCTTATTGTGATAGTCTCAACTTACTGGATGGATAAAACACCCTTAATCCCATCTGCTTTCATTGCAAGGCTTTGTTCAGGCGCATGGTTTTTCTATCAGATAGAAAAAAACAAAAAACAAACACCCCCCCCCAAAAAAAAAAACAACAACAAACAACAACAACAAAAAACAACAACGGGAAATTGCTACAATGGCATGAATCTTTCTGCTACCAATTCCGTATACTTTGTTCCAGACATCTAAAGACACCACTGCAAGGAATATCAAGAATGTAAAAAACACACACCAGACCACCAGTCGCTACTTTTGTGATAGAAAATACAGTAGAACAGTATAGAAATATTTCACTGAGGACGACCGTTTTAGCAACAAAATGTGCAACTCTAGAGAAAGAAGTCAAATGGAGATTTCAGTTTAATGATTAATCTTTTTTTGTAGCTGATCACACAATCCATTTTACAGCTGCAAATTAAGCACGTATCAAAATCAAAACGATTTAAAGGATCAAGCCAAATCAAAGCACAACCATTGTGAAACTCATTGTGAAACCCCATCCAAATTCGTGACTTCACTTTCATAAAAAATATGAATGTTAATGTCTGTAGTCACTGACATTGTTCACGAAAACAATTCCATATTCCATTTGTTAGTGCAAACGTGCTCAGGAGGAGGGTGAAGGGGTTATATGTGTACGAGAGGGTGATTATGCATACCTATGTGGAGTAGAGTGTGTATATGTGTACATAGGAGGGTGTGTGTGTGTGAAAGTTTTGAGTACTATTTGCGATGAGGAACTTTTATATCGTCTTCACAAAGATATACAGTAGACGAATTAAATGTGTCCAAAAAGATACGCGTTAAAAGAAACAACAACATCAAATAAACAACGAATATCACAACAACAGGCATAAATCACTGAGACAGACAATAACAACATCAAACATCACCATAGACATCGTGCACCCCACCGCCATGAAAATTGCAGTCACCCAGAACGTCATCCCGGCAGAGAAGTTTGTTGAAGTTGTATGGCGCCGTGTGAGGATAACATCAGACGAGTGGAGAATCCAAACCACTGCTCGGCTTTCTTTATCAGAGACGGCGGCTGCCCCAGGTGCACCAACACGAAACGTGGCCAGATATCATACAGCTAGCGGAAGTATTGCTTGCATCTCCTTGATTCCTTTTATTGGCTGGATAAGCAGGAGCAGCGCCAACAAGATTCATCTGTTTGATCTGAGTATCAGCTGTGATTTTATCAGTTCCTTTATCGTATAGGTTATGAACATGATGACAGTTGAAAGAGAAGAGAACTGGAGGCGTAATGAGAAACAGATGAAGAGAGGCAAAAGAGAAGGAGCTTTTGAGAGTCGTATATGTTAGTTATTGTACGAGATACAGCTATTGGGTGTCATTTTAAACGTAGTGTTAGCCTTGATAGGGCTCTAGTAGTTGGCTGGGCTATAAGCTATATGAACCTCAACATGGATCTAGTAGTTGACTGGGCTATAAGCTATATGAACCTGAACATGGATCTAGTAGTTGACCAGGCTATAAGCTATATGAACCTGAACATGGATCTAGTAGTTGACTGGCTATAAGCTATATGAACCTGAACATGGATCTAGTAGTTGACCAGGCTATAAGCTATATGAACCTGAATGGATCTATGTGACTGGCTAAACAATGAACCTGAACATGCTCTAGTGATTGACTGGGCTATATGCTATATGAATCTGACCATGGCTCTAGTAGTTGACTGGGCTATAAGTTATATGAACTTGAACACAGCTCTTGTAGTTGACTAGGCTATAAGCTGTATGACAGTGTTTACAGACCTGTCATTATGTGCCTAACACCCCCTATATATATACATGTATGTTCGTATGTATGTGTGTGTCTCTCTCCCTCTCTCTCTCTTTCTCTCTCTCTCTCTCTCTCTCATATATATATATATATATATATACACACACATAGATAGACAGACAGACAGACAGACAGACAGACAGAGAGTGAGAGAGAGAGATTTAAGTATGTATGAATTATGTATGTATGTATGTATGTATGTATGTATGTATGTATGTATGTATATGTTGTATGTATGTATGCAGGTATGTATGTATGTAATGTATGTATGTATGTATGTATGTACGTATGTATGTATGCATCTCTCTCTATATATATACATATATATATATATGTATAGATAGATAGACAGATAGATAGATAGACAGACAGATATGTATGTATGTATGTATAATATGTATTATGTATGTATGTACGTACGTACGTACGTACGTATGTATGTATGTATATATGTATGTATGTATTAATGTATGTATGTACGTATGCAAGTACGTACGTTTGTATGTATGTATGTATGTATGTGTATGTATGTATGTATCGTACGTATGTATGTATGTATGTATGTAGTATATACATGTAAGATATCAAACACATACGTTAAACATCCTGTGAGTGGTGTCAGTGAATGATTAACTGATTTTGTTTAGATTTGGTCAGAAAGATTACAAATATTATGCATGTGTGAAAGGGATCACATGAAGAAGATATGAGAGAAGGTACTGCTGAGATGGCAGAGATGTTATCAATACACGTCAGTGTTGATTGTGCTGGTAACAGAATTAAGGGAGAGAGAAAAGAGAGAGAGAGAGAGAGAGAGAGAGAGAGAGGGAGAGAGAAAGAGAGAGAGAGATTATGCGTGCGTGCGTTGTGTATGTGTGTGTGTGTGTGTCTGTGTGTGTGACAGAGAGAGAGAGAGAGAAAGAGAGAGAGAGATTATGCGTACGTGCGTGTGTATGTGTGTGTGTGACACACACACACACACACACACACACACACACACACACACACACACACACACACAGCACACACAGAGACAGAGACAGAGACAGAGACAGAGAGAGAGAGACGAAGAGAGAGAGAGAGAGAGTGATAGATCGATAGATAGAGCCATAGATAGATAGATAGATAGATAGATAGATAGATAGATAGATAGATAGATAGATAGATAAAGAGATAGATAGATAGAGAGAGAGTGCTTCAATATGTGTATTCATATATGCGTATGTGTGAGTGCGTACGCGCGTGCGTGTATGTGTGTGTATATATATATATATGCACACATACATACATATATATATATATATATATGTATATATATATATGTATATGTATATATATATATACGTATATATATGTATATGTATTATAATGTATATACATATGGACATGTGTGTGTCTGTGTGTCTGTGTGTCTGTATTTGTGTCTGTGTTTGTGTATGTATATGTGTCTGTGTTTGTCTGTGTATGTATATGTCTGTGTATGTGTATGTGTATGTGTATGTGTATGTGTATGTGTATGTGTATGTGTGTGTGTATACGAGTGGTTAAGCATGCGAATGTCAGTAAGAGGTAAGAAGTATATTTTCAGAATTTTCGGAAGATTTTCTTACACCTGAAATTGAATAGAAAAAACAACAACAAAAAAACAAGCCTATGGTAACAAATTACACCGATCGCTTGCAAGTGAATTAAATGTGTGTTCGTTCCCACCTGATCCCAGAAATAAAAACAAGTCTGTCCCACCCACCCTCTTTTTCTCTGTCTGCCTTGAGAAACCGAAAGAAACTGATACTGTTGTGGGCAACGTTATAAACGCATAAA
>CM060313.1:66632816-66640698 GCA_030674185.1 Monoplex corrugatus
TTCTGACTGTATATATTTTTTCGGTACAATCCGTTAAAAACGCATAGCTGGTAACGAAGCTGTTGTCAGGTTATTACTGCGCTCAATGACGCTGTGGCCTGGTAACTAAAGTGTCTGCCTAGGGGCAAAATGTTCCTGATTTGATTCTGTTATCAGACAGGCATTTTCTCCCGTTGTCACCTTGAATGATGGTGTGGATGCCAGATTTGTTTCCCTTCAAGCCTGCAAAGAAGATTCCTTTCTGTCTTTATTTTGCTTTTTCTATCCACTTGTTCTGAAAAGTGTCGCAGTGACTTGAAGCTGGTGGCTTGCAGGTGGATAGGAAGCTTAGAATAGAATCATGTTTTAGATGTGAAGCTCTGTCTATCCACAATGCATACCCTTGTGTTCCTCAGCATCTGGCCTGCTCATGGGATTTATGTGCATGCTTAAAGCTTGTGCCGTGATCATTCTGGATCTTCTCCGTCCCATGGCGCCTGTGACGTTAGTGCATATGGAATTCATTCCGAGCGTGGAGACGTCATCTTGAGAGATTGAAACTGAATTGAAACTGGTGTTCCCCTAGCTTTGAAGCCCAAAACATCTGATGTTGCTTCAAGGGCTGGCTGGCTGATTAACTAGACAGGTGGTCAAACCACTTGATCCACTGTCGTGTGATGAAGAAGTTGACAGGTGTTGTTCCAACTATCTCTCAGATCTGTTCATTTCTAATTGTGTCTGTTTTGGACCTACTTGCTGTTTGTTCTACATATCTCATCCCACAGGTTATTCCTTCTTTTATACGTGAATTATTTAAAGAACATATATAGAAGTATGTACAGGTCTGGCACTGATGAATTAGCGTGGGTACAAAGATTGTATTGACAAACCTGACTGTTGTTTCCATAGGAATACTCAGGTTTCTGAGATGGGGTGAAAGTTGATAGCTCACAGCATTTGTCTTTTGATATCTTGTCTCAATTTCTTGGTCAATTTTCCGTCGTCGTTAAATCAGCTTTTAACATAGTTAAAACCTATATTTTTGTAACCTTAGTCCTTTGGTTCGAATGTCCAGTTTGTCAGTGTTCGCCCTACTAACATCGTGTTGATGCTGATTTTCATGCCATGATTTTCATATCTCTGTTTTGTTTGATTTTTTCAGTTACTTAAAATTTTCTACATAATAAATTGAACACCAAAACATTTCTATGGAACTCTTAAATGTATAACGTATATAGCCAGTCACAATAATAATGATAAACGTCTGTACAACAGCCGCAAGATGTAAATCTCAAGATTCTAAAGAGAGACTAAAAAAAAAAAAAAAAAAAAAAAAATCCCCACTGTGTACGCCATTTTGCAACGAATGTTTTGCTTTCTGGCAGTAATACTGGAAATTGTGGATCAAAAATAGGGGAGAATACTTTGCCATAGCGTCAACCGTATTTTTATCATCTCCCTGCCGTCGGTCGCATAATTTCATGTAGGCTAACAGTATTAGCACTAATGCTATTATCTGACAATCAATAATTATGCCTAATATTGTTATCTGCGTAATATAGGTGGATGCCAGTCTAGAATGCATCCTCTTGGAATTGTCTGCCCATCACACAGACACAGACACACAGACACACAGACAAATACACACACACACAAACACACACAAAACTCTCTCACGCACACACAAACACACACACACACACACACACACACACACACACACAAACACACACACAAAACTCTCTCTCTCTCTCTCTCACCCCCCACACACGGACATTGAATGTGTGTGTGTGTTGTGTTTTTTGTTGTGTTGTGTGTGTGGTGTGTGTGTGTGTGTGTGTGTGTGTTTGTGTTATATTATGATATATATATATATATATATATATATATTGATTAGTATATGATATTATGATGTGTGTGTGTGTGTGTGTGTGTGGGGGTGTGTGTGTATGTGGTGGGTTGTGTTGTGTGTGCGCGTGTGTGTGTGTGTGTGTGAGCGCGCGCGCGTGCTCAAAAATGTTTGCTGGGGTATCAGGTGTAGTGTATTCAATTGTTCAAATTAACTGCGGCCCATAAATGTCATCAGCAAAAACGTGACAAACTTTCTGATTCCAAGCCGTATCTTTAGAATGTCCATTCTGTTTCTTCTAATTTTTTATGAATTGTTCAGATTGTCTTACGTTTGATTTATCATGATTACTTCACGTTGGAAGTGTAGTAAGGTGATGGTGGAGAAACTGGTGGTGGTGGTGATGGTGGTGATGGTGGTGGCGGTGTTGTGTGTGTTTGTGTGTGTGTGTGTGTATGTTGTTCGTTCGTTCGTTGCTTGATTTAACGTCTTTTCACTATAAGTGATGTGTGTGTTGTGTATGTGTGTGTGTGTGTGTGTGTGTGTGTGTGTATGTGTGTGTGTGTGTGTGTGTGTGTGTGTGTGTGTGTGTGTGTGTGTGTGTGTGTGTGTGTGTGTTATGTGTGTTTGTGTGTGTGTGTGTGTGTGTGTATGTGTGTGTGTGTGTTTGAGTGAATGTGTATATGTTGTATATATAATTACATATATATGTGTGTGTGTGCGTGTGTGTGTGTGTGTGTGTGTGTGCGTATGTGTGTGTGTGTGTTCGTGTATGTGTGTGTGTGTGTGTGTGTGCATATGTGTGTGTGTGTGTGTGTGTGTGCGTGTGTGTGTCCTTGCATGCTTGCTCGCCTGCATACAACCCTCATTTGTATACGCAATAAAAACAAAACGGAAGGCAAAGAGCTCGACTCCTCATCTAGATTGTTCTATTTTTTTTTAGATTCAAATTATTAAGTTATTCAGAAATCGTTTTTTTGTATAACGTTATTCCCCAAATCTTCTTCAGATTCACTGCGAATAATACGTAATAACTAAAACAATCCAAAACAAGTGTGACTGCCCGCGTTCAAGCAAACAGGAACCAGGGGAAAAAAAAACAAAAAACAAAAAAGCACGAAAAAAGAATGAGAACGCGTATGTAATACAACCAGACAGGACAGGCGCAAATGTTCGGCCAAATGGACTTTGTCAAGCGCAGACGTAAGATCACAAACGAAGAAAGACCAGGAACCAGAAAAAACACGAAAAAAGAATACGAACGCGTATTTAATACAACAAGACAAGACAGGCGCAAATTTTCGGCCAACTGGCCTTTGTCAAGCGTAAGATTGCAAACAAACAAACACCAGATACAAAAATTTTGAGAAAAAGACTGAAACTTCCCTGCTGCTGTGTCCAATGTGCGAAAAGGAATAAACTGACTAAGATGACATCATGTGTCTTTGAGTAAATATGATGTCAGAGCGGAAATGACAACTATGACGCACTAGCGAAGAGTAGTGTTTGGAATGTAAAGGATACTAGTATTATCAAGTAATGCAGAAGAGAAAATATAGGCATATGTTCGACAGAATGGAAAAATCTTTAATCAAGAGGTATGGCTGATGTAAATGGATCTTGCTTAATGCAACGAATCCGGTCTGACCTTGGAATAGGAAGAAAAACATCCTAAACCAACAGCCAAGGGGCTGAAGGGAAAACCGGAGTCCCCAGAGAGAAAATCTTTAGTCAAACGCAGCTGGGCCTGTGTTGTGAAAGGAGATTGAATTTGAAATGAAAATAAAAGTAAAAATAGAAATAAAAATAAAAAGGCATATGTGCAGCCGCAAAGCCAATACCTCACTGGGATGAGAAAATGGTGATAATATGGTCTATTTCAGTAAATCATCATCGAGATAAAACATACATGGACTCAAGGGCACATTAAAAGAAGACGATAGTATGCATAAAATCATCAAAGCAGTATAAACATAAATTATACATGAGGGACAAGAAATGTTATATCTAGACATTCGAGCGAATACATACGCAGCCTTGTTAAATGCAGCTTGACTGCCTCCATAGGAACAAACATCACGAATGACACTTGATGGGGGAAACGACCTAAGCAGAATAAACACGATATTTGCCATGCGCCTGCAGATAAAGATCAATGTGGGAGGGAAAGAGTACCGCATCAGTCTGCAGGTCTCCCACAGAGAACACACAGCGTGGTTTATACATTGTTTGTTTTGTTGATACCATCCAGCTGACATTGTTCGAGATCTCTGATAGTACACACGGTAAGCATACATGTTAACCCTTTGACTCCAGTGCCCAGTCCACCAGCATCCTTCATTGTCCACCAATGCTAGCCAAGCAAAATAATTAACCCTTTGACTTCCTTACCCGATCCAAGCAAAAAACTTAACCCTTTAACTTCCTCACCCTATCCACCAGCTTCCTCTGAGGGAGTCGAAAGGGTTAAAGTTTTGCAGGTGGGTGGATAGGGTGCGGGAGTTAAAGGGTTAATCAATCTCTGTGGTGCGGTGGTTAGCGTCACAGACTAAAGACTGGAAGGTTTGTAGGTTCGAATCCCCGTTAAAATTACTGTGGGATTTTTCAGCCCAAACCGTCTCTTAACCAAGAGGTGAGCATACTAGACCTGTTCATTATGCATTGTGTACATTTCAAGATGTTTGTAAATGCTATGTATTTCAAAATGAATAAAAGCAAGTTATAAAAAAATAGTTGAGCGTGTTATGGGCTCCTTGGGAAGACATGGGACCACACAAGCGAGTCTCATCCACTTACCGGACGTGTCGTAGACGTTGTTGCTCAAATGACCTGAACAACGCTGCAGGTGTCCGTATCTCTCAGGGCTGTTGACACCGGATACATGATGAAAGAAATGTAAAGTACAATCCTGGCATGCAGTCTAAATCTCAGACGGAACTCTATAGCATCATGATTATCATACCATCTTCATGTATCATGAAGAAGAATGCGAAGAAGAAGAAGAATGCGAAGAAGAAGAAGAATGCGAAGAATGCGAAGAATGCGAAGAATGCGAAAGAAGAAGAAGAAGAAGAAGAAGAGAAGAAGAAGAAGAAGAAGAAGAAGAAGAAGAACGAAGAAGAAGAAGGAAGAAGAAGAATGCGAAGAAAAAGAAGAATGCGAAGAGAGAAGACGAAGAAGAAGAAGAGAAGAGAAGAAGAAGAAGAGAAGAAGAAGAAGAAGAAGAAGAAGAAGAAGAAGAAGGAAGAAGAAGAAGAGAAGAAGAAGAAGAAGAAGAAGAAGAAGAAGAAGAAAAGAAGAAGAAGAAGAAGAAGAAGAAGAAGAAGAAGAAGAAGAGAAGAAGAAGAAGAAGAAGAAGAAGAAGAAGAAGAAGGAAGAAGAAGAAGAAGAAGAAGAAGAAGAAGAAGAAGAAGAAGAAGAAGAAGAAGAAGAAGAAGAAGAAATGCAAGAAGAAGAAGGGAAGAAGAAGAAGAGAAGAAGAAGATGCGAAGAAGAAGAAGAAGCGAAGAAGAAGAAGAAACGAAGAAGAAGAAGAAGAAGAAGAAGAAGAAGAAGAAGAAGAAGAAGAAGAAGAAGAAGAAGAAGAAGAAGAAGAAGAATGCGAAGAGAGAAGAAATGCAAGAAGAAGAAGAAGAAGAATGCGAAGAAGAAGAATGCGAAAGAAGAAGAAGGAAGAAGAAGAAGAAGAAGAAGAAGAAGAAGAAGAAGAAGAAGAAGAAGAAGAAGAGAAGAGAAGAAGAATGCGAAGAAGAAGAAGAAGAAGAAGAAGAAGAAGAAGCAAGAGAAGAAGAAGAAGAAGAGAAGAAGAAGCGAAGAAGAGAAGAAGAAGAAGAAGAAGAAGAAGAAGAAGAAGAAGAAGAAGAAGAAGAAGGAAGAAGAAGAAGAAGAAGAAGAAGAAGAAGAAGAAGAAGAAGAAGAAGAAGAAGAAGAAGGAAGAAGGAAGAGAAGAAGAAGGAAGAAGAAGAAGAAGAAGCGGAAGAAGAAGAAGAGAAGCAAGAAGAAGAAGGAAGAAAGAAGAAGAAGAAGAAGAGAAGAGAAGAAGAAGAAGAAGAAAGAAGAAGAAGAAAGAAGAAGAAGAAGAAGAAGAGAAGAAGAAGAAGAAGAAAGAAGAAGAAGAGAAGAAGAGAAGAACGAAAAAGAAGAGAAGAAGAAAGAAGAAGAAGAAGAAGAAGAAGAAGAAGAAGAAGAAGAAGAAGAAGAAGAAAGAAGAAAGAAGAAGAAGAAGAAGAAGAGAAGAAGAAGAAAGAAGAAGAAGAAGAAGAAGAAGAAAGAAGAAGAAGAAGAAGAAGAAGAAGAAGAAGAAGGAAGAGAGAAGAAGAAGAGAAGAAGAAGAAGAAGGAAGAATGCGAAGAAGAAGAAGAAGAATGCAAGAAGAAAAAGAAGAAGAATGCGAGAGAAGAAGAATGAAGAAGAAGAAGAAGAAGAAGAAGAAGAAGAAGAAGAAGAAGAAGAAGAAGAAGAAGAAGAAGAAGAAGAAGAAGAAGAAGAAGAAGAGAAGAAGAAGAAGAAGAAGAAGAAGAAGAATGAAGAGAGAGAGAAGAAGAAGAAGAAGAAGAAGAGAGAAGAAGAAGAAGAAGAAGAAAGAAGAAGATGAAGAAGAAGAAGAAGGAAGAAGAAGAAGAAGAAGAAGAAGAAGAAGAAGAAAGAGAGAAGAAGGAAGAGAAGAAGAAGAAGAAGAATAAGAAGAAGAAGAATGCGAAGAAGAGAAGAAGAAGAAGGAAGAAGAAGAAGAAGAGAAGATGAGAAGAAGAAGAAGAAGAAGAAGAAGAAGAAGAAGAAGAATGCGAAGAGAAGAAGAAGATGCGAAGAAGAAGAAGAAAGAGAAGAAAGAAGAAGAAATGAAGAAGATAGAAGAAGAAGAAGAAGAAGAAGAAAGAAGAAGAAGAGAAGAAGAAGAAGAAGAAGAAGAAGAAGAAGAAGAAGAGAAGAAGAAGAAGAAGAGAAGAAGAAGAAGAAGAAGAAAGAAGAAGAAGAAGCGAAGAAGAAGAAGAAGAAGAATGAAGAAGAGAAGGAAAGAAGAAGAAGAAGAAAAGAAGAAGAAGAAGAAGAAGAAGAAGAAGAAGAAGAAGAAGAAGAAGGAAGAGAAGAAGAAGGAAAGAAGAAGAAGAAGAAGAAGAAGAAGAAGAAGAGAAGAAGAAAGAAGAGAAGAAAGAAGAAAAGAAGAAGAAGAAAAGAAGAAGAAGAAGAAGAGATGACGAAAGAAGGAGAAGAAGAAGAAGAAAAGAAGAAGAAGAAGAAGAAAGAAAAGAAGAATGCGAAGAGAAGAATGAGAAGAAGAAAGGAAGAAAGAGAGAAGAAGAAAGAAGAAGAAAGAAGAAGAGAAGAAGAAGAAGAAGAACGAAGAAAGAGAAGAAGAAAGGAAGAAGAGAAGAAGAAGAAGAAGAAGAAGAAGAAAGAAAAGAAGAAGAAGAAGAAGAAGAAAGCGAGAAGAAGAAGAAGACGAAGAAGAAAGAAGAAGAAGAAGAAGAAGAAGAAAAGAAGAAGAAGAGAAGAAGAAAAGAAGAAGAAGAAGAAAGAGAAGAAGAATGCGAAAGAAGAAGAGAAGAACGGAAAGAAGAAGAAGAAGAAGAAAAGAAGGAAAGAAAAGAAAAGAAAAGAAGAGAAGAAGAAAAAAGAGAAGATAAAGAAAAGAAGAAAAGCAAGAAAAAAAAAGAAAAAAAAAAGGGAAGAAAAGAAGGGAAAAAAAGAAGAAAAAAAAGAAAGAAGAGAAAAAAGAAGAGAAAAGAAAAAGAAAAAAGGGAAGAAAAGAAAAAAGAAAAAAAAAAAAAGAAAGAAAAAAAAAAAGAAAAAGAAAGAAAAAAAAGAAGGGGAAGAAGAAAAGAAAAAAAAAGAAAAAAAGGGGAAAAAAAAAGAAGAAAAGAATGAAAAAAGGGAAAAAAGAAAAGAAAAAAGGGAAGCAGGAAAGAAAAAAGAAGAAAAAAAAGAAAAGAAAGAAAAGAAGAAGAAAAGGAAGGGAAAGAAGGGGAAAAGAAGAAAGAACCCCGAAAAGAAAAGAGAAGGGGAAAAAAGAAAGGAAAAAGAAAAAGGGAAAAAGAAAAAAGAAAAAAAGAAAAA